>JAWDGP010006167.1:5000-245000 GCA_033675545.1 Elysia crispata
TTATTATTATTATTATTATTATTATTATTATTATTATTATTATTATTATTATTATTATTATTATTATTATTATTATTATTATTATTATTATTATTGTTGTTGTTGTTGTTGTTGTTGTTGTTGTTGTTGTTGCTGTTATTGTTGTTGTTGTTGTTTTTGTTGTTGTTGTTGTTTTTACTATTATTATTACTATTTTTATATTGCTACTATTATTATTATTATTATTATTATTATTATTTTTATTTTTATTATTATTATTAGTAACAGACATTGAAATAAAATAACAAAGAAAAAAGAAAAAAAAATGGCAATCAGGCAAAGTTTAACCTTGTACATGCTCTCGAAAATGTCTAAACCGAATTGAGTCATAGGATATTTATATAACTCTTTTCCGACCAAAATTCCCTGAGGACTTAAAACAATGTTTGATTTTAAGTAACTGTGAACTGCTTAGGTTTGGCAGCGGCACATTTATACAGTCTATAAAGTGGCATTAAAAACCAACGTATCTTAACAAAACTAGTGTTAAACACGATAATTGTATCTCTATTTGTATATATCAAGACGCAAAACTTTAAAAAAGTATCACCTGTAAATAAAAAAAGAAAGAAACTTTAAACGTTAATCCTTGATTTTATTATAGAAGAGAGAATTAGAACTTTAAATTCACAAATAATTTTTTCCTGCTCTCACAGGCCCTAATAATGGTATGTTGCCACGGTCGACAACTTACCATTGACGAGTTAATTGCCTCTGCTTCCACCGTTAGCAATTTGGACTACCTGAGCGATGTGGAAGGCGGGGTTGTGCTCTGGGATATGGACATGGCACTCTTAATTGATCAGTGGAACGCATTGCAGGTTGGTGAAATATTCTGAGCATTTGTAAAATCGTCCAATGAGATCCAAAAGGTTCACACAACTGCACCAATGAAGGCGCATATAACTTTTTGAATCTCATACGCTGGAATAGTAAAATAAATTCTTTCTAATCATCAAAATAAATTTTTTAAATTTTAAAACGAAACAAAACAAGATCCATGCTACATTTTAATTATGAAAGTATCTCAGATCACAATATTAGGTGATTAAAAGTTTTACTTCATAATTTTCGAAACAATTATTTTAAATTCCGGTCGTCATAACTGTCATTATTTTCAAATTTAGCTCTTGAATTTCACCGATATATTTAAAATGCAGTTAGCACCATTTTTCGAGCTTTTCTATCCCTTACCTAATTTACTAAGTGATATTTTTCATCCCTCTTCAACTTTTTTGTTTGTTAAAGTGAATATCGGTTTCAACTTTTTTTTTTCTTTGAATTCAGGGAAAAGACAAGTCGCGAAAGAAACGTAAAGCAATCAGAGACATGAAATACCGATGGACAGACAAACAGATACCCTACAAGATGGCCTCTGGCGTCTTTGGTGAAAACGATCTTGCAGAGATTCAAAAGGCAATGGATGAATGGTCGACCTACACCTGTATTGAGTTTGTTGAGGCAACGTCACATACCAATCATGTCTTCTTCGACGATGCATCTGGTTGCTATAGTTACGTTGGCATGATTGGTGGGACTCAGACCATTGGCCTTGCTGGAGGCTGCCGATACAAAGGCGTCATTGCCCATGAGATCGGCCATGCTGTAGGCTTTCATCATGAGCAGAATAGACCAGACCGTGACAACCATGTAAGAATCGTTAAAGACAACATCCCAGAGAATTTATACTACAATTTCAAGAAATATGACGCTTCAGCAGTGAACACTTACAATGTACCTTATGACTACGGTAGCATCATGCATTATGGGGGTCGCGCTTTCTCAGTGAACGGTGAGTTCACCATTCAAACTTTGAACAGTGCGGATCAAGGCTCGATAGGTAACAGGGCAGGCCTCAGCTTTTACGACATCAAACTGGCAAACCTTATGTATTCCTGCAGCGAAAAATGTGACGCTAGTATCCGATGCCCAAGTCACGGATTCCTTGGCAAAGACTGCAAATGCTACTGTCCAGGAGCTCCAGTTCAAGCCTGCGATGCTGAGACGGGGACAGAAGGCGCGACAAAAGGGCCCACCACAAAAGCGCCCGTGACAGCGCCCCCTTGTGAGAACCTGAACGAGCACTGCCAAGTTTGGGCTGACGCTGGGTTTTGTGAGAATCACCAATACTTGCAACTTTACTGTAAAAAGGCTTGTAACCTTTGTGAAAAGGTCACCAAAGCCACGCAGCCACCGTGCTTTGACGAAAAAGAGCACTGCAGCTTTTGGAAGGATCAAGGGTATTGCACTGGTGCTTACGAAACATTTATGAAAAACCATTGCAAAAAATCTTGCGACTATTGCAATTTGTCAAGCGGTTCGGATATGGACACTGATAATGATTCTGATGGTGGCTCTAAAGTTAATGGAGACGATAAGAACGGGGTTGGCAAACTTCCCACTAGTTATTGGGCCTATCTTTCTAGTCTCGTCGTTATCTTTGTCACTTTCGTGCCTACAATGTTGTGATCTCTGATTTAGCACCGACATAAATGTAAGGATCTAATGAGTTAAGATGGACGCATACAGATCAGTGCTCTTATTGTTCATTTAAACGGCAGGGTAATTTGAAGCAGAATATTAAGGAGAGGAAGAAGTCTGAGGGTATGTGACAAAGAGAGAGAGAGTGTGGGGGCGGGAGGGGGGGGGACGGAACATGAGAGGGGGGGGGGAAAGGGAGAGAGAGAGAGGGTGGAGGGAGAGAAAGAGAATGGAAGGGATAGAGAAAGCAGGAGGAAGGGAACGAGAGAAGAAACAGAAAGCTACAGAAGGAGATAAGTGGTAATTAGTTGAAAATATATGCACATTTTCATGTACAGCTACATTTATTGCCATAATAAAAATAACACAATTGTTATGTGAGGGTAGAGAGAGAGGTAGAGAGAGGGATGGTGAGAGAGAGAGGTAGAGAGAGAGAGAGAGGGGGAGAGAGAGAGAGAGAGAGAGAGAGAGAGAGAGAGAGAGAGAGAGACTGTCTTTCAAATTATGTGATAATTTTGTGCTTTATTGTTTTTTTTGACATTTGATAATAAAACTTAAGCAAAAATAAATATCCTCTCGGCAGGTTTTCCATTTATTTGTTTCTTTCGATTTCATAAAGATCATTACATTTTTTTTTCATTTTACATTGCAATACAACTCAAAGAGACAAATGCCACACAGCGCAGATTTTCAGGGTTAAAAAAAAAACACAAACAAAACTCCAAACTCCTTCAATTCTCTCTCTCTCTCTCTCTCTCTCTCTCTCTCTCTCTCTCTCTCTCTCTCTCTCTCTCTCTCTCTCTCTCTCTCTCTCTCTGTCTTTCTCTGTCACTCCCCTTTCTCTGTCTGTCTGTCTGTCTCTCTCTCTCTCTCTCTCTCTCTCTCTCTCTCTCTCTCTCTCTCTCTCTCTCTCTCTCTCTCTCTCCATCTTTCTTTCACCCATTTGTCTTTCGACAAGATTAATTTAATTAAAATGATATTTCATCATTATTGTCATCGTTGCTTTACAACTCTTCGGACCCGCAGTCAATAAATATTCTGAATGTTTTCATAGAACAGTTTAACATTTTGAGGTTTGCATGTGCTTCATAAAAGAGCAAAACAGACGCAGGTGGGTATTTTTAATTTTTTAAATTTTTTTAAATTTTTTCCCCTGTGTATATTCGAAATCGACTATTCAATTTATCAAGAGCGACAAAAAAAGGAGAATGAAATTAAAAAAAAAAACGAAAAAAATAAAACAAACCCAGTGTCCGCAGTCAAACAGTTTGCACAGTATGCAGATTAAAAATATTTTCAAATGTCAGCCTCGGCTGGATTATAGCGTGGAATTGGTCATGAAGAGTCAGTCGCTGTGTAAGATTCGTCCAATCGGCTTCTGAAAAAGACAAAAGAACCAAAAATATTTTGTAATAGCGCTCTCTCGCGACAGTATTCAAAGCGTTGTCGTTGTACAAAAATTTTCTGACAGACCATTTCCAACTAAGGTGCCTTTTTGAAATATTAGCGGGGCAGCTATGTAAAACACAACCCGTCAGTCTGACAAAATAACAAGATTTTTCACTCCCAAAGAGTGCCTTACGATTAAAGAAGTGATTGGGAAAATTCAAACTAACCGCAAATGGCTGGGGTCATCTAAAATGGTATCAAAAGCAGAATGGAAAGAGAAAAGAGACATCTATGAATACGGCTGAATGAAGATTCCAGAAAGGTCCAGCAAGCTGTTCAGTAACTGCAACAGGGAGAATGGACTAATTGTCCTGCAGAATAATTCTCTCACATGGAATGACATGGCGCCACTTCGGATCAGTTTTCTCATCAGATCAGTGTACCATCTCGTGCCCTCCAACGCAAATCTGGTACGGTGTGGAAAGAAAGAGGACCCCACTTGTACGCTATGATCACAGAAGCATGTCTTGAGCTCTTGCACAATCGCCCTCTCGCACAGGCGATACATATGGAGGCACATAATGGAGTTCTTCAGGAACTTTGCCGCAATCACAAACACGGTTAAAGAAGAGATACCGTCCCTGAAACTAACGCATTGATATACACAAGAGAGGTAGGCGCTTAGCCATGACAAGGAAGGTCCGTCAAGACAACAAAACAGAGAAAATGTCTACGAGTCGGGTGTGACGACTGGGATGTTTCTGCAAACCTTCCAGAATGGGACAGTTACCCCTGTATGATCAAAGAAACAATACTAAGGCCTAATATCGTGACTCATTAGCTTCCATACAACAACTGATCATGGTGGAGCTAACAGTTCCATACGAAAACGGAATGGAGGGCGTCCACACCTACAAAAGAGAGAAATACCTAAATCTGACAAAAGAGCTAGGAGCTGTCAGCTACAAAGCTGTGGTGATGCTTGCTGAGGTCGGTGCCAGAGGATTCACAGGCTCATCGGTTTACGATCTTTTTACTAAACCCTCAATTTTGGCAACAAAAGAGCAAAGCACTTAAGCCAGTGTCTGAAATAGCCGAAAACAGTCCCTGCTAGATCTGGGGCAGGAAAATTAAGTGGTTCCTTCATAATGATTAAACTATCGTGAGACCAGTTGGCGAAGTGATATAGTGCCTGGATTAGCAATCAAGCCAAGGTGATGGTGTGATTGAATCTGGCGCTATGCCAAAAAAAAAATGTAAAAAAATAAATAAAATAAAATAAAAGATAGCACGGGAGTCATGACTTATGTGTGACCCCGTCCCCTTACAGTGTCAGAAGTTAAGGACCGAAATTCTTAATGTAAGTATAAGAGGAGTTTCCCGAAACACTTAATGTAAGTATAAGAGGGGTTTCCTCTCTGGAGACACTCTGTTCTCTAGCTTCCAAGTGAATTTTTACCTACCGCCTACGCTTTTCGCATATCCAGCATAAGCTCTCGTGAGGCAAGGCGGAGCTGAAAAGATGTGGCCTTTAACTCACTTATGTGGAGCTTTAAGATGTTTAATTATGTGTATATATACATAAAACATCGTCGGTAGGTGAGTTTAGGCCTCATCTATATATATATATATATATATATCCCATTTTTTCCCCTGCTTTCGTGTCTTTTTTTCCAACCATCATCCGTTAAGTTTCCTGCTCTAAATATGAACAAGTGGGCACTGGGCTGAAGTAGCAACCAGTCCAATGTATCTATGAGGCCTAGCTGCCGAGATTCCTGACGGAGCTTGTTAGGCCTGTGGACTCTCCTGGTTTCGCCGCGGGGTGCTAGTCCTGTGAGCTCCCTCTGTCTTTCTCTCTTTTATTGTCATCGCTCTAGCTCCTCTCTCTCTCTCTCTCTCTCTCTCTCTCTCTCTCTCTCTCTCTCTCTCTCTCTCTCTCTCTCTCGCTGTCTCTCTCCCTCCCTTTTCAACTTAACTTCGCAGTGTAAATTTCAATGCTTTGTAACTCCAGTGCACATATATACCTTTCCACTGAAATGTTTATTAGCTATGATTCTGTGAAGATGGTCAAGTGAGCCGCGAATTACACGTGTGCAGGAGATTTGATATTAAAATGATATGGTACATTAACTATCGGTACTGGTATAAACATGTAAAAATCAAGGAATTACAGAATGTGACAGACAAGGAAAGTCATAATATATGGCATTCAAAGAGGGAACAATTAACAATGTCTTAAAAATGTATAGCTAGATCGAGATTAGGAGAGTGAGTTTGTAACAGTAACAAGTCGGAGACTTCACATGAAGAAAGAGAAATTAAATAAAGAGAGAGAGAGAGAAAGAGAAAGAGAGAGAGGGAGAAAGAGAGAGAAAGAGAGAGAGAGAGAGAGAGAGAGAGAGAGCGACAAGGACTTCAATCATGAAACACATAGTTAGAAACTTAGAGGGAAAGATATAGACTAAATGAGAGAGAGTGGGTGAGAGAGATTATACAAAGACTAAGTGAGAGAGAGAGAGAGAGAGAGAGAGAGAGAGAAAGAGTGAGAAAGAGAGAGAGAGTGAGAAAGAGAGAGAGAGAGAGAGAGAGAGAGAGAGAGAGAGAGAGAGAGAGAGAGAGAGAGAGAGAGAGAGAGAGAGAGAGAGAGAGACGCGCGTATCTTCATGACAGTGAATTATGCATAGCTTTTATTTTATCAACTTACGACAGTGCATTTTTAATTAATTAATCTCTTCGATAAAACGAATAGCTTTTGCAAGTGTTGTTTTATTCCACTACTGCAAGAGACATCCTTTTGGATTTTGTGCAGTCGTTCTCCAGTAATTATAAAAGATTAGAGAAACCTTTTAAAGCAGTTCAGAATGATGGGCAGTATAACCTGTTCCAGTGTGGAAACTGAGGAAGACTTCTTGCTGGTCCTATTGATTAACAGTTTTGGTGGGAAAATTAAGGTTTGATACCAATTGTAAACCTCGGTAGCCTCTAATTGTTTTATAGTTTCTGTTCCCTCTGCATCTTAATAATATATGAAAGTATATAAAATGTTCATGCACAGAACCAAACATTTGCACTGTTTTATCTGCACTATGAGTACAGAGTACATAGAGAAACCTTTTTTTACAGGGCTTTTAAACACTGCCAGGTTTAAGCTTGTTTTTTTCTATGAATGTAACAAATTCGTCAATTTCTGTGACTCTGATTTCATTAAGGCTATTTTAATATAGCGAGGAAGTTCTTGATGATTATCTAATGTGGAGGGTGAAGTTAGCTCAACCAGGTTAATAGAAAGAGGCATAGAGGATTTGAGGTATTTTCCTCTTCGAATGTGAGGAGTATCAGCGTGTCAGTATCAACTACATACTCCAATATACTTAGTCACTTTTTCAAAAAGCACCCACTCTATTGAAAGTAAAACTGTAATGACCGTAAAAGAAATAACGCATTTTTGCAAAGAAAAGATTAGATAAAATTTAAACGTTAAGAGTTGATCAGCATATTATTACATTGCATGATGCCTCGTGCCTTGGGTCACAATCAATCAATGCACACACGTTTAGAGGAAAGTAACTGCTGAAAATCTATACCAAAGCATAATAAAGACTCCTTGAAATGTTTCACATTGAAAGCATCTGTTCGAAACAGGAACACCACATGAAGAAGGTGCAATCCAAAGGCGAAGAAGGAACAATAATATTAAAAAAAGATATAATCCAAAGGCGTCCAGAAAAGAATGCATGCAATCCGATAATAAAATGGCAGGAGAGCCCAGAGAAAACACAGTGTGCACCGCTAAGCATCCAACTTTCAACTATAAGCCAGGGTAGACCTATCTACATAATCTTTATGTAATGGGGAAGCAGGCCTGTTAGATAGATTGTAACGGTAGCAGCCGTAAGATTTTTTCATAATTGTAACCCACTCGAGCACAAAAAGTAAAAGACACTTCATACGCGCTGCATCTCAAGTGTTGTTTCAGATTGGAGAAATGCGCACTAGGATTATCAAAGTGGACTCAGCGTGAAACTGCAATTATGTTCAAAAGAGTGGAAAAATTTAAGATTATAAAATTAATGTAATAGGGATTTCTCCCGAGTGCAACATTATTACGGTACCACTGGAATGTTATTCCAACTGAGTAGACATGTAATTAGAGACATCTTTTCTTTTCTCTTACTTTGGGTTTGTTTCTTCACAGTTCTGACTCATTTTAGTCAGGTTGTAACGGTTTGCACTAATCTTTATTGTTTTCCTTTGAGTTTTGTTGCAATGATTTTTCCTTTTTTCATTTGTTTTGTTTTGGTTTAATCATCTGCTCCTTTTCCTATCCTGACCAGCCTGGAACAATTGCTAAAGAGTCGAAATCGTGAACCGTTGAGTGCGAGTTCGAATCAACCACTTAAAAAATTATTAGTATTCGGTTACATGCAGTGCGGGGAATGCTGGTGATTAGCCACAAACAGGCAGCAACTTTTCACAGTTGCTTTGAAAATAAGTATGCGTTGAATTTGCTTTAGTATGACCTATATTTGATGCAAAGTATAGAGTCAACAGTATGTGACGGAGAAAGATTAAAGCAGTCTTTTAATAATCTTTTTTGCATTATTTTTGTATCAAAGAAATGAGATTTAAATACTTTTTTTTCGTTTAATAATGATTAGCACTGATTAGCTAGCTGTAATATTGTTCTTAGTTTTTCCAAGCGCTTGAATTAAGCAGAGATCAAAAAAAAAAGAAAAAGAAAAAAAAATAGAAATGATTAACGAAAAGTGGTATAAAAAGGCAAGTTCGGGATTTAGTAAAACATTTTTATCATTCATCATTCACATGCAGCAGACGTTTTTATATATTTTACAAGTATCAAAATTCAAAATGAATCTAAAATCATAAGAAAATCTAAGAACTGGATGTACGCATTTGTGTATGCACACATAAAAACATAAATACCCAGAGAGAGAGAAAGAGAGAGAGAGAGAGAGAGAGAGAGAGAGAGAGAGAGAGAGAGAGAGAGAGAGAGAGAGAGATATGTGGTTCTCGTTCTTTTATTCATCTTCTATATCTACATAAATATCCTCTGATTATAGATGAAACCATACACAGTTAATACTCTTTTCTAATCTCATGGGTGCCTACAAGGATTCTTTAACCCCATCCACTGATGAGTTGGAAGCACCCAATATCGATAAGGAAATTTGTTTGTGACACTCAAATTTGAAATATCATGAACGGCTTGAAAGTATAGAATAGAAGGGTAAAAATAAATTCTGGGATGTCACAAATAAATCATTTCTCTATCAACAAGAAAATTGTATAAACCCAGAGTTCATAACATCTGATCGATACAGCTGTACCATCAAGTAAGGTGTTTTACCAATGCCATGCAAAACCAATAACTATGCGCTGTTAGGGGCTATTTACATCATGTCAATTTCTGCATGCTTTAAGAGAGAAAAAAATCATGCTAGTGAAATTAAATATTGACAAGGTGCAGCATTGTGTAAATTTCAGGCCTAAAAATGGTTCTACATCATTACATTTTGTCTAACTTAGTGCCTGACATGCTGAGGGGATTTTTTATTCCTCTTGCAATATGCAGTGCACTGTATCGAATGCCATTCTATTTCCTATGCTGTATCAAGGGATGTTCAAGCTTTCTCTTGCGGAAGTAATCTCTGTTGCGTTGCGCGTAAGTCTGAAAGGATTTATAACGGGAGGAGTGAGGGGCTAAGGGGGGCAAATCTGTGGAGCTTCTACTGGTATTGCCTGGTCAACTTTACGGCAGAATCAATGAGCGGCCGATAAGGGCCATTGTTCACGACAACCATTTGTGTGACAAGGATTAATCCACGGGGGCAATACTGGCTGGTTAGTCCACATCTCACGGTGGCAGCTTAGAGACCTACAATCGCAAGGCTTGAAAAGGTTTCAGGGAGGGGGGGGGTGTAGGCATTCTTAAAGGTGAAGGATAGATTGATCTGGCTCTGGTCAAGCGGAGTAGGGAAGGACAGTTTGGGGAATAATTATATTGGGAAAAAACACCTCTGAGTAAAATAAAACCAGTCTGGTGGACAGAAATAGGCATTGTTGATGGGAAAGGGGTGGAAGAAGAAGGTTTTCAGAGAGAGAGAGAGAGAGAGAGAGAGAGAGAGAGAGAGAGAGAGAGAGAGAGAGAGAGAGTGAGAGAGAGAGAGAGAGAGAGAGAGAGAAAATGGGAGTTGTGGGCAAATAGAAAGGAGAGAAGGAAAATGGGTGTGTGTGGGGAGGGAGAAAGAGGGAGAGAGAGAGAGAGAGAGAGAGAGAGAGAGAGAGAGAGAGAGAGAGAGAGAGAGAGAGAGAGAGAGAGAACTGACTTGGAAAAAAGAGGTGAGAAAAGGTAAAAAGGAAAAAAAATGGGTGAATGTAGTTTGTAATGAAATATAAGAAAGTCCTTTTGCATGAGTTAATCGATGAAAAGAAAGGAAAGAGAGCTGAAAGTTTACAGGACAACGTAAAACGTATCTGAAAATATCTATCGGTGTTGAAAATATCGATAAGCGATACAGGTATAAAAGAGACAATAGGAGACATGGTCAAGAGACTGTCCAGTGCCAAGCACTGAGTAACAGTGGTCCTCAAATCGTGATCTCTTAACAATGCCCTTATGCTGTTTCGTTTGTTTTTAATTATGCCGTGCTGAAGATTATAATAAGGAGCAGTGCTGTTTCATACATATATATAATTATATATATATATATATATATATATATGTGTGTGTGTGTGTGTGTGTTTGCTTTTCGAATCCCAGTAAAAAATTCTTGTTCTGTTAGCTAGTTTGCAATGGTTTGTATTTTGGCGAAACTCCTCATGTGTAACCTTTTGAGAACCATTCTGCAGGTGGACCGGCCAGAAGTATGTGTATAATGATCGCTCTACGACTTTTCCTAAGTGATTTGTGACGTGCCAAGGATCTGAAAGAGCTGCGTTCTAGTCCAGATCTTAGTCTTTCTAGGTTAGTGTAATGTACATCAATCTTTACCTATGATTTAAGTATTTAATAGTCTTGACATGACATGTTAATGTATGACAGTCACTACCACATTGTCTGCTAGTGTTATTAACTGGAATTATTATTCATTTCAAAGTTCAGGTGTGAGGTTATGTTTCCAAGATTTCTGAATGGATGATGTAGATATAATAGGATAAGTATGTCGTCAATCTTGTTTCTTTATGATTGTGGGGCAGATTGGGCAATTAACTCACAAAATTAATAAATAGTTTTAACAGTATATTTAACATTCCACAGAAACAAGTGAATAGAAATACATCTAAAAATTAATATATATTTTACATGAGTTTTAACAATTAAGACTTTTGGTCGCGTCAAAACTTTCGCAAAGAAACGTGCATATTCGGTTAGAAAGAAAGAATTCTGTTCCTGTGTGATCTGAAAGCTGTTCCTGTGTGATCTGAAAGAATCCAATTCAATGTACTGGTGTCTTTTTGGCGAAGGACAAGTTGATTTGGGCCTATTAACATCATACAATACATTTGTTTCTTAACGTCAAATAGTGACGTGAAACTTATTCTCCAGACAATTAAGGCCATTCTACATGTGATTTCAATACTTCACGGAAACCTTTCCTGGAATCACAGCTCCACATCATGCTAGCAGTGATAAGTGTCGTTTTTCTGTATATGGAAACATCGCTTCAACTTTTCGTGGTGGTAACATCTCACGCCCTGCCAGTACCAGAGGTTCCGGTGGCACTGGCAACAATTGCTCTTACCTTCCTCGCTTTCCTCATCACAACCATAACTTCAATAGCGCTGACTTTGCAGCTCACAACCTTCAGAAAGAAGCTAAGATCGAAACTTATTTTTAGCGCCCTGCATGCCTGCGGTACAGGTCTACTGTGGAGGGCATTCAAGCTAGTTTTGATCTTTTCTGAGTCGGATCTAAAGCATTTAAATTATCTGCGCATGGTACATGTGGGCTTGCAGTCTTCCCCATATGTCACACTTTACATCCGATTTTTCGTCGTTGGATCCAAAATCAACGCTATACAAGCGCTGTCATTGGTTGTCTCCATTGTGTCGTCGTCCCTAGCGTTGACGGCATTTAATCTTGGCAAGCATTTTACTTCATATACCAATAAAGAACAGCCCACCGTAGAAAATTCCTTTTTCCGCCAGTGCAGCCTTCTCGTTGCGACAACTGTGGGAACAACATTTGTTTATGGTGTGCGTTTAATCTCTATCGCACTGATGGCGTCGCAACAAGGATTTTGGGTATTCCTGCCCTTGGCACTTCACTTTTTAGTGATGGTCTCAATGTACGGCTTTCAACTTTTCAAAGAAGGGAATTTGCGATACAAGACCTTATGCTCTCAGGTACTGCACAGCGCTGGCATGGCATGGCTAAATGTGCTAGATTTCGTGCAAGACAGCATACCAAGCATGAAGTGCAGATATGTCGGCTTTGGATCCTTGTATCTCGTGGAAAATATTATTATGCTGTCGTTCTGGCTACTTGATTCCAACCTTAGCTCAATGAGTAAACTTTTCATGATTACTGGGATTCTCGCTATCTTCATTATTGGACTAATTGCCAAATTTTTGGCCTATGACTCATTAAACGACAAGCACACCAAGTCAGGATCGGACGATTCCGGTTCTGCTCCGTATCGCCAAATCTGCACAAACATAGCAACCTTGCCTCATAGCACTAGAGATTCACAAAGTGAAGTTGGTAGAGGACACTCGAACTACGACAATATGGACGATCTTATCAGCATCATACAAACAGCAGTGCAAGCCAGATCCCAAAGTAATATTTCAGGAGTTTTATTTAGAAATGGTACATCTGAATGCGAAACTTGTAGGATTCATTCACCTAGGGTTCATCAGTCTCAAGACGAGAAATTGTTCCATTCTGACATTTGCTCGATTTCAGGGTCATGCAGTGAAACGCAAGAGTTCTCTCAGTCGCAATGTTCACAAAGCCGCCACAAAATTCATACGCTGAAACCGTTTTACTCACATTATAGTTTAATATTCAACGACAAAGACAATTCAGACACATTATTGAGCTCTCATTATTTACATAATCGAGAAAAATCTCTCGTTTACCAACGAAATAATCATAGTGAGGAAACAAGCATGAGACAAGCGTCAGAGATCTTGCTGGATCCGAGTAATATAAACCATCCTGAATGGGAGGCCGACGGAGGAGCATCTCAACTTTGTCAAAATCCTACATTTAAACTTAAACATTGCAGTTGCAACGGAGACAGCAAGGACGAATTACGCGTCGCTCATCCTCATCCACATAGAATACGTGACTGTTTTGAGCCACGTTCCCAAAGAACACGATTTCAATACTCTTCGGATTTTGGTCTTTCACCCTGTACATTTGAAATGACTCAATTTTCCAACAGTCCGTCAATTTCACTGTCAAAGGAGATGACCTATTCCGAAATCACTCAGTCATCGTTACCGGAAACACAGACAGAGACTGACGATGGCGGGGACTCCAGAACTAGCTCCACGTTCACTTCCAGCTCAACCACTACGATTCAGACCAACAGGTAAATACATGTAGATTTCTCGTGGTTGTAAGAGAGCTTACATTATGATTATGTGTGTGGATATCTGCTATATGTATTTGCTCGGTACCTGCATATTCGTTCTGCATATCTTAAGTAAATAAAGGAAAGATTACTAACTTGCGTGATTGCTTTTAATTGTAGATCAGGGGAAGTTGTTTTTTTTTTCTATTTTTGGCTATTACAATATTTTTTTTTCTTTTCAAAACGCTACATTGTTAAGCTACAGTATTAGCATCACCAATCTTGTCACCTTCCTGTATGTGATTATTGTGGTGTGCCTTGCGAGCAATAAAAATACAAAGGCCTATACTTTGAAGTCGCCTAAATTTTCCTGCAAGTATCTTACTAGAAAATTAAGCCCATTAATATGAAAGAAATAATTCTCAGTTTTGTATCATCAAAAAGTAATTAAAAAGAGTTTGATGTGTTAAATCAATTACAGGAGAACACTAAACACATGGCTCTAGTTGATGATCCTTGCTCTCAAACTAAAATGCCTCCTGTATGTCGAACCCTTTGCTTAACCATTGACCGTAATTGCAGTTCATTTTTCACGTTTGAGCAGCGAAATTCCTTAAATAGGTAGCTGACACCAGTAAACCCATAAGCTAACTCTTCAAAAATTAATGCATTTGTGTTAGCATTTGTTGGTTTCCTTTTCAGCTTTGCTTACTGTTGGCAGCAGCCTCAAATCGAAGCATTTATCCTATAGTAGTTCATGTTGTGGTCTTAAAGTACTTCAGCAGGCTACTACACTGAGATTATTTAGAATGCTGTGATAGGTGATATCCATAACCAAGAAATATTGTTATTATCCGATAGGAAAGAGGAATTTTGGAGGTTGTTTTTAAGGTTTTTGATATTACAAGCCATCACTTTCCTTTGTGAAAGTTAGCCTTGAATCGATAAGTACTGTTTTTAAACTTTAGCATCCTCCCCTCTGTCTTCCTTTATTTATCCCTTCTTTCTTATCTCCCAGTCTCTGTCTCCATAATTTTTGTTGTAGAGAGCAGTGGAGGAAGGCAAGTGATATAGGTTTCACAAGATAGAGGTAACGCTTAAATCTCAATAAACTGATTAAACATAATATCTACCAGTAGATATATATATACATGTATATGAACTGTTTTTTATCAAACTCGATGAGCAATATGTTTTTATACCTAAGTACTTGTGTTATCCCTGCATCTATCTACAGAAATCTGAGCTCAAGGACGCCATTGCCTGACAGTTCTCAAACAATCCCTGCCTCAGAGAGAGTTCTCCAGTGGCTGAGCAACACTGCGGCAGCAGAACTTCATTTGAGAGAGTCTGCAAAAATAAGTTACCACAGCCCATCCAGCCAGTCCTCAGTGATATTTTAAAATGGCAAAACTCATTTTAGATCTACTACTACATGCACATGTTATGATGTATGCCAATAGCAGCATGTTGATTGAATCAACCTAACTACAAATAAATTAAAATCTGAATGTTTCCAAATAAAATTTTCTGCAAATTAGTATTTGACTTAGTTTTCACCATTTGTTTTTTTTCTTCTGATAGAATTTATTTGTTTTATTTAAGTTGTGTGTTGAAAAACCTGTTGAACAGTTAAGAAGTCATAACAATTTTCCAGTTAAGTACAGTGGAAACCTTATAATTCGAATTGTATGAGAATGGATTAAATCGAATTAAGAGTATTCGAATTACAAAAATGGGTATAACAGAGTCTAAGACTCATTGAGTGAGTGTGTATTGAGTCTGCATCGAGCAACCCTCCCCTTCCCCCATCCCACGTTGTTATCCGCATCAGTACAGATTTGCTATTGGCACTTAATTGTTAATACATCTGCTCCCTTCTTGATCAGCCTTTCTTGGGCAGTGATTAGCATTGATTGCTGCTTGAGAGATGTATGTAGCACTTTTGTGATGCCTTATGAGGTGGTATCGACTTCGAATTAAGAGAATCAAATCAGAAATACTTCGAAATACGAGTCCAATATTAACAAAGCCAAAGGAAAAAAAAACTATCATCTTGCAAAATTTGGTTTATAAGAAATTCGAATAATCAGACTTCGGTTTTTGAGGTTTCTACTGTAGATTAGATGTCCCACCCAAAGGTAGTTTAGGGGCAGGCAAGTCACATTATGTCAAATGAAAAGATAACTATGCATATGTGCCCTAATTCATTTTATAAATAAAATGTATTACAAACCAATAGTATTAATATGCTAGGAACTTATTTTGAATGCAGTCTCATTTTAGGCAATCATTTACAACAGTTCAGTTAATTTCTCTAGATTTATGACATGCCATAGTTAGATCCCCATCAATATGTTAGGTAAATGTGGTCAAATATAGATATGCGGAAAAACCATTAATTCGATCTATGAAAGATAGATTGCACTATTTCAAATATCCTATATATGTATTTGTCAAAAAGTCTATCAGCTTAATCTACTAAACGTGATACTGCTATATTTTAAAACAAAACATAATTTCAGTCATGGGTTTTCCATGTAAAAAAAGGAGAAAGTAATGTTTACAAGTTACTGCTTAAAATTTGTCATACACTGAACTAGCTATCATTTTTCACTGTCTTGGGTATTACATAAGCTGGACCTCCCCTTGCCAATGTTATAAAGTGCCTAGGTGGCTACTTTAACATGTGTTTAGAGTATATTGATTAAATAAAAGAAAATAAATTTGTCATATAGCTAAAGCAACCAATTAGCAGAAGCATGCATTTACTTGGCATGTGTTTTCCAGACACTCCCGTAAATGTTCAATGAATAAAAAGGCAGATTCTTCAGGACCCACTTATCATTATTCTTTGTTAAATAAAGAATGAACTTTTTTAGTTTATCTTTGAGCTTTGAACTTTCTTTCTATCCCAGACCTGTCTTAATTAGGACTAAGTAAATGTAAGAGCTGCTCTTTCCCAGGATTATTACAGTGTTCATGTGAAATGTTTCTGAGTCTTAGAGGCATGGCAAATGTGTAAAGCCAATTTTGAGTAAAAAATAAATATTTTGTATTAGTGTGCAACATTTGCTTTGCTCAGTTTCACAAGACTATATGAGTGGAGAGAACGACAGTTTTGACAGGCCTTGGAGAGAATGTATTCAGCCAATACCACTTAGAATACAAAACTGATTTCAATATCTGATTTAACACACATTTTCTCAACTTCTTTTTAGTAAGTGTTTCAGTTCATAAATACTAACGAATTTGAACCAATTTGAGTATCTCATGTTAAAGAATGAATATTACTATCCATATTCTATTCAACAGTTTTTAACTGTTTAACTGTTTTAATTTCGTTCTTCATAAAACTGTATAAAAATAACTTAATTGCAGCTAATTGCACAATAAAAGCAACTTGCAGCCTTGTTTAATAATAATTATACATGTATTTCAATAAAGTACCAAGAATAGGCTAGGCAATATTATTTCAAGTTTCTGGAATACTTTAAAAAAATACCTGCATTTGCATTAAAAAAAACAAGCAAATAAAAAAAAAATAAAACTTCCAAGACAGTGTTATAAATGCAAATGGTTTATTCATGAATTTAAAATGCATGAGAAAGATTTCTTTCAATTGTATTCTGATTTTTTTCAATATTATTTTCGTTTCAAAAGATATTAAAGTGTTGTAATCCATTGACTGTTAAAAAATAATAATTGGCTGATTGATTTAAAAAATTTCAAAAGGTAAATTGACTTAAAGTAAACTCAAATAAATAATGGAATATTTTTGCACTAGAAAATTTACAACAGGCAGTTCTCTAAAAAAATTGATGACATTTTATCTTTGAGAGTTTCCTTGTCATAGCTGTATCTACATAAATTTAAAAATTATATGTCTGAGATTTTTTCTCCTTGTTTTCACCTTCGATTTGAAAAATTAACAGACACGTTCCCTGAAAAATTATAAGTAAAACTAAATGAATGAAATTTAAAGCATTAATCTCTTATTAAATGTAGTCAAATATAAAATAATAATAATAATAATAATAATAATAATAATAATAATAATAATAATAATAATAATAATAATAATAATAATAATAATTCAATTAATGAAGTTTCTTTCTCTAGAAGGGTTTTACAAATTAAAATCATTTTGTTTTAAATATACATTATTGTATTGAAAGAATTGGTGCAGTAACAATAGAAAAGTATGTTTAATTAAAATCATTTAAAACCAGAATAAAATAATACTGTTGTTTCAAAGGCAGGTCACAAATAATAAAGGTGGTATATTTTAAATATTAATATCATACATACTTTTTACATGCAAAAGATTTAAATTTATGTTATCAGTTAATTTTTTATATGGCAATTCCATTACTGAGAACTCAGATATGAAACCCCAATAAACACCAAAACTTGTAATCCAACAACTATGGTGTTTGCTGCCTCATAAAGCATTTTGGGTGAAAAAACAGACCACACAAACAGATGGTAACGTTGGGCAGCGACCAATGCCATGTATACAGATAATGGCAAAACTCTGGTTAGAAGAAGAGCTTGACAGCTTGAGTCCAGGACTTACTTTTTACATGCAAAAGATTTAAATTTATGTTATCAGTTAATTTTTTATATGGCAATTCCATTACTGAGAACTCAGATATGAAACCCCAATAAACACCAAAACTTGTAATCCAACAACTATGGTGTTTGCTGCCTCATAAAGCATTTTGGGTGAAAAAACAGACCACACAAACAGATGGTAACGTTGGGCAGCGACCAATGCCATGTATACAGATAATGGCAAAACTCTGGTTAGAAGAAGAGCTTGACAGCTTGAGTCCAGGACTTTGAAGATGCTGTGAGAAGTAAAATATAAAAAAAAATGGAATTAAGACAAAATTGAATTCCTTCAATAGGAGAAACTTTTTTGTATGAAGCAGAGGTTTTTTTTCCACTATCTTATACTTTGCTATGTTCCTTGAAATCTATTCATATAATTAAAAATGTTTACGAGAATATTCTCTGATGCAGTGGTAAAAACATACCTCCTATACATTCTCAACTAAAGCATGCTTGGTACTTGCTAGGCACTTGCATACTCAGAGACCAATCACAGGTCCACCTGAGCTGAGCTGCTTGTGACAATTTGCCATTTTACACCCTCTTGCTCCAAAAACTATTTATTTCATATCTACTGTCAAGACATTGAAATGAAATACGTAAACATAAAAGTGATCTATTTTTGCACTCTGCTCTTCTCAACCCAAAAAATGTGACTTTCTGGACATAATTCTCTTGAACAGTAGGGTAAACAAGAGTATTACATGTACTTATGTCTTGTCTTATTGAATCTAAGTATAACCCAACTTTGAAATGTTTCCACTTCCCTTTGACACTTATGTTTTCTCCCTTTTGACACTTATCAGAGAAACTGAGGTGAGTGGCTCAAGTATTTAGTCCAGCTCTTTCCCTTGAGTCCTTTTCAAGGCAATAACTGACTAACAATCTCTGAAGACAATTTTCTTTTTCAAAAGTGCTAGTGTTTATTAAGTTTCCTTTCATTGAGCACTCTTATTTATATTTGAACTCAAAAGTTATTAAAACAGGACTTCAGATCCTCTACTTTAAGAAGGCTTCAAATGTATGACAAACTCCTTTGAGGTTGATTTTTTTTTTCGTTGGTTTAATATTTGTTCTTGAATGTTTAAAAAAAAAATAATACCATGCTTTGATCTTTAAAAAAAAGAGCATTATTTAATTCAAACTAATTTTCCTTTAACAAATGGCTTGATTAAAGGATGAGAGTTATATAGCTGATGAGTGCACTTAGGTTCCTAGATATCACATAAAAGAGTTGCAGTTGAAAATTACTAAAATTTCTTGAAACCATAAAATCATCATTTTTCGTCTTTATTCAATCTGTAAAAGATAGACACTTATAATTTATAAAATATTAGAAACTAAGGCTTGGAATAAGTCCAAGGCCATAATTTTTGGAATACAAACAATAAAGTAGATTTACTTATGATAATTTGAAGTCAGTACATCTTTTTCTACCAGTCTAACTTAAGACAACCCACTTTGTCAAGAGTCCTATTAAAATTGGTAGAATCATATAATCATATATCTCTGTATAAGCGTCATTTATTCTGACCTTAAGCACTTGATGGTGAACACTTGAGGCTTTTAAGAAAGGAAATAAGTCTCATTATAGATATATGTGTCATTTTTAACTGAAAAACAAGCCTATGACCTCATGAATAGTATATAACATTAGTGACCTTTAACTGACACAAAACAAATAGATGCCAGCTTGGCATTAAAAAAAAACCACACAGAGCAATATTTTACACACAGACACACATATACAATTTGGCTCAGGGAATACATTATGCATTCCTCCATATTTTACTCTTGGATAAAGCTTAAAGGATTGTTATTTGAGCATGTTTAATAAAAGGTGAAATGTCAAAAAATTTTCAAATCTGCATTTTTTCACTTTACCAAATAATCATAAATTTTTTGCTGCAAGTTTTGTGTCCTCTGCCACGCAAAAAAAACCCCAGAAGGTTAGGCTTTTGTGGCTCTACATTTTAATATATAAAAAGGTCTGTAAAATCTGTTTACAAGTTTACAGTATAATGAGCTGAATCAAATTGTATTGAGATCCCATTTCATCAGTTTCTTTTTAAGAATGCTGGTCACACTTTTATTCAAAACAACATATGAGTGAATGCCTAATGTTGTACTCTCTTTGAGCCCAATTTGGTGGCAAGATTTAAAGTTCAAAAAGTGAAAAAGGAAAAAAATTCTAATACATAAAAAATGCACATGAGAAACAATAAAAACCAAAATCAAATATTGATGGAAAGTCAAGCCATAGAAATAAATAACCAAACAACAGGTGACATACCTCAACAGCTGCCCACCTTCAGCATGTTGCTCTTGTGTCTTGAAGAGGAAAATGAGGAAGGCGAGTGACCAAAATATGGTTCCAACATAAGTGGCCATAAAGAGAAGTAATCCATTCACCAATGGCCAGTAGTCATCCAGACCTATATAGCCTGCAGCAATGTCTACTGTGCTAAGACTGTTCGAGTTGCCCTGAAGAGACAGAAATTTGATAAAATGCACTTCCTCTTCATGTAGACTATCACTTAGCATTGTCTCTGACACATTATCAAGACTAAATAGATACAGTGGAACATGGAATCTTCTAATTCATTAGGGAATTTCTTAAGTTCTAGGAAGCCATATTCAAAAAATTTTATTTTTAGCACGCAGATCCTGGATTTGTGTTTGGAACAGTTTTTGTGAATATTTTGACGTTCTTTAACAATGTATAGAAACTTCCTGATCTCTTGGCTGCTCCCGTACAATTCCAAGGATTACGGGGATACCAGACATGCCATTTTTTCCCCCACTTTTAGTATTTCAAATAGCTGACACACGGCAGATACCTCCGAACAAGCCAATCTGTCATTCCCAACTCGTTTATGTAAAACCTTGTCTCTAAATCCCAGCACTTATCTGATCTTAAACTCTTGATACTAGATCTAGATCTAGTCTCTAGACTACATTAAGATTGCCGTCACAAATTTCTCACTAGCTAGGGATACATTCAGTCAAAAGGCGATGTTCAAATACAATGAAAGTTGCTTGTTTCTAGATAATCTTTACCCTAGACAAGGTATGTCCGTCAAGGCAGAGCTAGACCTAATCCCACTAGCGGACCTGAGAAAGAATTGAAGGTGAAGCTCACTATTGTCAGTCCAACAGTCTACCTTTTGAGCTATCTGGCGTCCTAAGCGTCAATAAAGAGATCAGCCCCGCCAGCTATTTTTCACACCCATGTACTGATAGATTTAGTGAGGGGTGGGCACAGACAGATGTCATCATTACCTATGTATATATGTAACAAGCAAATCTGGTTACAAACGCCCCCTTTGAAGTCTTAGCGACAGGTAGACCTACCATAGGCAGAGACAGACAACTTGCGCGGGTGTATCAGAGTTCAGACTAAGCTACAGTAAGGTAACTAGTCTTAAAAGGCTAGGCTGCCTGTCCACAAACTGTTTCTACACAGTGAGAGGGAGAGGTAAAACCTGCTTGTGAAGAATAAGAACAGCAGCTATGTAGAGCATTTGATCGAAATTTAAGATTTGTAAATGGGATGAAAGCCACAGTCTGTCAAATTTCTTAAAAGGCAAACTTTTTCTTTCTCTAATTGAAAACTATTATTCGAAGAAAACGTGATATAACTTCAAACTAGTTCAACAAAAATATAGAAATAATAAGGGAATAAAGAGAGAATCAGAAGGGGAAGACCGATGAGTTTGAGGAATTTGTAATTTCAAGGGATCCGTATTCAATCTAATCCTGTTCCATTGTATGTAAAAAGAAAGAGTCAAAATACATGCCTAATCGTCAAAATAGTTTTAAAGGTATGTTTATTTGCACAAGTTGCTCTGGTTCTACCAATAGATGTTAAAGAGAATTTTGAAACAATTATTTGGTATGCTTATAGACACTGCACACTGCATCATTTGATATATGCATAAAACTAGAAAGTTCACCTGAAGAAAGAAAAACACTTGTCCCATCCACACAGAGTAAAGTAAAGAGTAAACTGGTTGGCAACCTGCTTGGATCAACACTGGGGTCATCATCTGCTCTGCCAAGGACATCGCTGCTGACACTGGCGCATTATGAGGTTGCTTCACCAAACATGAAAAACATACAGTTGCTGCTATAATACCCCTAAGACGCTGATGTATAGAAAAAGAGTCATACACATCAGAATTTGGTTTGGATTTGCCTTGTTTAACACTTAGAGTTAATTCTGAGTTCCTGGACTTTTTCATTTTACAGCTGGATGAGGATTTCTGTTTATTGACTGTAGCCGATGAATCAATAGTTTTATACTTTGCACTGTTAGAATCCGATGTAGATTTCGGAGGATGTGGAGACTCTGACACATTGTCAAGTTTGAAAAAAATCTCTGGCAGCAATGATATCAGACAGGTTGAGGCAATGAAGAAGTAAGATGCTCTTGCTTCCAGCACTCCACTGAGATAGAGGAGAAAATAAAAGAGAGGGTCTCTTTTAATTTCCATAACAGGAACAAAAATATGCTCTTCTGTAAACATTTAAAACTGTTTTTAAAAAATTCAGGAATATTATCATAATAAGACTGTATAATTTGATTTGAACAATGCTACAGGGTTGTATTATAGGAGAACCAAAGAAGGATACACATATCATTTAACCGTTACACATTACAGGTGATACATGAAATGGATGCAAAGAAACACAGTACATGTAGTATTGTAAAAACTTTCTTTCATCAGAGTTCAATTCCTTGCTCTGTCTTTAATCCAAATTATTCAAACACTTCTATTGACCACATTTCTAACACAGTGGAATCCGCTTTAAGTCAACACCTTGGGAGCAAAAAAAAGACTTTATCCATTTCCAGAAAATAAGTCCAAAAATTCATGTTACAAAAACTGGTTGTTTACCTTTTTTTTACTTATGTAAGTGGTCTCCTTTTGCAGTGACTCCATTTTGTTACTTATAGTTATAATGTGTTAAATTTAGACCAAACAAGATATTTAGGCAAAGAGAAAACCAGGCCAAGTCTGAAAACAGGTTTACTGAAACAACTTCCTGTACCACACAAAAAAAACACAAAATATGCGTACACATCTACAATTCTGGCTCTAATTTTTTTACCTTTTTATAGTATGGGCTTGCGACCATTATTGCTTTCCTTAATTTGTCACCAGAAAAAAAAAATAATGACCTGATTAAAAAAATGTTTAGTATTATTAGAGACTCTGAGGAGGAAGCTATTGGCCAAGGAGAAAACAGTGCACTGTTTGTCACAAATGATGCGAGTCAATGATAAGTTAGGTCTAGATCTAGATCTAGACACAAACTGCCTCCATCCTGCTCATGCCCACCCACCTTCTTTGTTTACTTTCACAACCGCAAGACCACACTGAGCTTAGCTAGACCTTGTTAAGAATGGTATTAATACACAGTGACGTACTGATTGTATTGGGTTTACAAACAATGAGCCCTATCCCACCCATGCATCCCATCTGATTTATGGGTTTGACCTTTTCATACTCAAAACAAGGTGTTGAATTTAAGAGAAAAGGCCCCCTAAACCGTTGACTTAATCAAAAAATCAGTTACTTAAACAAAGAAGGATAAACAGAGATGCCATCCAATTGCCGGAAAAGTGGCATTTCTGAAAAAAAAACAGGACGGCAGTGTCGTATTGACCAAGCCAGTGTTGACTTTAAGCCAGTTGAATTCAAGCAGATTCCACTGTATGTATGCCATATTAGCATGTAATTCAATAGGTATTTGTTATACATAACATACTTAAAAAAAAATAAGTAAAGACAAAATCAAAACAAAAGATTTGAAAGGATATTCCAAATTAGAAAAAATGGTGAATTTCACTTACTCAACAATGACAACATTATGGACTAGAGGAAGACACTTTGAGATTATATTACAATATTATAAATTTTGTGTAAATGTTCAAAATATTCAGATTCAATGCTGTTTTTTTTTTTAACAACCTTCGATTACCTCGAAGAAAGAAACTTTTTGTAAGGAAAAATCAGACTTCCTTGAGCAGCCCGGCAAAGATAGGCACAGCACAGGGCCAGATTAACACACATGGTCTGCACACGTTTCAGACGACTCCCACGACTTGCCCCAATGATCATGAAGGCACACACTGTTATCAGTGACAAAGAAACTTTGTTCTCAGGCCTTCAAAAAAAATAAAAACAAAATGTCAACAGACAATATTTACAGAAGGAACAGATATATTTTTTTTCAATCACCAAAAAGTTTCATAAGTAAGAATGCATTTCAGAAACAAAATATAGAAACTTTAAATGTTTTCTTCCTTTATGTTACTATCTCTTTTCATTTTCTTTATTCATGCCTCAAAAAAATAAACTTAAATATCGTGTTTTTCAGTATTATATTATTTTAAAATCTACTTCAGTTGATGCTACAAAAGTCAATCATAAAAGAAAGAATGATGATTGCCTATGATACTTATACTCACAAAATTTGAAAAAAAGTCATTGCCCTAAAAGTAAGTATCTGTAAAACCTCAAACTCACTTGACTAGCCAGTCTCCAAAGTCTGGAATGTCAAGCCATTTGTTGCCTGTATGGTTCCATCGCCGCAGAACTCTCAACATGAGCAGCACGACTACCACACTGAATGTCCAGTGCAGAAAACTGGTTGTAGACATATATGATGAAGAGATATTGCTTTTACCTTTGAAAACTGTTGGCTGTGATTTCTGAAGCAAATCAGTGTCTTCCTGAGCTTTATCATTTTCAAACACCTCTAGAAAGCTAGGGTTTGATACTGAGGTGGTCTCATGAATTCTTCGACCTTCTGCTTTGGGTTCTCTGACTAGACAATTTGTGTTTTCTAGATTAGTATAAGTATGATATTCTTCTGTTATTTGGTCAGAGGTATCATTAATATCTCTTCCTCTTCTCCAAAGCCTCCCAGTTTTGCTTGTATAGAACAAAAGTTTATCTTCATCAGTCTTATTCCTCCCTATATCAAGACTATGCAAAGCTTCTTTTCTTTCAGGCATAATACAGAATCCTTTCACATATTTGACAACTAATTGATAAAAAATAAAAATGTGCAATGCCGTTGCCAGGAAGTAGAAGGTCTGATGTTCCTCCTCCACAAAGCTGCTGGAGAGAAGAGTGAGTGTGTGAGTCACTGTACCCATAAGCAACAAAAGCTCCACAAGACTGCTCCCAAAGATCAGAGTCTGCAGAATATGTATCAAAACACAAATATAAAAAGTCTGAATTACCATTTCTTAAAAAAAAACATCATCTTCCAAAAGGCTTATAGATCAGAAGGGGTTGTACATTTTTTTTCATGTTTTTAGAGACGATTTTAAAAATGTAGTAATCTGCCAGAATGTGCAATGTATATCCACTTATATAGTGGATAGCGTATGCACGGACCTAAATAAGCAAATGTCTTTCAACTATTACAAATGAGAGGGGTTGAAAATTTGAATAAGAAATAACAGCAATTGGCAGAGATATTTTTGTTTCTCACTATTTCAAAGGTAAAGTAAAATTTTATGTCCTTCAGTGTATTATGATCACTACATGTAATACACTCTTTTCAGAGACTTGAAAAAATTTATAATTTTAAATATTTGCTTCATTGACATAATAACATTAATATTCTATTCATTGTAAAAAGGTGCAAGATATTCATTTTTTTTTATCTTTTTTATCCCAAGATGTAGACGATGTAGCAATGACTCTCACCGTTGCAAAAAAAAATATGTATGAGATCTGAAATACAATACTGCAAATGTGAGTACCTTAAATGTAAAATTATCTGCCTGTGTGGATTTTGGTCTTGTTGATCTTGAAACAACAATTTTTAAGTCCACATATGGTAAAATAGCTCTATGATCATTTGGACTCTGGTTTCAGTTTTTCATCTTTGCATAAATTTCTTTTCTTATATCATGCAGACCATTATCAAGTGGTTATTACCATATAGATATTAAAAGTAACAAATACTTGAACAAAATGGCAATATGTTGAGGCAGAGGTCAAAGAAAAAGATAATTTCTGATTAAAAGGATGCAAGCTAGACAGTGAAAGTGTTCACTTTCATTCCCTACTATATGTTTAAATTAGAAGTGACATGTACACTTTGATGAGTCATGTCAAAAGAAATGATTTCATTAGAATATTTGAAAGGAATTTTAGGAATTAAAGGCTTCTGACTCATAATTTGGATTCATATATACAGCAACTTTTAGGCTCAATGACAATTTTGGAAAAAATTACAAATTCCATGTTTTCTAAAATCCCAATAAATTCTCTGCAAGGAACAGTTTAATTTTTTCAAATATCTCAATATTTGGTTCAGATAAGACTAAAAATCCAACACAAAGCTGGGGCTAAAACACACACACGCACAAATATTTGAAATTCATTTTGGGCTTTGAAACTTTTTGACATGATAGAAAAAAGGATGATTGTTCTGAAAATTCTAGGCAACCTTGCAAAATCGATTTTTTTTATATTTGAAGCCTTATAGCTCGAAACAATAATTTTGACATAAGCCTTAAAAGCCCAGACCACCTCACATATATTATCTGATGTAAGACAAAGAAGAAAAAAAAATACTGACATTTAACTGTTTTGTGACAGTGCCAAAGGAAGGCCAGGAGCTGATGATGTGCACAGCAAGGCAGACAAAGAGCATAAATAAGGTTGCCTGAATCAGAGCACTTGGAACAGTTCTGGAGCACACAGTATCACTGGGAACACCTCCTAAAAGAAAATATGTGCAGCGCATAGTATCTGGGCTGTTGGTGCCATTTCATGGAGAGAGACTTCAACACAAGAAAAATATAAAATACATGGAGCTAAACTGCTTCTACAAATGTCATCTATTGGTGCAATAACTATGATGTTTTCCTCTTTCTAAAATCAGTCTACATGAAGCGTCAAGTGCGTCATGTTGAAAAATTATCAAATGCTTAGACTTAACTTTTGGGGAAAATTTCTAAAATTATTTTTTTTGACATTTTTGTTCAGAAAACTATCCTAAACACCATAACTTAATAGTAAATAAACCCTACAATTGTCATTTAAAATGGCCATACCTAAAAGTTAAATTTTGACCATATTCATTCCTATTCAAATCACAACAGTAACAAAAAAATCAATTGAGCCCAAAAAAAGTATTAAGCCTGTTGAAATCAATGATACGCTTTTAATCAGCTCAGCAAAATATTGCTTCAAAATTTCTTTAGGTTATGATATTTTATATTGTTGGGGTTTTTTTTGTTTTGTTTTATCACTTGTGTATCAATGCATACAGATGATTTATTACTTTTCCTATAGGAGTTTCAAATCTTTTAATCTGCTTTGAATGCTATTCCTTACATTTTGCCAGTCTTCAAAAAAAAAAAAAACAATGTTAAGAAATTCATACATCCAATGCATATAAAAGGTTAAATAAGTGGTACACCTTATTGAGAGTTATTGTCCTGCATCTTTCATGCAAGGTGAGCAGGAGGGTGATGCTGATGAGTTAAGTCGAGGGATTAAATTCCACAAAGGGAAAGTGTTTCTTTTTAATAATTTGAACTCAAAACCTATTTCCAACCACTACTAATCTTAGCTTAAAACGTAAATTCTATACATCTTTTCAGTATTAATTGATACAATATGATGCCCTTTAACTCTCTTTCTGAATATAATTAAAAAAAAAAAAAAGAATTAAAAAGAACTTTTTGTATCATCCATGATACGGACTTATCAGGTTTACCTGTGCACATAATAATGTGGGAAAGAACAGCAGATCCCAGGACAGGCAAAACAGTAGCCATGTAGAATTGAACAGATAGAGTTCCCACGTTGTTTCTTTTTTCTTGAATGCATCTGAACACGAGAGACACTAACATCTAGCACAGGGGAAAAAAAACAAACTTTGATTAATTGTTTTGAAAAGCAACAGCTTTCTTCATTACCGGTTTTACATATCAAGAAGGGAAATTACAGCAAATCTTAGAATAAAAGTATTAGATATATAATGCAATATAGTGTGCAACACATTTTCCTTCCACTTTAATTTATCCCTCATTGCTTTCCATCAATATGACAAGCTACTTTGTTATTCTGGCAATCATGTCAGTTGTTATAAGATGTTCAGGTGTCTCTACTCTTCTCAAAGAAAAAAAAATCACTTGGCATTTTTAAAAAAAAACCTGTTTATCAGTAAATTTTTTTTCTGCATAAACTTCACCTAGACTGTTTAATTAGATTTCTTTGCTTTCCATGAGATTCAAAGCATTCTCCTTAATAATCATGTTTGTGTTGTCAACATTTTCTTTCATGTCTGTTGTGATATTGTTAAAGCCTCGTATCTATTCATCAGGATCATATCCATGTAAGCCCCGAGGAGATTTTTTTGTTTATTGAATCTGTTTCCAGGTTTTGGTTACTGATTTCTTCTCTGTGCCATTCTCTATCAGATTTTCATATTGTTGCTTACATCACTTGAGATTAAAGTTTCTGAATTTTATAAATATATGGCCAGATTGTTTCAATTCATTTCTACTCATAAAAATCTTTCAATTTGAGAATCACTATCTGTAACTGATGGCGATTCACTCTGTCTTTTGCTATTAAGTCCCAGCTCTTTCATCAAGCATAATCATGCATAAAGATATATGCATTATCATAACACAAGTTGAAGCAATAGATTTCAATAGAAGCAGCTTATTGTACAGGGTATTTAAAAAGCAAACAATTTAATGCAAATATTGATTATGCATATTAATTAACTTCACAGCAATTTCTATGGAACTGATACATCTAGAACTATCTAATTCCATTATGTTGTTCATGAAAAAAGGTTGCTGTACTTAGAGAAAAGTTTTCTATTTTAATTCTACTTGTCAAAACCTGGGAGGGAAGGTTTCTAACTTGAAAATACAAAATAAAGAGAGAGAGAGAGAGAGAGAGAGAGAGAGAGAGAGAGAGAGAGAGAGAGAGAGAGAGAGAGAGAGAGAGAGAGAGAGAGAGAGAGAGAGAGAGAGAAATTCCAAATAGCAATAGCAAAAACACCACACTTGGAGGATCACCTGGTAATTATAAAGGATCCAAAAGGATGCATGTGTGTCTATAAATAACATAATACAAGGTCTAACAGCAAATAAGCCCACAACTTTATAATACTGGTGAAGCTTAAAAAGTGAAACGTTTATATGTTGAATTGATAATAGTTTTGTTATTTCTTTTCTGTCCCTTAATTATCAAGTTGTGTGCCTATTTCCTTTTAGACCTTAAAGAGAGAGAGAGGGGGAGGGAGAGAGAGAGAGGGGGGGGAGAGAGACATACAGAGAGAGGGTGAGAGAGAGACAGAGCGAGAAAGAGAGAGAGAGAGAGAGAGAGAGAGAGAGAGAGAGAGAGAGAGAGAGAGAGAGAGAGAGAGAGAGAGAGAGAGAGAGAGAGAGAGAGAGAGAGAGAGAGAGAGAGAGAGAGAGAGAGAGAGAGAGAGAGAGAGAGAGAGAAAGATACTACCAAGGGTTTAAAAATAAAATATATATTGGAAGATTATATTAATGACCAATTGGATCACCTATAAAGTGATAGATAAAAAAAACTAACCATCCACATGAGGACAATAGATATGGCCATAGCATATACATCATAGCTGGTGGCAAGTTTTGAAACTTTCTCAGAAATCAGTGTGAGACTTTCACTAAGACTTGTAAGGAGGCTTTGGCCTTGACTTTCCCATCTCATTTTGCTGGAGCCATTCTGAGATGACAACCATTTGTTGAGCATGGACTCTGTCTCTTGCAATAGTATGAAGGCAGACTCTGTATAAAGTTTTAAAAAATTGAAACTTGGTAATACATTGCAATCTGTTAAATGACAAAACATCAAAACGGATCTCCTCTCTTATGTGAGATAATTTCACCCTGATTTGTTATATCATCTCTTAGGAAATAATCCCTTGAATACAGACCACACTTCTAATTATACCTGTTTTTCTCACAATCTGCAAGGACTTATTTGATGAGTTCCACTGTGATCTTTAGAGTTCAGATGTCTTGCAATTATTCTGTTCTAATCAATCAAATATTGAAAATTTGAATATAGAAAAAGCAGAATTTGAGGACATATTTTGTTTCATGCCATTTTCCTTATTATCTAAACTGACCCAAAAAATCTAATGTCTATATCTCATTTTTCATGTAAGTTGCATGATTTGAAAAGTCATGACAATCAATGTTTCAAATTCAAATACAATTTTAAATGTATGTAGTATAAGATTTGGCATGTTTGGATAAAATGAAAGACGAATGGTAAGTGAACTATTTCTAATTTTTGGGGCATGCAAAGTACCAAAATGAGCTGAATTAAATTCACAGAATAAATTTAGTTAAAGAGCCTATTGCTACGGGATAACAGCATTTTTCATAATTCAATGATGAAAACTACAATTTAAAAATACTTGTCAAATTTCTTTACAATCTTCTTGTATAAAATGAAGAAATAGACCCTTCAAGTGAATACTTCATGTTACTGCTGTATTTTTTAAAATGATGATACCGTGTAGACAAAAAAATTATGAGTCTTCTTGCTGTAAAGAACTTGTAAAGCTACTATTCCTATGCCAAGCTGATACAAAAATTAAAAATACAACATGTAAAGAAATACAGCAATGGCTTAAATGACTATACCAATGGTACCTGCTGACACTAACATATATAAGCTGAAGTTAAAAAAACTTACCTTTATGCACATCAGAGACACATTCTCTTAAAATAGCCATTGCTTGCTTGGCATTGTGGTGGAGAACAGCCACCTTTTGTTGCAGACTGAAACCAACCAGGGCCTCTGTGACTACTTTACCAATGTTACCTACAGGAATAGGTACACCTAGAAGCACAGCCAGCGTTGGACACAAATCTGTCTGGGAAATAATGCCAGAATGCTTAGGATCTGGGGAAATAAAAGTATGAATGTTTTAGAACAGGTATAATCCCTTCTACTGACTAGTATCAAAAATGTCAAAAAAAAAGAAACAAAAAAAACTATTCTTGCACAAAGCCATTTCCTTGAAGAGATTGAAAGATCTCTAAATTTGTACAGTACACCTCGGACTCAACGAACTAGTTCGGTCATTTTAACAGTTCATTGAAAACGAGGTTCGGTGGAGCAAGGACATCATTCACCACAGGGAAGTAACCAAACAAAGTGAAATTACCACATAATTATCTCCCTTGTTTTTTATCAACTAATCTCTGTCTACAAAGCCACTCTTCACCCTTCCCACCATTGCCGAAGTCACTGCCGCTTTGGCTCTTTGATCCTGTATCATGATCTTCACATGCATTTGCTGCCCCTTCCTGTCCACTTCCACCTCTCTTTATATTATCTTTTCTCTGTATATCAATACTTTGCTCTCGCCTACCCTTAGTATTATACTATGGCATAATGGGTGCCCAACACCTATACACTTCAAGCATTTCTTAACAGCCGACCTGGGACCTTTTGATTGAATTTCAGCTTCATAGTTTCTAAGCAGAAAAGCATTCTATAGTGGATTTGCCAATGCTTGTAGTTCGTTGAACCCGAGGACGGATCTGAGATTAGTTTGATGCAAGGTATTTCAAGAGAGTCAAAGAAGGAAAAGGGGGAATTTACTCTATTCGTTGAATGCAAGGTGTTCTTTGAATCCAAGTTCGTTGGATTCGAGGTGTACTGTATTAAAATTCTAATGAGGGATTATTAGGACAGTAGATCTCTAAAGATGGAAAATAAACTTTGAAAAGTGTTTTTAAAATTTGTCAAGATAAATATACACCAACAAGATCAAATGAACGCAGAGAATGATTTAAAAAAGAAATAAAAGAAGGTATAATTCTGCGATTTTTAATATAAGAATAACAAAACTGCCATTTGAATGAATATAAATTATGCTTTGAAAGAAGAAAGTGAAGTTTAACTGATTTTCTTTACAATGAATGGCAGCCTTTTTTGTTGATTTTAAATTAAAAAAAAAACAATTAGATTTTTTTACAATAAAAGACACAAAGAAGATACTTCACACTTAAGAACTACTTAGCTCTCTGAGAGGTTGCTCCAGAAATGATCTATCTTAAATATGAAACATAAAATCACCACATGGTAGTAATAAAGATGTCACCCACCTGAGTTGGATATTTGTGGACTCAAAAAGAGTACAGGCACAGAAATTTCTCCTGGACTTGCACCACCATGACCTCCCTGATCACTCATTCCATGGTCACCACAGACAATCAACATGCTTGGCTCCACCTAGGAGAATAATAATCCCTATATTCAAATCCTTTTCGAAAAAATAAATAAGGCAAACAAATATTTTGAACAATTAGAGTTTTCGAATGATTTTTCCTACCAAACTACAAATCAAGAGCCTAAAATAGGTGTTAAAAATCTCCATATTTCCACTTTCTTTGAGAATATAAATAAGGCAAACAAATAATTTACAAAATTAAAGAGTTGTCACTGGTGTGATTATTGAACCATTTACCCATTTCTCCATGGCAGAGTAAATCTGACTTATAATACGGTCCATTTCTGCCAGCTTCGGACCAATTAACGGACTCCTAGGGCCAGCAAAGTGACCAATGTGGTCCAGACCAAGATAGTGAAGTATCATCACATCCCATGTGAGCTTGTCTAGTTCAGGTTGTAGATGACGTGTTACATTGTCATCCACCTGAAAAAAAAACAAAAAAAAACCAATATCTTCTGTTTCTAAGAATCATTTCTTTACTTTATCACAAACGAAAGAGAAGAAAAAACAATTAACAATTTCAGGACTTATGTTATTCTCAAATTTAAAAGAAAATCTCTATACCCCAACATGGAGGATTAAAGCCTCAAACAGAATATGCCTTTGTTGAAAGCACATTCATAAAAACTTTCTTTGAACCACATCTTTGTTTTACCTTATCATTTTTAATGCTTTATTATTATTTTTTGCTTTTGTTTTATTTGCAAAATAAATAAATGTGCTCCATCTGAAAAACTCTACTATTAATATTATTAATATTTTTTTAGCTATGAACAATTAGGGAGAAAAAGTCATGACCTAACTGAGGTTGAGATAAAAGGTCATTTATCTGTCATATTATATGTGATTTTTGTCCTTTTAATATTACATATAAAATCATATTTAAATGAAGTTTAGCAATTTATTTTGCAATTACTTTAAATAGCCCAAAATTTATATCTATAAGAAAAAAAATATCAGGTGTTCATAAACATAGTATCCATCTCATGTGCAGGACAAAAAGAAACTTATCATTTGTGATGTGGAAAAACATTCATTAAAATGCAGGCTCTCCACAAATCAAGCTATGAGTAATGATTTATTTGTTTTCCAGTTAATCTTGTTGGGTTTATAAAAAAAGAATTAAAGACTTGAGGCAATCCTGCTCTCATCAGACTTTATGTGATGTGGGTAAAACTCACAAATATGTGAAGCAGTTAACAAGTGATAAAGCCCAGTCCTTATCATTCCCAGATTGTTTACAACCTGTGGTAACATACTTTCCTATTGCATTTAAATTAATAACCATACAAAAGTATCTGATTTAGACATACATGCCCAATCTTTATCATCACCTCTGGGTATGATGACTATGATCCTCCTTGTCCAAAAACTACCTATAGGCATATTCTTTCAATCAGACTCACAAATTTACTTAAAAATTCCTAGAGATCTTGAATGTAGTACATATTCTAGACGGTCTTGAAAAGAACCTGAACATTAGGCTAAGCCTTGCCAGACAGCTATGATATTTTGCTATTAAGAGTAAAGATTAAGACAAAAAACAAATTGATACTCATTTCAGAGATCTTTTAACAATGGATTTACCTAACATCTTCTTTAATTTCTTATGTATTTAATTGCAAATAAGGCTTACAAGACGCTTGGGACAGAAATAAACCTTCTTTCATCCTTTTTTTCTAGTTGTAAATGAGAGGATATAAAAATTCGAACATTTTTCATTTAAATTGTCATTACCGATGCTTATGAATATCTGTAACATGGGCGCATTTTTGTTGTGGCAAAAACCCATCAGATAATTAAAAGAGCTTTCAATGATTTAACTAAAGATAAAGAGATAGACAGACCTCAGTGTAGTCTGAAACAAAGAAAGAGGTGGTGCCATCACTTCTCTCAAAATGTTGAGGAAACAGTTTTAACCATGTGTCATCTCCAAAAAATATAACATGGCGTCCATCCGCTTTCAACCTGCTGATAATATTATCCTCTTCCAGGGCTGATGAACCAAAATTTAAGATCACATCTACAAAACTTGAGGTACTACCAGTCATCATGGCCTGAAATGAAGAAAACCTCATGAATAGAAGCTAGAGATAACCCTCAACACAGTTAAAAAGTAAAACATGTACCTGCCATCATTTTGTTCTTAAATGAAACCTATGCAAAAATTGTAATTTATAAGTCTCAAAAAGAGATCCCTAATAAAACCCTAATTTACATGAAAAGCCACAAATATACGTACAAAAATAAAACAAGGTTACCCTTAGATATGATAGGAATCAATTATTATTTTTTTAATTTTCAATCTTGTTTCTTTTTTTTTAATTTAATGTAAAAAAAAATGTTAAGTTATTGAACATGAAGAACTTACTTTAATTCTGGGTAGCGTGACCGTTGGGGGCATTGTCTCTGCTGTGAATTTCAATCCTTTACCCTTGTTTAAGATATCATGAGTTAAGGGCATAAATCTCAGAGGTCCATATGCAAAATCTTCCCGAAAGGCATCAATGACCATCAGAATCACACGAGGGGGAAAATTGTTGTGCAAAAATACATTATCTGAAAAATTCCGAGTATCCTCGAACTCATGCTTCACTTCAGTTGTTGCACTGGCTTGTAATAAATTTCCTTTAACATCTAGATCTATATCAGGACCATTTTCTAGATCTGAATATATTTTTTCTCTACGAGAAAGTCCATTTTTTCCACTTTTTAAGTCCCGTGACTTTTTCAAAGGAAAAAACCCTTTCAGGAACAAGCCAAGAATGAACAAAATGGCAAACAATCTTAAAATTAGGGTATACATTGTTTGGATACAGATGTATTCTAGCTAATAAAAACATTAGATCTTTTACATCTATACCAAATATTGAACATTCTTGAAACCGTCCATGCAAAATAAATTGATGGGGGCAGCCATTCTGTTTGTGGACAGTAACTGTTACTACCGGTTCCTGTTTAGTTCTCGAGTAAAGCGAGAAAATTACTTCTATCCTATTTTTCGCATTCTAAAATGTCATTGATATTGAACGACATCTATTATATTTTAATGAGAAGAAAAAGTTGATAATGCACAAAAATAACAATCAAGTCAAAGAAACAAAAACCTACATAATGTAAAATTTTTTAAAAAAATATCTCACTATGTAAGACGACAGGGGCTGTAGCTCAAGTGGTAGAGCGCTCGCTTAGCATGTGAGAGGTACGGGGATCGATACCCCGCAGCTCCAAGAGAATTTTTTTTATTTCTTTTTTAATAAATTTCTCTTCTTCTTAAAATTTATCCAAAACAAATAATTTACCTTAGGTTTCAGGTTTGAACTTTTTACAAAATAATCCAATCTCATTTTCTAACCACTATGTTTATAGAGTATAAATACTCGACGTTTGTCACAAAATGAAAGAAATTGTATTGAACTTAATGAATTGTTCATCTGGTCTGCTAGACAATGAGTATCCAATTTTTAAGCATGATTTGAATTTAATGTACTACAGCTAATCGTAAGCTTTTGTTGGTTTAATTAAAGGCTCTGAGAATTGACTAAGATGATTCTAAAATTAATATCGATACTTGTAGCATATTAATAGAGAATTTTACCACTTTTGGTGCATATCGATTATCCTCCTTGAGATATCGAGTAGTTGATGATGAAAAGCTCAGAATAATGATTTTTTTTTTTTTTTTGTGGGGGGTGTTTTTTGTTTTGTTATCATTCTTTTTTTTAATCATTATTAATTTCAAATATGCAGTATTCGATCCTCAGATTTCACAGATTTTTTTAGCTGAAATTTTTTTTTTCTATTTCAATCATACAGGTTGGATATATGGAATCACATATCGGCATATGTAGTACTAGTCATCTGTTACCAAGGATATTAAAGATAACTTTTACTCATCCGGATGTTTCTTCTCACACAGAATTCTTATCAAATCAACAATCAGCCTTATTTTACCCACAAAACAGAGCATACGGTGTTACTTTGTTGTCTTCATTTACTGAAGAACAACATTAGGCGATGACACCATAAAGGTGTGAAGCTGGTCTTTTGTAATGACCAAAAAGCATTATCTTAAATGCATTTTGTATCTGCAGCAAAGAGTTGTGGCAACGTACTCGTTACTGATGATTACAAAGTTCACCAAGATTGAAATTATTGCTACTCTGTGGTTGCCAAGCTAACCCACAGCCTCATTTTGATATCCTTTGATTGTTAAAATATTATATCAAATGCATTTTTATGCACTAAAAGCGACAAGGGATCGAGAGCGTGGAAGGTCAAGATGACCTGCGCTAAAGAGCACTTGAATGGTTGAATGGTCTTGATCCGCATATTGTAGTGGGAAATCTTTATAACTTGCCAGCGACATGTCTAAACTCGCAATCAGCAAAACCCAAAAAAAAAAAAAAAAAAAAAAAAAACAGCAAAAAAATTCGACTTCCTGTTCAGGACATTTAGCATAGCAGCCTGCTGATAGCTAACAGTTTCCCAAGGCAACAATAAGCTGGCTTCGGAATCTAATTTATTTGCCTGACGCATTAATAATCTAAAAGCTTTATGTACTACTACTACTACTACTACTACTACTACTACTACTACTACTACTACTACAACAACAACACAACAACACTACTACCACCACCACTGCTACGACTACTACTACTACTACTACTAAAAGGAGAAGAAGAAGAAGAAGAAGTGTGGCGATCGATTATTTTACATGGTACGTAACTAATTATTCTTTCAGACCACTGCACGAGAGCGAATGAGAGAAACAGCAGGTTTTTTTTTTTTTTTTAAGGGAAAAATAGATCATGAAAGATCATGGGAGGAGCATTGTATAAAAAAAAGTGCATAAAAAGTCGAGGTAGAAAAGATCAGGATTAGCAGTTCTGTTTTAGGAGCACATATTTGAAACTTCACAAAGTCTAATCTAACCAGTAAGCAGGATCTTTTATATTTTGATGTCCTTTTTACCTTGAGTTGGAGTAATTGGTTTCTTGTTTAAAATAGGGTCTGCTTCGATGTTAAAATTTTGAAAAAGTAGTGTTTTGATTCCCTTCTTCCTTTGCAAGTTTGTCTTATTGTGGCTACATGGCCAGAATAATTTTTATGGTGATCTGTCTCCCTCTTTTTACCTTTCAATGTTATTTTGTCTACAAGGCGAGAATGTCTAGAATCTCTATACCCCTCCCCCCTCCCCCCCCCCCCCCCCCCCATTTTTCCCCCCCTCCCAACAAGGGAGACCGCTCTTTAAGTTCAGATTACCGGAAAGATAAATAAAGTGAGTGAACTGCGAGAGATTCTGCTGAGACAGAGATCCATTCTGTAGACCGTGTAGTCAGTCAACGCGCATTATCGTTTTGATGAAATCTTTTTGAAATCGTATTTATCAAGCATAGACTAAGGTATTAATCGTTTTAATATATACTTAAGAGATATAGTCTTCCGCTTGTTTGCTCTCCTGAAACCAGACTTCGTTGACCAGAAGGCAACAGAAAAGAAGGCACATTTTCCGCTTTAATTAAATTAATGTTCGAAAGAACTAGATCTATATATATATATATCTAGTGTTAACTAAGTCAATTCACAAATCAAGCAGCTTTTCTGTCTCAAAGGCCTTTTGCCTCTTAACGGTCTTTAGTTTATACAGTAGGTCTTCCGATTGGTACTTGTTTCAAGATATGATACTAGGCCTATAGGACAATATGAAACCAAAGATTTTTATTATTGCTTATCATTGTTACTAGATCTATATCTAGAGTTAGAAAATCATTTACATTTATATATTGGTCTATTGAAAATTTGAATAGACAGTGCCCTGTAGAGGTACCGTACCCATTCAAAAGTCCTTCTGTTTATATAGTGATTATTAGGTTCAACTTCGGTTATTTGTTGTCAATATAGATCTGTTTCAAAAAGGCACATGATGTATAGTCATTTCTTCATTAAGTCAAACAATTGAGAGTCACTAGATGCTAAGAGAATTCTTAAGACAGTTCTATGCCGAATACAAGGTCTAAAAGGAAACAGGCACACAACTTGATAATTACAAAACAAAAAAGAAATAACAAAACTATTATCAATTCAACATATAAACGTTTCACTTTGTAAGCTTCGTCAGTATTATTAAATGTACATTGAACAAAACATAGTCTTGTACAATGATCCAATATTAATACAGATTATCAGATACGCATACTCACATACCAAGCATAAACATATCTTTCAGTGAATCATTTTAAAAGTGACTTTTACTAAAACTGCAAATTTTATCAAGATGTATTTTTGGTGTCAGCCTCTCTTTGAAAATTTCAAGTTGAGTCGTAACGCCACTTTGACTTAAAAGTTGGGCCATACTTAAAGCAGTTTTAAATTCTGAAGTTTTAGTCAATACCATGATTTAGAAGCTAGATTTTCTGAGAAAGACTCTAAATAATTTTAAGCTTAGATGCATTCTTAAACTGGTAAAGTAAGAAAATCTGTTGCATTGACACTTGCCTGCAATATATGGTATACATATCTCATTGTGTGCTTTCATTTCATACAAATATTTTTTATAATTTCATGTTAAACTATATAGACATATATTTGATATAAATATATATATTTTGCTATTAAGTAAATGATAGGCACACAGGTACATGTGGAGATCACCAGCAGCATTGTAAATTCTAAATTCTAAATTATGGCTTATGAACATGGCATAAATATTATGAGTATGTGCCTTTTGTTTCATTCATGGTATGGAAGTTGCATTCTCACACTGATCTTCTACATAAGAAATGAAAATCAAATGCTGTATTTGCTATAAAAAAAAATTAACTAGTTTTTAATGATATTAAAGTGGTTATTACAGCATTCTGTTATTGAAACCCACCTTTATGTTTTGGTAACACTTGTTGGGGAAGCAAAAATAAGGTCTAACTCAATGTCAGTAAGACATGCTGTCTGTCAGCAGGCTGTACAGAAAATATACTCTCAAAAGTTTTAAGCCAACCTTTTGTATTAAAAATTTGTTTTGTGACTAATATATAGTTCAGTGATCATTTCACCCAAAGCCATGTGTGTCTTCACAAAATTCTTTTGTCTCTCCACCATGAGTCAGCTGAAATGAGATACTATTCTGTATATATATATATATATATATAATCATTATCCAGTTGTCAAACTTCTAATTAGCCTTAATCTTGAAAAAAAATATGATCTTTCCTTACTTCGAGTTCTGTTTTAACCTAACTCAGCTAAAATCAATCTTGATAATGAAATGCTATGTAAAAGTTTTTCAAGAGTGGTTTTAAAGATCAACTTTCAAATGCCCAACTTAAGAAAATAATAAAAATTTAACTGAAAAAACTTTTCAAGAACATTTTCACAAGATTCATATTTTAAAATATTTTGGAAAAATAAGAACAATTGCAAAACAAAGCTCTCAGTAAGAGAAGGCCCAGTAGGTTAAATTGCAGATGTGTCAAGGTTATATGTGAAATCTGACTTTGATTTATAGATACAAGATTCTATCATTGCTATTGCTACTGCAACTGCTTCTGCTACTGTTGCTGCTGCTGCTGCTGCTACTATTTCTAATACTACTAATACTAAAACTACTACTACTGCTACTGTACTGCTGCTGTTGCTGCTGCTGCTGCTGCTACTACTACTACTACTACTACTACTACTACTACCACTACCACTACTACTACCACTACCACTACTACTACTACTACTACCACTACTACTACTGCTGCTGCAGTGGCTGCGGCAGCTACTGCGGCTACTGCTGCTACTACTGCTACTACTACTACTGCCACCGCCACCACCACTACTACTACCACTTCTACTATTACTACCAAACAAATCAGGGCTAGCTGTTTGAAATGTGATCTTGTTATGAACCAAGTGGAGTTGGTAATAATTATTCTTCATAACATGTTTTCTTCAAGTTTCCAGAACAAATCATGAACTTGCGCTGTTATTCATAAAATATATGTTTTATCTTAACATTAAAAGAGTAGCTCTTTTTAGAATGTTATCAAATATTTCTTTGATTTTTTTTTCTTTTCAGATTTAAAAAATGCCTGTTATCTTTGGTTATGATTTGCATGACTTAATGCAACAGACCGTACGGTTTGCTGCCATGCATCCCTGGCAGTTTATCTACTATGTCCTGCTGGTCCTGTCACCACTTTTCTTCATAAGTGCATTTTTAGCATGGCGCCTTGCTAAAGAGATTCAGCACAAAGAAAAAGACAAAAAGAGACGAGCGAAAAGGGAAGCAAACATTGCAAAAACCAGACGGCACAAAGCAGAATAACACATTTTGTTGTTAACTTTTGTTTGTATTTGGAGCAATTGATGAATTCATATTGCTATTTTTTTTTTGCCTTGTGATGAGAAAAGTGTGGAGATTTGGTTAGGATGAATGATCACCAGGACTGTCTTTATATTTTCATTCATTCGATAGCTTGTGAAAAGAGAGCTCCTGTTCACTCATGCAGATCATAATGAATTCATGGCATGGTGTTAATAAAGATCCATTTAACTAGAAATTGTGATTAAATGTTTAATTTAATTTTCTATTTCAGCAATGCATTTCAATTTCAGCTAACTGTCCATATAATTTTGCCTCTGCAAGTGCAATCTGCACTCTTAGTTAGTAGGTCCCTTGTTTTTGTTTTGTTTTGTTTTGTTTTCCAAGGAAAAGTTTATAGATGGAATGAAGAGAAATTTATCACGGTGCCAAAAATATTTGTTCATTTGACATTAGCCTTTATAGTTTGATTTAGAAATTGGTAAAACAGCAATAATCAAATTTAGTTTTGCTTCTTTAAGTTTCAATTGCTACTTCAAATTTACTTTTGCTTCTTTAAGTTTCAATTGCTACTTAAGGTTGTGGAAAATTTAGACTTTATACATTGTAACATTTTTTATTATTTGGATGTGATATCAGTGCTTAGTTGACATTCAATTTTTGAACTTTAATGAATTATATATTCTTTGTAATATTTACTTCCTTGCATTTCATTGTAAGATATAATTTTGTGTAACAAAACATTTGTACAAATGTATTGGTGAAAGGAGCCCAGTTAAGACAGTGGCTAACCACAGTTTCAACTGTATGAAGACACCTTCTATGTATTAAAATCCAACGAGTTTTTACTTTTATATACAAATTAAACATCACCATTTTGACTCTTGAACTGATAATGCTAATTAAAAATTTTTTTCCCGCTTGTATCAGTACTATCACCATCCTTAAGAAGTGATGATTATGACACTATTTCAAAGAGCTGGTGGAGAAGCAGAGAGACAGATGATCATCATGATTGAAATATATATATATTGTATAGTTGGTGAGTGTCTTTTGAGAGCACAGGAAACAATAAGTTGAGAATATGAATAAGGATTTATGGCAAGAAGCCCACTTGAAGTGCATTTTTGCATATTTATTTGTTTTTCCTTTTGACATACCATTCAAGTTTGATTTTATTTACTCATGTGCGGAGATTGAACAGTTTTAATTCTAGTTATTAGCAATATTTTTGTTTTTGAAGAGTGATGAGACAAAGAGAGAGTCCATGTGTATCAGTATGAGAATTATAGACAAATGGACTCCCTTGTGTGTGAATTATTCATTTCTTAACGTTTTTCCTCTATTTATTATCAAAATGTTGCACACAAGCCAGGGTGGCTGACTACAGAATGTCATATTTCTTGATGTTACACTCTATTTTAAAGATTCAAATGATCATTGTCACCGTAGTCTCATAGCCTCAATTCAGGACATAGAAGTTATGGACACAATAAACATTATATACTGAAAGACCTGGGGCAGCAGTGACATTATATTTTGCCTTTATCTGAAAAAAAAAAATTCCATCATTTGTAGATTTTCCGAAAAACTTTGTTCTCTCCATCTTATCAATTACACCCAGACCTAAGATCATTCATATTTCTTCATTTGATAATACAAATCTAGTTTTTACAACTAAACAGTTGTTGTTTTTTCCGGCCAAGATACATTATCTAAATTTAGTCGATTACATATGTATTACGATCGATGAGAAATCATAAGAAGAGCTAGATCAAGAGTAAATCTAGATCTTATAATTGAAATTGGGCATGACATGACATGAGACTATAATATTAATTATTATTACAGCACCTAAGGAGAATTTCATTCCAAAGCAAATAATTATAAATCTAGATGTAAATGTTAGATTATTTTTCTAAATTCTAGGTGGGGAGCCTACTGAGAAGGTTAAGATCTAAATTCTAATTGATATTATTTAATCATATTCATTTCAAATGTTTTGAGAAACTTTAGATAAAGTGCTCAATATGTAAGCTAGAATATAGTCCTCTATGTATACTCTTATGAGTAAACCTTTATACATGTATTGTGTCAGTTGAGCTAGTAAAATACAGAAAACAGTAACATTTGGGGGACACAGCTGTAGATAGGGTACAGGTCATGCAACCTCTGATTCTGGGTGCAGAAGAAAAAAAATGAGTTAAATCAGTTTTCAAAAAAATGCTCCACAATCATGGCTCTTTGTACAATCAAATTTTGATTTAATAAGCTGAAGATTTGAGGGGAGGAGAGAAAATGCTCCCACGTACGCTGCTTGCATTGACCGACTTAAAAAAGTTCAGTAAAAAAATTTGTGTCCGGTTCTCAACTGTGCATCATTAAATAGAGTCAAACTTAAAACATGTTGAGCATTAATTGATGCCATTAATGCTTTTATTTTGAAAATCATTATTTTTTTTTATTTTGAAGCTTTAATATGTATAACAAAGGGAGGTTTTAAAAGTTTCATTAATACTTTTTGTGTGTTTTTCTACTAAAAGTACTATAATGTTATGGAGCTACTTCAATTGACCATATTTTTAGAATGGTGGAATGATGTAAAAATAATTAAGTTGAGGAAAGTAAACATGCTTAGTTTTGCAGCTGCAAATGATAAAAAAAAAATTCATATTTTGGGCATGCTCAAATTATATAATGATACTGTAGAAAGGACTAACATTGATATCTCCTTCCAGTCTACAAATTTGACATTAAGTCGGGACTAGCGCATCCATTCCATGTAAGATATTCCTGGTTTACTCTTGTATTTCTTGCAAAATTTTGTATGTACTCCTATCATAATTATCTAAAATGTCATTTTCTTTGGTTTGTCTTTGTGAGAAATTACTACACTATCGGGTACCGCTTTCTATGTGTATGTCATTTAAGTTTATCTAATGATGTGCCTTTATCACAAAAAATTACTGTTATTTCTGATTCATGGACCAAAGTTTACAAATTTTTTTTGCTCTTAAGCACTATATTCACAATAAGGGAATACATGTATCTCCTCTCTCTCTCTCTCTCTCTCTCTCTCTCTCTCTCTCTCTCTCTCTCTCTCTCTCTCTCGCTCTCTCTCTCTCTCTCTCTCTCTCTCTCTCTCTCTCTCTCTCTCTCTCTCTCTCTCTCTCTCTCTCTCTCTCTCTCTCTCTCTCTCTCTCTCTCTCTCTCACATTCTCTTTTTTTACTATTTTTTTTTTGCTTTGACATGTAGACGCTGTGGGGTTTTTTTTGGTTTTTTTTGAGCATTATATACACATTTTGTGAATTTAAATTTTATATGAATAGCCAGATTAAAAGAAAATATACAGTTTATGCTCAATGACGTCGCTCTTGTGTGTATATTGCAAATCTGTAAAGCCAGGATTTCAGATTTTTGCTTTCTTATAACTTTGGTGTTTTTAAAGGAAATTACTGCACTGAATCATTATCAAAAAAATATTTAGTTTTTTTTTGTGAAATGTTTATGTACAATCTTTTCTTTACTTGATTTTTTTACCTCTTTGAGTTCCCAATGCCAATTTGAGGGTTCTTGTTATCTTTTGCAGCAAAGTCTTGATGCCAGAATAGAAAGCAAGGGCTTTTTTTTTAATAAGTGACAGAAATTGAAGAGGACTGAATCGAAGAATGAAAAAGTGGTGTTGTTTTACAGAAAATATTTATAGATAAATGATATGTAGAATAGGTGAATGTAAATGCCTAATTGAAAAATTCTTACATTGAATAAATCCAGGTTTTTGAGGCAAAGTCTTTATAAAACAAGCAAAATATTTCTCATCGAAACATATTAAGTGTGTATTTCACTATTGAATAAGTTCTTGTTTAAACAAAGCTTCTGCCGGAGCCTGTCTAACAAAACGTTTTGTTCCAGTTTGCATAAATATAATGCATGATTTTTTTATTGTCTGATTACATCTCTAACTCTGAGTATAGTTAAGGCTCTACTGAAAAACTGTGAAGGCCTTCAAATACTAAAGGTTTTGGTTATGCTAAAGCAAAGGTTTGTTTGGGAAATTTCATTCCATGAAAGGTTTTGTCAATAAGGTTCAAGGAGTAACAAATCAGGACTTTCTCTGTAGATAACAAGGTTACTTTGTACTGTACTACTAGAAAACAAGTAGACATAACTAAAGAAGTTAGTTATCTATGCAACAGTTTGTTGTTTGCTGTTATTCAATGTAATGGGCTTGTTGCTTGAGTGCTGTTTTTCTTTTTTTTTTTCTTTTTTTTTTTTTCCCTTTCTTTCTTTATGAATACAACCCAAGCGATCTGTCTTGATCTCACACAGGATTGAAAACTAAACTTATGCAAGTTTTGACTTCTCTCTGTATGTGTGCATTATGTATTTTTAAGTTGTTGTTTTTTTCCCTACATCTTTCTTTACTCTTGGAATTGGATGATGTGAGTGTGATAAAACAAGCAATTCATTTTTTATGTTTGCATTAATTGTTTATTTCTCAAGCTAGAAAGTTACATTAGAGGATAATATTGCACTGTTCAAACCCAGTTATAATACATCCCTTAACCCATACCTCCCTTTTCCAACCATTATAGTATGAGTTAACTTTTAAGAATATTCTCTTACTTGCTGAAGTGGTATCTTTATGTGGTGACTTATATTCTTGTAGAGTTAAAAGAAAGTTCTGTTTTTCTTTGAACGTAAAAAAAGGTATTTTTAGCGTATTCTATTTAGAACATAAATATGTTAATGCTATAAATAACGGTTTCCATTAAGTTCATGTGAACTTTTTGGGCTTTAATACTATAATTCATGAAAAGATCTATGTAGCTTTCAGTATTTTTTGTTATTATTTTATGTCTTTCAATTTAAATCATTTCAAATATTTGTTTGTTTGTTTTTTTATTGTAAAAATGTGTTTTGAATACAGATACTGAAATGTCTGGCAATGGAGAATGTTTTTTTCTTGTTATACATCTCTTAACCTTTTGATTTTTTTTTGCTAGGAATTATCTTTTGATATCACCCATGTAAATATTATATTTGAAGGTTTAAATTTTTTGTAAAATTTGCATTAAACTGAAGAAAAAGAAAGTATGAAAAATTTGGCCTCAAGTCTTTAATTCTTTATAATGTTTATGAATTCACATAATCATAGGGAGGCCAAGGGTAACTTTTGTTTGTCCTTATCTCTGGCTCCTTTAATATATCTCTATGTAGCGGTGTCCACAATCTTACTTTTTTCATTCAAGAACTCAAAAAAAAAAATGCCGTTTTTATGGTTGATAGAATCAAAGAAGTAAGACAGGACTTTATCATGTCTTTCTGCTTTTCTTCTATTATCTCAAAGGTCTGGAGCTTGAATTTTCTTTATCTTGAAAAATTATCAGTCTGCAGTTATTCATCAAAATTATGATTTTATAATATTTCAATAGTTTTACATCAATGATTAAGTTGTATCTATCCATCAAGTACACAAGTATGGTACCGGAGAAAAAAAATAGCTTTCATTCTTAACCCTGTCAATCTTACGTTTGCTTTTATTTATCATAATACAGAAATATGAGTTTGCCAATGGGGCAAAATTGGAAAATCAGTAGACTTAAGTTTATCATCAAAATTATAATTCAATAATAAATAAATATATTAATAGTTTTACATCAAGTTTAATCTATTTATCAAGTATCCATGAATATAAACCAGTGTCCATGTTAAAAAATAATATCTTTTTCGTTTAGCCTTGCCACTCTCATGTTTGCCTTTATTTAGTATAATAAATTTAGGGTTGGAAAAAATTAACATTGTTAATGTTATTACATCAACACTAACAATTATTTTGTCTTAAAAGAAAAGGGTATACGATAGAAATTCAATTTCCATACACATACATTTAATACTCAACTTAGTCACCTTGCAGAGTTACATACCTCTGTAATCTCCCATTGACTTGCATCAGCAGGATTTTTTTTAAAGGGTTGCGCCCTTTTTTTCCCTATTGAGGGAGATTCAGGGGTCTTCAACAATATCTATCCGTTTCCCCTCTGGCTCCAAATGGTGGACTCATACTTCTATTAATGCTTCTAAGAGTTGAGTCACTTCAACACTCCATTAACTCTTTCCTATTTTTGTTCAGACGTTAGCTGGCTTGTTAGTAGATCTTTTAAAGCGATTAACGCTCCCTTCTCAGAGTTTACGGGGAACAGTAAATGGGGCACCTACTTTGTAAAAACTTATGTTGCTGCTTTATCGTGCAGAATTTTTTCCCACTTCAACCTATGCTCGTAAGCATGTTCTTTCCCAGCTGTTTGACAGTGATTCGCCATCCTCGATCCACAAGATAAATGTGTTCTATGGTGATCACATTAGCTTGGGCGTGCGTTTATCTACAAATAAATTTGTTCAATACAATCTTCGATCCTATTCATACGAAGTATTTTAATAGTTTCATGGCATAACTACGTGTAAATGTAACTTCTTGGCAAGTAATAGAATTTTATCGCGGATCAAAGTTCGGGTGTGACAGCTATAAACCAGGCCTATCAAGTTGAACATCGCGCATTGATTGATTTGATTAATTTATGAAGAATATTGTGTTGTAATATTTTGATTAAACTAATTTGGTAAAGTTTCACTCACAACATTTTCATTTTCAGAGGAAATATTTATTGCCCCCCTCCTCCTCCCAAATCAATTGCACCGTGCCAAACGAATTGATATTGAAGACTGGTTGGGGGGGGGGGGTGGACAAATATGTTAATGTTTTCATAATAGTCTTGTTTTACAATAATATTAATAAAAATAACGTGCGACTAATAATGCCGTTAGCTTTTTTTATATGAAACAAATTGTATCATTTAAAGAATACACTTGTTCCTTTGGATCTTGGTCTACTCATTACTGCCCAATATTCTCCAAGTATTTACTTTCTTCTCTGGTTCCTCCCTTCCTCTCTTCGTCCTCCCCCCCCCCCCCCTTTTTTTTTTTCAACTCTCATTCTCTAATTATCTTTTCTCTTTTCCTTCTCTGTTATCTCTTTAATAATAATAATAAAAAAAAAAAATAACAACAGTCGAATCTCTTTCGGTTCGCGGTTGTGGTCATTACAACTTATTTGCATGAGAAATTTTGTTAAATGGCGAAGCTCCTACGGTTGTATCATTTCATTTAAAAATACAGATGTATCGGAAATTTCTATTTCGCGATGCCAGATCGTTGCCACCATGTGCAGAATGTGCACTAACGATACGTGAAATAATTTCAATCTTCTTGGATTGAACACAATATTTAATATCATCAAACTTCCGGACTGCCGTAAACATCAGACTAAGAATAGTAACTGCTTGTAAACACAGAACAGGATCCCCAGGATCTCATAGATCTTTTTTTTTTTTAAATTCTACTTAGATCTAGATTTTTTTTCTAGATCTAGATCTTGATAAGACTCAGGAGAAAACGGGAAAATAAAACATTTTCAGTTCTTATCGGATTCTTGGTCTCAGGAATAAGGATAACTTTAACTTGTTCTATGTTCACACAAGATTAATTTGATGCTTTTAAAAGTGTGAAAAGCTTTATTCTAGATTTAATTCGGGTCTAGATTAAATAGATATCAACATTTATATGAACATAAACCATGATGAGTTTAACATTAAGGGATCAGATTTTCATGTCATTTCTCCTTAGTCTGTTTGCTTCTGTACCTGAAGCAACTTCATTGTTGGACAGCACAGATGGAAATGTTGCATGCAAAGAGTTTTGTCGGAAAAAATTTGCTGCTGATTTTTTCAGAAAAAATGCTTTGGTACGTCTGCAGCCATTTCTTTATTAACTAGATTCTAGATCCACTCAAGACTAAGACTCTTTGTAAGAGTCTAGACCAAGATGTAAACTGAATTTGCAGTGATTTTTGTCTTAAAACCAGACAGTGTCAAATAAAGATTTTCCCCATTTTCTCATTGAAATTGAATTTGTCGCAGATGCCCAGTATTTTATTAAAATCTGGACCTAATTGGTAGCGTGGCCTCTGAAGGAAAGGGCTAAGCTCAAGCTGTTATACTAGGGATGAAGATTCAGAAAAAAATCTCAATTCTTAAATTATTTTCTGTTATTATAATTAGTTTGATTTAAAAGCTTATCTGCCAAGCTCAATGATTCATCAGTTCTCCTTCTAACAGGCCTAGCAGTAGCAGGGTGATCAACTGGTCAACCAACAAATCTGTTCTTAGCTCATCAAAAACCACATTAGCTGTGTCTATAAAATTTCATACTGTGTTGTCAATAGAATCAGTTTCAAAAAGGGATCAGTGACTTGCTCGCTTTTTTTTTATTCATTTATGAACATTAATAAAGCAGTTCAACAGAAATATTTGGCAGACAAACTGAGATCAATGGAACAGATATTACAAAACAATAGGGATGGACAAAGAGGGGGTTAAAAATGTGCTGTCATTAAAAGATGACCAGCGAAACCTTCGCTTGTGTAAACATGATTTTGGGCCCCAAATATGCAATTTATAAAGGTTTGATCTAGATCCAGAACTGGGGAAAAAAAAACAAGCAAGTTCCTTCGCATTTCAACCACCACTTTGGTGTTCAAAATTTAAAAAAAATAACATCTGAAAAGCATTTCATGATGTGAGGCTGCCTTTTCTATACTTTCTTGACTATCTTCATGTTATTGTTAAAGGAGAGGTAATCAGTAATACTCATTATGAGGTCCAGGTAAATATAAATTCACATGGCCATGTGTAGGTTATACAAGCAATTAAAGTTGAACACGCATTCCTAAAATTCAAAGGGCAAACCTAAATTGTTTGAGAGAAATCATGTCTCCTAGGTTTTCTACCAGATTGCATTATGATAGAGATTGGACATAGGTGATTTTTACTTGCTTTAATAGTTTGTTTTGCTCCAAGATCTTTTTTATTTTTTTAATTAGGTAGGAACAGATTTAGTGGCATGGATGGGCCCATTCTCTCACATGATTGATACACCTAGTAAATACCCGTTACCCACAACCCCCCTCTGGCCTACCCACAATGTGACTCATATTTAAGATCTACACATCATCTTAATTATATTTTCCTAAAAGTAGATAATACATTTATAATAGAAAAAAAAACTGGAGCAGATATGCATAAGCCTTGGGGTATGGATTAGTGCTTTTGGTTGTCTAACAAAGCTTAGACTAGTGGTCCCAATGAGCCACCTAGTACTAGTTAAAACAACTTTCAAAAGAATGTGCTGTCCATGTTGATCCTTTTTTTTATAGCATTGTTTAAAATTAGAACGGATAAATTGTTTTTAAACATTCATTGCCCCAATATCTCCACAGGAATCTCTAGAAGACAGCTGCCGAAGAGGATGTCGATTTTATTCTATATCAGATGTTTTGAATAAAACTGCTGATCATATCATCACACAAAAATTTTGTTATGACAGTATGTATATAAAATCCAAGATTTCATCACATTAGAGTAATTATAATATTTTTGACAATGTTAAAGCTAAAGATGGCATTTAGGAATATTTTCACTATGTTAAGCCTGGCTATAAGGAAGTTGTTTTTTTTTTACTCGTACTGAGCATGAATACAAGGCTGGACTCTTTTGTCTTTCTTCATTTCTAGCAGATTTAGTTTTAAGATTTTCTGACTTATTAAAGAAATTTTGAAGCAAGTATTATGTATTTGAATTAAATGATTCTTATTTTATAACTGCCATAATGATGACATAAATACATACATACATACATACATACATATATATATGTATGTAATTTCATCATTTGTTGTGCTTTTTTTTTCATATAATTATACTGTAACCTGGTTCAACAAAATTTGTGGACAAGAAACACTCGACTGGATCCTTATTGTCAGGCGGTTTGAAATAATTTTATATTAAATTTAGAATGTTACAATTGTTCTAAAGGCAACCCTATGAAAATTTAAGTCAACTTTGATTATAGAAGATAGAAAGTTTGGGAAGTTTGAAAATGAGAAAAAAAAGCATTTGCACGTGCTGCCACTGTCCTTAGGCCGTGCAAGGAAATGCTGCTGATTGGATGTAAAATATTTTATCTTTCTTTCATCGTTTCCTCCCCATCCTTTAACCTTTCTTTTCTTTTCCTTTTTTTTCGTCATCTAATGAGCCAGATGGTGGGACAAAAATTCATCATTTTTTTGTTTGTTTCAGACTGTTATGATGCCTATCTGGGCTATTACAAAGAAAATGAAGCCTGCCGCACAGGATGTTCTCATCAACAACCATTTAAGATGAAGGTATCTTTTCTTGAGCTTTAGATGAATTCTGTGTGACAGCATGGTATATAAGTTACTCAGTTATTGTACCAAGCAGAAAAGGGTTTGAAATGTATGATTGAACTTTGAGCATTTGCTGAATTTGGTCTTTGGAAAAAGCTCATAATACATAATATCCTCATTCTACTTAGATAAGAGATTGAGAACTCTATTAAAGACAAAAGGAAGCTTCCCAAAACATGAGAGAGATAAGTCTTTTATAAATACCTCCCAATAAAATAGTCTCTTCTAAGTTGAAAACAAAGGGAAGGCTTTATTCTTGATAAATTTTTTAAATAATAATATTGAGTCGTAGGCCAAGATTCAAATCTTCTTAACTGAATCCCACCAATGTCAATTGTCACTCCAGCTGTGGTAAATCCCTGACCCTTAGAGAGAGGTGAAAACAGCATTAAAAGAAATGAACACATGTTGAGGAAAAAATTATTACAAATGAATAAAATTAGTTAAAATTATGAAATTTCTCCCATATCTTCCTAGGGGTTTTGAATTTATGATAAAACAAGATTTTATGACCAAAACGAATTTTTTTTTCTGAGTCTTCTCCTTCACAACTATCTGACTCACACACTTTCAAATTCAACATCTTGCTCAAATATCACCTCATCATCAACATCTCACTCCCAACCTTGTTGAAGCAATGGATAATTATTGCCATCCTGGTTAAAGGGATCACCATCATAAACAGTTCCTGTCATGTTTTTGAACAAATTTAGGAGATCATCTGTCCCCACTCAAAGTTTAGATTTAGCCTAGGCATTGAAATAGCCATCAAAAACAATCAATTTCAAAACCTGTTTTAGATCCTTAGGTGGACTGGAATCAACACTAAAATAACCAATAAAAATCTTGAAGTGTTCTTTGGAAGTAATATCAAGGAACAAAAATGGGGGTTGAGTTAACCATATTTGCTGGCAGGGCTTGTCAAGAATTCTTGCACATATTCCTCAAGAATCGATATACTGTTACAGCTGCCTCTCTTAGTCCCCTAAACTGCTTACAAATCTAATGAATTAGAACTAGTATGAGTGGAGAGGTGTGGTAAGTGTAGTATAGATGGGTGGTTTTCTGTTGAGACAGAGGGGGAAAAGAAAGAATATAATCAGGCAATTTTGTTGTTGTTATTACTGTGATAATTCTTGCTCTTCATATAATTATGAAACTTTTTTTTATAATTTTTATTTTTTTTACTAGTACAGTTTATTATTATTATTATTATTATTATTATTATTATTATTATTATTATTATTACATCATGATCATCATCGTCATCTTTGTCATTCTTTTTGGTAAAGGTACTTAAGTGCCAAAAGATTTATCATCTTTTTTTATTCTTTTTAAACAGACAACCAGAGAAGGTTTGGAAAAAGCACAACCACATGGTAGAGAGAATGTATTGAGTATTTTATATCCAATCCTGCAAATCCATAACCTGTACAAGTCAGTGCAAAAAGGATCATGGTCCTTCTTTACAGTGCAAGACAAAAAAGGAAATTCAGGAGACCTTGTGATTGTGCAAACAGAGTCATCAAATCAGCCAAGGGTTGAGGGTGAGTATAGAGAACAGTTATAGAGCTTAAAATGAAAAATCAAAAGGAGGAAAGATTGGACTTATTGTTGTTAAAATTCTAGTCATTAAACTTTGCCAGGATCATAACACCTTTTTTTAAGTATAAATTTTAAGCTCCTCACTGAATTAATCAATTATCCACAACTTTTTTCACTACCACATATAAAGTTATGGGAAGTTTTTTTGCCTAAAATACACTTTTTGGCAGTCTTAATGATTGTTATTTATATTATGTCTGAGTCAGAGACAAAAAAGACATGAAAGGGGTTGAAGGATTCACCTTTACCTTTCCTCCCTTTCCTTTTCATTTTCTATGCTGGTCTTGGTTCAATTTATAACATCAAACAGCAAAGTCACATTACATGAGTTTAAGCATTTTGTCACTGTTATTCTTATATTTCTTATATGAGTCTCTCTCTCTCTCTCTCTCTCTCTCTCTCTCTCTCTCTCTCTCTCTCTCTCTCCCTCTCTCTCTCTCTCTCTCTCTCTCTCTCTCTCTCTCTCTCTCTCTCTCTCTCTCTCTCTCTCTCTCTCTCTCTCTCTCTCTCTCTCTCTCTCTCTCTCTCTCTCTCTCTCCCCTCTCTCTCTCTCTCTCTCTCTCTCCCACACCTCTCTCACTCTCTCTCTCTCTCTCTCTCTCTCTCTCTCTCTCTCTCTCTCTCTCTCTCTCTCTCTCTCTCTCTCTCTCTCTCTCTCTCTCTCTCTCTCTCTCTCTCTATCTCTCTCTCTCTCTCTCTCTCTCTCTCTCTCTCTCTCTCTCTCTCTCTCTCTCTCTCTCTCTCTCTCTCTCTCTCTCTATATATATATATATATATATATATATATATAACTAATTTTGTAAAATCCAAATCTATTTACGGATTTTTATCATGTAGGTTTAAATATTTGCACGCCAAAGAATTCCTGCAAGGTAAGGCACTTTTATGCACTTATTGCGAAATTTTACAGCTTTCTAATAAGCGTTTAAAAGGTTCTGAAAACAATTTAGGAAAGTACAGAATTAGTCAATTTTCTTATATTATTATTAAGCTTTTTGGTTACATATTTATATGCTTTTTATCCCTCAGATCACTTCTTTGGCAAAGAAACTGGTCCCCACTCAGATGAATCTGAAGATCTCAATCTTTTACAATCAAAGGTAAAATTTAAATGGTTAAAAACATATCTTACATTTGTGATTAACAATTTTTTAAGTATATGTATATATTTATGAAAAGCACCTGAAAGGAAATGTTTTTTTTCTATCTATAGGCCTATTTTGCTCAAACAATTAAATAATCAGAAGTCTCTACAACAGTTGTGATATTTTCAGAGAGAGTGTACAATTAAGGAGCACAAAAAAAAAGGCAACCAAACATACCAATTCCTGACAGACTAAAATTCATGGTATGAGACTCATTTGGACTTGACTAAAGACAAATGAATAAAATGAACTGTTTTATGTATAACCACATTGTACATTTTAGCAGCAAAGCTAGAAAAGGCTGTTCACCATTTTACATCTTGCACTCTCCAATATTGTCAAAATTATCAAAACATGAATTTTTAAAGGCATGATTTAAAGGTCTTAGCATAATTTAGATGAAAAAAAAAAGCATATTTGCTTGCAATGCGAAACTATTACTGAATAATAATGACATTAATCATTTTTATAAATGTTCGTGTTCATCAGCACTTCTTTTATAACTATCTCATCACTACTGTCTTTGCCTGTTTCTTTCCATATCAAAGACCACACCAAGGGTTAGTGCTGTGAACTGGTTTACTAACTTGCCTCAGAGTACAGGTATGCCTGGTACCTTTTTGTTTATTCTGCTGCTGCTGCCAGCTTTGGCACTGGTGTGGCTCTGTGTGTCTGCTGCAGAGACTGCACCTGATCAGTACATGGTATGGAATGTCTTGTCTTATCCCTGTAGTGTCATAACAAAGATGTATGGTTTTAAATATTGTCACAGATTTATTTTTGTCTTTGTACAGATATTATTGTAGCAACATTGGTTTTGTTTAAAGCACTTATTACATTGTAGCAATTCTAGAATTCCTTTAATTTAAATTTCATGAAACATTGAAAATTTTTTTTAACAGAATACTGAAATTTTTTCCCTTCATTTTACTATATTATAAAGAGTTTAAACTTTTTTGATTGTTATGATGATCTTGTCTTGACAGTATGGCAGCAGTACATGGTAAAGGCTATGATAATTTTTTAAGGATTATGAAGAGAATTTTTTTTTTATAACTCCTGCACTCTTTGTTTATTATATTGTTTCACAGAAATTAAGTGTCAAGCCAAGTGATCTGAAGTACATTCATAAATTACCAGAGAAAGAGGGCATTCTTGCTTTGTATCCACAAGCAGCTGTTGGGGCAAGGCCTTTGCCTAGCAAGATGACAGTGGATAAGCTTTAATTCTTTAATTAATAATAAAAAAAAAAGCATTCCAATATTTATAAAAACTTAGACAATTAAACTTACCCGGTACCTTAAAGGTTAAGGAAGTAAAACAACATTGTTTTCATTGCTCTTTGAGGGTGTTTATGATTTGCAATTAAGGAAGTAAAGCATCATTTTTTTTCTTCTCAGTTTGAGGGCATTTGTGGTTTGTAAAATTTATTCTGTTGGTTTCTTTTTTCTATAATTGCCATAATTTTATACGCAGGTTTGGCTACAACTGCAAGTGTGTCCAATTCATACCAATTTCTATCCATTTTTTTGTTTTAAAAACAATTTTTTTTTAAATTGAGGATATGCAATTTTTGATTAGTTCATGTATGCTTGTCTCCTTTTTATCTTATTTTTATACAGCTAAGCATAGCCAGTCACTCATATAATACAGAGAATGGCTGTTCAAAAAAGTAGTCTCATAGTTGGCTAAGCCTGAATGTTTTAGTTTTGTTTGTTTTTGGATTTTTTTTAGTGTGGATAGCAATTGATCTGCATTATTTTCCCATAAAGTTGTGCATATGGAGAAAATGTAGGCCCTTTTTATGTCTTCAATAAAAGTTTGTTTTATTTTATAAGCTTAACATCATCTTCAAGACTGGTTTGACTCATTCTAAAATGCTCTTTCACAAATACAAATTTTTTTCATTAGAGTATGCCAGATGATTTAGTAGTTTGTTTAAAACAAAATAATAATTTGGCTTATCTAAAAATTAAAATTGTCATGACTCATATTAGTGAAATTTTTTGTGTGTCAAAAATGACTGAAGCTGTTTATCTCTCAATTAATTTGATTGTTTACTTAGTTTACTATCTACTGCATATCTCAGTAAACAAAGAGAGATTTTGAAATAAGTTTTAATATAGTCAATAATTTTAGCTAATCTTAGCACGGTACTCTATTTGATTTTACATTATACCAGTATTAAAGACTTTAATAAAGAAGTGTTATGTCACTGCTGGTTCTAAACTATTGGAAAATCATAGCTCAGGTTTTACCACCTTCGAGCCGCCTTAGTTGTTTCATTAAGTTGTATAAGTTTTACTCATATCATGTGATGTCCAGTCAAAGCAGAATTCTCTTTAGTTATTAACTTTTTTTCAATACACTTGTTACACTCTTGCTGTTGAGCAACTAATAAATATATAAAAAAAAATAATTTTTTATAGAGAAATCACATCATTATTTATCCCTATGGTGGAGTGTATTAGGTCTTTTATTATCTCAATAAGGAGAAATGTATAAATAATAAATAACAGGGGCCTAACAAGTGCAAGATTTTTGAGGTATGTTCATGGCTGAAAAGAATTTTTATATTGCTTTCTGAATTGAAAAAGTATTCATCTTGTGTATTGGCTTTTACTCATAATCATATTTTATGAGGGTGAGAATTTTTTTGTTTCATTTTAGAGGGATAATATTTTTCTTGGCGGTTTCAATGAGGACCTTTTTTTTTTTTTATTTTTTTTTAATATTTTTCTTAATTTGCATTATTTTTTATTAAGCAAAGTAATCTATCAATTGTACTTCATTCCTAGTACATGTAATTATCTTTCTTTTCATAAAATGCATACATTTTTCACTTATCTTTTGATATTATTACCTTTCTGACTTTTTGATTGGTTTAAAGATGCAGAGTGTCTTGTACATAGTAATCTCAGACTTGATATAACCATCATTTAAGTCTGTATTCTGTGAATCTGAAGCACCACTACAAAAGTGATTTTAGTCCTTTAATCTTATCACGATAAATCGTTTCACATTTTTTTTTTTTTTTTATGTCAGAGCTTATTTCCAACCACTGATGAACTGACTAAAAATTTAGCTCTTAACAATTCTTTCTCGAAACATCATAAGGTCTAGTTTTACTATGAGCTATAAGTCTAGATCTAGACATAGCTAAACTGAAGAACATCTTTGAGTCTCTGGATCATTATGCAAACAGATGATCAGACACTGACTAGACCCAGAATTTGGTCAAGAGACTTTCACTGCAAGTTGGGATGGCTTTGTCTTTGAATCTGAATCTAGTCTTTAGATCTACATCTTTTTATTGAAATCTCTGAAAAAGAAAATTTACTTCACAAATAAAATTCAAATTTTTTAGCCGTTTTGTAAACCTCAAACATGCTCATAAAAACATACTTTTGAGAAGCAAAAGATGCATGGACTTTTTTAATGGAGAAAGAAAAATAGCTAACATTTTTATTTCAGCCACATCTGAAAAATTTGTCACCCGAGAGTTGCTTTATTCCATCTCCAGTTTTCACACTTTTAGTTTTAAGAAAACTGCGTTTGAACATTTTAATCTACATTTCTTCACCTATTCAAACTACTTTGAAAAGTGGTTGTATCTCTGCAGAGAGAGCGACCTTTGCTTATTTTATTTCATCAGCTCTTAAAATAGAATGTGAATGAACTCTTGAGAATGTTATTGATAATTTTAGCTAAATTGGAGATGGAACAAATGAGTTCTCAGGCGACAAAATGCTGAGTGGGTTAATGGAATATTACTTGGACTTAAAACTGATGATGTCTTTCAATGATTGTACATATAAATGTATAATTTTGGTCTGTAATTTAACAATTACATGCTTTTTGTAAGTTAAGTTTTCAGACATGCCAAAGGCTTACTACTTAAAAATACAGTCGAGTCCAAATAATTCGAATCCGGATAGTTTGAATTTTTGGATATTTCGAAGTCAATTTATTTTATCAAATATTTCTCTCATTATTAAAAAATATCGGTTAATTCGAAGTTGGAAAGAAGGATCCGGTTAATTCTATTCTGAAAGCAGATTTTTTAGCTTGTAAAACAAAGAAAGTTGTGCTTTGCTCGTCTGGCAAGCAATTCTGGTGTGTGTATCTGGTGTATGTTCTGACCACTTATGTTACAGGCAAGAGACTGCAATAAGACCAGGAGTAGGAGAAGGGAAGGGAAAGGGGTTAGGCCCAGGGACCAGGTGTGAATCGCTACACACCCGAGTACATTACTGATCTGTCACCCACATTTTTTTTACTCTCTTTTCTCTATATATCCTGGTATTTCGAATTTCGGGTGATTCAAAGTCCTTTTTTTTATCCCAATGACTTTGAAATAACCGAACTCGGCTGTAGAAGCAATTAGGCAAACTTGTCTTTGTATGATGCCTTATCTCGGCTTTCCGAATAGGATTTATGATCAGCTTATGGTCAATGTATGCAGGTGCATGTACAGGGAGTAGATTCAAGTGTCCCCTTTAAAGCAAATGCTTTTTAAGTTTCTGTTTTAATGCATGATATTAAGATGCTTGATACTTTATGTATTTCTTGCCTTGAGTTTTGTGAATGGTTTTTTTATATCTGTGCATATTTTCATGAAATGATATTGTTTTCTGGAGATAGTAAATGATCTGACCTCCAGTCATAGCAAAAGACTTTGGGATTTTTTGGAAAATGAATAAACAATTATTTACAAAATGTTTGTGTCCTCGGCTTTATTATCAAGGTTGGACAAGCATATTGACCTGTTAGGTTTCCTTTTGAGTTTTAACTTCGCCTTTGCTCAGCTCTCACATGTAGGCTTGGCCGTGAGGAATGCAAGGAGTGAGGCTCCAAGATGGGTGATGATGCTCTCAAAATATTAGGCTTTCAGTTTCACTGGCAAGCCTATTTGAAATAACATTCTCTTATAAATGCCTTATTTCTTTTTCTAGGAAACATTCGTAACTTTGCTAAGAATATCCACAACAGTGCCACTTTACCCTTCTTTCTGCTAATGGTAAGAGACTCAGGCCCATGGATTGTGAAGAACAGATAAGGATTTAGGCATATCTGTTGAAAAATATACCATGTTATGAGATGGACACTTGAAGTTACCACCTCCTGGGGAGCCTATCTCCTTAACACGTGGTTGTTACTACAGTATGACTGAAGAGCTTACAGAGAACTAGATAGTGGTGGACTTCAGCATGATCCTTATTTGCTTCCTCTATCCCAACCGCCACCCTCAGTGCAGAGTTTTGTCAAAGAGCTGGAACACGCACTGCCCGAATCTTCCTCGAATCATGTGGATTGCACTTTTGCAACTGATCGTGGTGTTGGTAGTAGAGTAATGTGAATGACCAAATTTTGTTCATATATGTGATATCATTGGACCAAACCAATCTTGCTACAAAGTACAACTCGGTCACAACCCCTTGCCATTGTAAAGTAAAGTAAGAAAGGGAGGAGTTTACTGAGATGTTCACAAAGGCGTGAGAAGAGAATGTGGGGAGAGGGGAGGGGGATGCTTAAGGTACCGGGCCTCTGCTTTTTTTTTTATCGTCGATATTTTTTTATGTGCTGTCCTTGTGTGTTCAGTAGTATGAAACATAGTCTTTCATTCGGACTGTTTCACTTAGTGTCATTTGAGACAAGGACTGAGTCAAGCGCCTGGCAAACCCAGTTGGCGGACCCTATTCATTTCGACCGATTTTCTTCTTTCTTATTCTCACTGTATCATCCCTCGTTACTTTCTTTGATTACTTTGATTATCTGTAGAGTTTTATAGGTTTTTTTTTAACTTAAGTATTACTTACTGACTCTGAGGCTTTGGCTTAGATGGAGTCTAGTTGAGCCAATTACAAGTCTAGACTGAAGTAGAGTAATGCCTCAGTTAAACGTTCAAAAGAATTAAAATCGATCTAACAATTAGCAAATCAGTACGAAGTCGTTTCACTCTCTGTTTACACCTAACGATCTTATTCCGGTTTATTGTTCGAGTAAAAAAAGAAAAGTGCTGTCGAACAGTGGCCACAATGGGACGACGCACCTCTGTGTGTGTTGGATATTATAAGTTCAGACGCTAGCTTGCTCCTTTATAGATCAAACATGTAGCATATTTTGAGGAAATAATAAACTTTCCAGCTAACAACTTGTTTTTGGGTCAAGCCTTACTTAATTCATTATAATTTATCGTTATCTCCATTCCTCACCGTCTTTTTTTATTCTCTTCTCTGTGTCTTTGCCTTTGTCTCTTTTTTTTATTTTTTTTTACTCTCTTCATCACTTCCTCTTTGCACAAAAAGTCGCATTCTCATCCTTTGGAGATGGTCAGAGTGAAAGGGATTGAAAGAGGGAAGAATCGAGAGAGAGAGAGAGAGAGAGAGAGAGAGAGAGAGAGAGAGAGAGAGAGAGAGAGAGAGAAACATATATGTATGTCACATACAGATATAGAGAGAGACACAGACAGACGCTGAAAGAGAGAGAGAGAGAGAGAGAGAAACATATCTGTATGTCACATACAGATATAGAGAGAGACACAGACAGACGCTGAAAGAGAGAGAGAGAGAGAGAGAGAGAGAGAGAGAGAGAGAGAGAGAGAGAGAGAGAGATAGGGAGAGGGATGCAGAGAGAACGTCAGAGGGGTTGAAAGAGAGCGAGAGAAAAGTAGATATGCAATTAGGGGATAATAATAAAGACTCAGAGAGGGGGGAGAGACGCTGATTGATGGATACAGAGAGAAGGAGTAAGAAAAGAAAAGGATGCAGAAGGAGAGAGGTACAGGGAGATAAAAAGGGATAGAGGCGTGGAGAGCAATGCAGTAAGAAAGAAATAGAGAGGGAAAAAGGGAGGGACCGCATTCTTCCAATCCCTTTCCCCTCCCTCTTTTCTCTCTTTATTCTTCTCGTATTGTATCGTTATTTTTTTTTCTCTCTCTCGTCCCATCTTCCACTTATTAACATAAAGAACGAAGTAAAGACAAAAGAATAAAACAAACACAATCATTATATATTACAGAAAAGAACTTTGAAAATTAAAAAAAAATATATTTTCAATGCGTTGAATCAATTTTTTACACCCTCCACTTTCTCAGTTTTTGGGCGCTCATTCTGAACATGAAATTTTTGTTTAGATCCAACAGGAAATTATCAACTTTGACAAGTATCTTTTAATTCTCCGCGGCAAAGAATTTAAAAGAAACGGTGTTTCCGGCCCGCCATAATATCGATCTGTTATTGATCAGCAACCTTAAAGAAGTTATTCAGTTCATTGTTATGTCTAACCGCCGCATAACTGCCCTTAGTAGTTTGATCTCCCTCCCCCCCTTTTTTTTTTTTCAAAGTGTGCATAAATTGTAGCAACTTTTAAATTTTCTTTTCAGTTACAAAAAGGACACTTTTTGTCCTAATTGTATTAGTGTCGCAATGAAAGCAGTCCATGGGTAATCTCTCTCACTCTGTTGTTTGTATTCGTCTCTTGCAACGTTCTAAAGGCTTTTTCTGTCTTTATAATAGAATATCTATATAGACATTTTTTTTTTCTTGATAACAAACATCTTAGGCTTTAAAGCCTTTACAAATTCGTTCGAAACAGCTGCAATAGTTGAATGTGCAGTAATTATGTAAATGCATATTTAAAACTCTAGACACTTGATTGCAGTATGAAAAACCTAATTGTATTAGTGTCGCAATGAAAGCAGTCCATGGGTAATCTCTCTCACTCTGTTGTTTGTATTCGTCTCTTGCAACGTTCTAAAGGCTTTTTCTGTCTTTATAATAGAATATCTATATAGACATTTTTTTTTTCTTGATAACAAACATCTTAGGCTTTAAAGCCTTTACAAATTCGTTCGAAACAGCTGCAATAGTTGAATGTGCAGTAATTATGTAAATGCATATTTAAAACTCTAGACACTTGATTGCAGTATGAAATACGGCACGCCATTGTCTACATCAAACAAGTAGTACAATTTTTATATACAATTTGAAATAGGCAATTTATATACTCCACTATTGAAATATTTTGATAATCTTCAGTTTACACATTTATAGTTTTCACAACTTTGTTAATTTTTGGCGTAAACACATTATATAATATTTTTTTGAAGTATTAAATATTTCTTTAACCTGCAAGGGAATCATCGAGTATAAAAGACTTATATCAAACAATGTGATTGTATACTTTGAGTTGTTTCCCGTCAACTGAAAGCTATACATTTTTTTGTTATTATGCACCTTATTTGGCTTTTTATTTACGAAGAAACAAGCGTAGAAATATCATTCTTACATTTGATCTTTAAGTACCATCCTGATTTTTTTAGGTGTGGGCTGAGACTTCCAAGAGTTCTATATTCCTGGTTTCATTTTGCTGAACGTAGATTTAGTTGCAATCATATAATTATGATCAAATCGTAAATGAGATAATTTTTTTTCCAAAATGTCTAAGCGCACTAAGCCAGTTCCATCCAGGTTTAGGCTCAATTTTCATTGGAAAACTTTTGTTATGCAAGCCTAATATCAGTTAGGCGAAGGCGCTTTTACTGAAGCGCGTTTATTTGAGAACGTTTTTTTAACACAAAAGGTTAAAAAATTGACAAGAATTTTCGTCAGACCGACGGTTACTAGCTTTATGAGAAAAAAAATCCTCTAAAAGCTAAGTACTCGCAATGAAGAATCTTTATGAGACGGTTAAGACAATGTTACCCTTTTGCGGCGAAAAATAAAATAATCGAAAAAGCCGAAAATTATATGTGGCGAGTAAGCCTAATCAATGAATGTACCATTGTACCAGTCACTTCCGAAACATAAAGCATTGAACTAATTGATGAGCCGAAGGCATGCTTTGAGTTTGAGGTCTGGTCTTTAGGCGTTGAAGGTAAAGGTCTAGACCTACTAATATTGTTAATCGTGATCTAAATGACAAGAAAAAAGGATAAACACGATCTGTTAGAGTCCGAGCGTTAGGCTTGTCATATTTACACACTTATTTTGAGTAGCCCTGTATCAAGATCTAGAATCTAGATCTAGATCTCTAGATCTCTAGAGATCTGATTCTAATTGTCACTTATGTGGCATAATAGATCTAGTCTTCAAGTTCTGGTTTAAAGTATGATCGATATACAGAAACATAACCTAGGTCTCGTTATCGGTTAATACCACAGTCTTGCGGTCCCGGTTGGATGGAAACAAATCGTGCCACAAATGACCAGATTATTACTGCTTCTAAGGTCTATTTATTAATTAAGAATAGCCAAAAAAGTTCAATAGTTTGTGCGGAAATGCCTCTAATGAAGAAGTTGCCCGTAGATTTTTGCAAGATAATAATTTGATTTGATCAGTGCCTCCATTTTAATTTGCAGTAAAAATTTGGCTAGTTTATTTTATCCACCAAGGCCGCACTGTCAACATAGAACTGGGACCGCAACACTGCGGTATTACCACGTTATGGAATATATATTTGGATAGAAATAAGGCCTACTATTATAGGTATTATTCGATCTTTTGCAACATTGCATTCTTACACTCATCTCAAAATTAGAATAATTATAGATCTAGATAGATTATATCACTCTAGGGTTTTGCTCATTTTCATTTGATTTTTTTGGTTGTTGTTTTGCTAAGCATGAAACTGACATTGTTTGTCACCAATAAAAACTTAGGCCTATACTGCAAGTAGTTTGTGAAACTTATATCTAGATATCTTAGTCTATACTTACAATAGGGATAAGTGAAAGCCTAGCCCTGTACATGTTTCTTTCTGTGTCTTTCTCTAGAGGGATTACATAATTGTATTGTAGTAGATTCGTAAAAAGACTATTGACTAGCCTATTTCTTAAGTGCACAAACCTTTGAACGAAATTTTTCTAAATGCAAATTAAAAGGCTCTGTTAAGCAATGTGTTTTGTAACATAGTAACCACAGTTTTGGCTAATTATATGAATGCAAAGTGTGTAAATGTAGATGAATGACCTTCAGTCTTTGATTGAGGCACCCTTAGTCAATGTATATAGGCAGTCTCTATTCATTTTTCACAAAATTCATTCAGAGGCTTGAGTTCACATTTTTGTTATTTATTACAGGTAGATGACATGTCAACGTTAGATCAACAGAAAACCAAGCTGCCCCAGCTTTTCAGATGCCATTTCAATGATTGCACAAGGGTTTTCAAGCGTAAAGACAGGCTTGATATTCACCTAAGAGTTCATACAGGGGAGGTAACTCAAGTTCCATTTTTTTTTTACCTGAATATAAATTTGACTATGCACTCTTCATTTCAGAGATTAACTTCTAAATTTTATTTTAAAAATTTTTATTGTGTAATAAATAGTGATCAGTTAAGCACTGTAGAATTGCAACATTTTTATTCAATTTTATGCCCATTGTTTCTTGTAAAATAGACCATTCTGGATTACAAAGGAGCCCATGTTGATAGAGTATCCTGTTTACCAACAAGGAGGTCCAGACAAGGTCTGTTCCTGGCTTGACAAAAAACCACCTAAAACTTACATTTTTTTTTTAAATATGATCAAGTCATGAAAAACTTGCCCTTTTCAGAAGAAGAAAAAAAACTCATATGCATTATAAGTCTATTTTTATTATGATTATTTCACTGGTACTGTGGTTCATGATTATTTTTTTCAGCGCCCATTTGTGTGTGAAGTTGAAGGGTGCAGAAAATCTTATTCAAGATCACAGCATTTGTCGAGGCATGTTGAGAATGTGCACCGCTTGTTACAAAAAGATTCCCCCACATTCAGGTAAAATAACATGGGAAGAAATGTGAAACAAATTTAACCGTGCTTTATTTTTCTTGTTCAAAACTCATGCATACTTTTGCTCTAGTCGTAGAATAGTTTAAACCTGAAACTACTTGAATTAAAAAAAAATATAACATATGATCAATTCAAACAAAGAGTAAGAACCAGGTTTACTTTTGCCAAAAATATTTTGATAAAAGTTGTAAGGGTAAATTTAATTTTTATCAATAATGCTGAATAAATTATGTACATTAATTTAGTAATGAAGATACATTAAAGGTTTGTTTCAGCACATTTTTGTTTAAGGAGAACCCATTCTCTAAATATACACTGATCATTTCCTAGAATTATTCTTATTTTCCATATTTTTTGTTTGCTTTTATAACTCAAAATGGGAAACATTCATGAGTTGCAGTGGAATGAGATTGGCTTTGTTTTGAGCTACAGAGAAGTGAGATGAAAATAAAACTACAGGTAAAATCTCGACAAAAACAAAGCCTGTATAATTAATATAGTGTACTGCTGTGAAATTTGAACAATTTTGATGATACAATTGGGAAATATATTATAGATTTGTGTTAATGTTCCTCTTTTGAGGTTCAGCTTAACAATAAGTGACAGTTTCATACAATATATGTGTTTTTATTTTATATCCAGTTGCCCTGTGTGCAGAAGAGAGTTGGCAAATATACACTGTTTGCAAAATCATATGAAAGCAGAGCATGAGGAAAAAGTTGGTCCCAAACGTTATGAGGTATGTGGACAGTTACATATTACTGAAGATCTCATATATATATATATGCCTCAAATAAGTAAGTCTCACACTTGAAAATGAGGTTGGTTTTTATCACAAAGGTTTAACTTCCCTGATTTTTATATATTTGGAAATGAATAAAGTTTCTTCATTATGGTTGCTTTGGCAAGTTCAGTAAAAAAATTCTTCTGTGACAATCCCTGGTATTTAGTCTCTGCTGAGAAATTTTCTTGTGGTGACATATGAGTTAAGCAAGGTTTCTTAATGATATATTGAATTTAGGTCTATGTTGCCTTTTCTTATTGAAATAGTGCCCTGAGAAAGACTGCTCAGAAAGTTTTCACAAGAAGAAACAGTTGATCAGTCATAGACTTCAGGAGCATACAGACCACATTCTAGAGGCAAGGAAATGCCACAGGTGACTATAAAAAATTTACTCACAACTGTATCTGTGCTTGTGAGAGATAAACATTGTAGATAATAATTTCACAAATATTATTAAAGTCACAAAGTTTGAACTTATGTAAGCAGACTTGATGCCTTTTGTCCTAATTTGGCAGTGTTTCATGAAACTTACATTTTTAATCATCTAGATGTTTGGTTGATTCAGAAACCCTCTTTAAACGATAAATATTTTGGGGCAGCAACTGAAACAAATAGCAATGGTATGCGAGTGTTTATTGTAACCTCTGCAGTCACAGATTCTGTGAGGCTCTCCTCAAGCTGTTGGGTAAGGGTGGTTAGATGAGATCTGATCTCATCACCAGATAACCCAAGCCAGGATTCAAACCTATGATCTCAATGCTCTACCAACTGAGCTGTCTGGCACTTTATTCATCTAGATGACAATTTTGCTTTACCTAACTTGAAGGTTTTAGAAGACTTTATTTGCCTTTGTTGCATCATTGGACTTGAAAGTATGCTCATCATTTGGAGGGGGAGGGGACGAGCAGGCGACATAGGTCAACATGCTTTTTGTCTCATAACAAAAAAAAAGGTGTTCTTGGTAAAATTGCTGTGCAAAGATTTCTTGACTACCTGTTACCATTCAATATCCTTTTCCCATTTCACAAGGTAACAATGTCAGAAGGTTGTGTGTTACGGATGGGGCATCATTTGAACATGGTGGCAAACTTCTTTTACTGACGTCAAATGCCTAAATTAACATTCAAATAGAGAGCTTAAAAGTTACTGCGTTTTATCATATCTTTCTTGATTTAATTCATGCAGTGGGTATTGCTGTTTTTGGCACAATGTGTTGGTTATTTTTTTATATTTCCTTTTCATGTTTTTGCCCAAACTCTTTCACCTGGTCTGTTCTACACCCCAAAATTAACACATTATACTTTATATACTCTGAAATAGATTTAAATCCACCCTGTCGAGAGAATATTTATTAGGATTCTGAACTGGTTACATAATTATGCTATCCTCAGGTGTCCTCATGAAGGCTGTGATAAAACTTTTAACTGGATGAATTTATTGAAGCGACATATGAAAGTACATCAAGGTGTGTTTGAAATTGTATACTGTCTTCCCTCTATCTTTCTTTTTCTAACTTATGTTTTTGATGCTCTCTGACTTTTCATGATGCAAAAATATATTGTGTAGCATAAGTGGATTTTAAACAATTTTACAATTTTTTTAATCGATGAAAGTGGCTCTTGAGTTAATGAATTAAACTGAGAGTGTGTATTTAAACATGCCATAGCTATGAATGTAAAGTCTTGAGTTAGTACTTTTTCAGGTATATATTCATATGTTGTTTTTCTTTTCATTCCCTTCTACCAGGATATCCATGCAACACAGAGGGTTGTGGCAAAGTGTTGCCCAATTGGAGCTCATTAAGGAAACATATCGCAGAAGACCATGCTAAAGGTTTCTTTTTTATTCTTAAAGTCATGACTTACTTTTTTTTTCCTCAAAACACTTATTACTTTTTTTTTTTCAAGTAGAGTTAAAAATTTTGTTTCAGGAAGACATGACTAATTAGAAGGAAGAGTGCTATGCTTATTTTCGTTTACTTCTCTTGCCCTAGTGATTTAATATGCTTACTTTTTTTACTGTTTTTTTTTTTTTCTTTTTTTTTTTTAAAATAGAATTCAAGGTATTTAACATCAAGCATGTCCTCTGTATAATTTCCTAAGTGATTCAGACTACAATATTTTTCATTCAGTGTTAAATAACAACGATGATAATGGTCTAGGAAAAAGTGTTGAAAGGAGGCCCTTTTTACATGTACTTATATCAAGATCTACTCCTGTTTTTTGTTTTTTTTCTAATGATTGCTTCAATAGGAGGAAGTCTCATTACATACACAATCATAGCAAGTTCTCATGTATCTCATATTTACATATTGATACATAAAGATTAACCTTTTGGGTTTTACTTTGTGCAGCGCTGCAAGAGAGGATCGGTACCATTGTTTTTTAAAAACCTTTCTCATCCAGAGCAGATAATTTTGAGAATTGAAACTGAGTCATTTAGAAAATTAAATCAATCTCCAGTTAAATTGAGAAATATTTTGTATTTTCTAATATGACATCCTTTTATTCGGATATAGCTAAAACAGCAATATCTTCATTAGGCTTTTTGTCATAGCCATGACAACCATTTTTTTTTTAAAATTTTTTTTAGTCTTCTCTTGTGATGAGTGTGGAATAAAGTTTTCCCGCAAACCTAACCTAACCCAGCACATGAAAAGGAAGCATCAAGGACCCAAAGAGATATTTATTTGCACGGTAGAGGGTTGTGGTCGTAAATATGACTACAAATCTAACCTGGCATTACATATCAGAGAGGCACACGAGGGTGAAAGTATTTGGAAGAATAGGCAAAGGATTAGGAAAAAGCCTGTCAAGGTAAAGAGATGCTGTATGGCTCGAATATTATAATAAATCACTGCCTCTAGAAAATTTAAAACTTTTTCTCTGATGTTGTCAGCAGAAGTTTTAAATAAAATTTATGAGTAACCTTTAATGTTTTAACATGCTATTTTTTTTTAAAGTTGAAAACAGTTATTTATAAAAGATTAAATTGCTTTCTGTTTTCCTCATCTAACTATTTCTTCTAAATTTTATCACAGTGTTTCCTTTTCACGAATGTGGCTCTCATCGAATTTCTAAAAAATTGCTCTTTTATTTCACAGAAATCTGGAAAGAAAATTACTTTTGCAGCAAAACTCTGTGGTTTGGATGACCGTGGTGAGGTAAGTTGATCATGGAATAATAAAGTTTCCTAATTCTGTCCAAGAATATATGGGAGAAGAGCGTTGAAAAGTTAGAAAGTTGTGCTATGCATGGGAATTTTTAAAAGATGTTATAAACCTGAATGTCTTCCGACAATTGTCGGAAATCCAACAATCGCGCCGAGACCAATATTTGTCCGGCATTGCAAATGTCATATACTGTAGTTGATAGAGGGTTTAAGTAACCCTTAAAATTATCTTTAATTCTGTGCGCACTGCGCTTCCGGAAATTTTCAGACAATTTTGGGTTGGACCACATTCAGGTCTAGATGTTAAGACAAATGCAGAATGGTCATAATTATCATAGTAGATCACTTTTTGTCCCTAAGCAAAGATTTATCAAAGATAAGGGTTTTCTGATGTATGTGACAAAAATACATCCATATGCATAGCTTAAGACTACATGTAGAAGTAGGTTGAGAACTTGAGAGATTGGATGCGAATAGATAAATTTGATTCTAATTTGATTTTGGAGTAAAAGTGGAATATAAGAAAAAGTTTAATAGTTTATATGAGATCCAATTAAATCTTCAGTTTAGTCAGAGGAGCAAAGGTAATTAAGGTTTTGATCCTCAATCTTACATTTAAACAATTGCTAATTTTGCTGCCAGATTACCTCCTTTTATCATAATATGGGGGGACTTATTGAAAAAAATGAAACATAAAACTCTACATTAAAAAAACACACATAGAAGTAAAACTTATTTCCACCCCATCCCCAAGTTAGTTTTCAAAATATTTTTACATGTTATCTTGGTGAAGCTAAAAGATATGTCAGTCCTAAAAATTGGTATAGCAGTTATCCTAATTACTTTTCTTTCACACAAGACATGTTTTTTTTTTCTTCTTTATCTATCTTGAAAGGATTAAATAGTTTCTTATATTTTCAATCAATTAAAAACTTGCTGGCTTCAACTTCAAGAAGAATGCTCTAAGTTCTAGTCACTGAATCTTATTGCCCAGTAAAATTATTTAAACAGACAAGCAAGCTAAAAGTTTTATCAATCCAGACTTGTGTGTTGATGTTTTAGTAAGGTAAAAATAAGGTTAATTTATTTCCATTGAATGTGTAAAATGGGGTTCATGAAAAAAGCTTTTATTTTACAATTTTTTGTAAAATTAGTTCCATTTTCCTTGTTTATATAATTTAAAAGACTCATTTGGGATGTTTTTGGTAGAGTTGACAAGTTTAGAGGAATAACATTTTTGAAAACAGAACTTGTTTCATTTAATAACACTCTTTTTTTTTTACACTAAGATTGCTTCATAAGGTATAGAGAGTAAAGTAAAACTGAAGCATGATTCAAAGCTGTTGCTGAGATTTCTCTTTGTTATGTTTGGCATTACATAATCAGTAGCAGCAAAAAGAGTGGTATCACATGTTTAATTTATCCTGCACTTATGTTGATTTCAGGTTTTAAAATTACTGAAAACAAGAGGAAAGAAAACTAATAAACCTGTAAGTAATCTTTTCTATTATTGAGAAAACATTATGGCTGTAATTTATCTTAAATATTATTTTTTTTTTATTGTTAAGGCATAGAACATGCTTTTTAAAAACTTTTCTGGAGATTTATTATATCTTTTTTTGTGTCTGTGCATCATGTTTTACAGACCTATTAAATAACAAAATATCTTATGATCTTAATTGAGTATTTTCTTTTGTTGTTATCCTAGGGCAATGATTTGTGTGAGGACAAACAACAGACTGTTGCAAACCCTAGGATGGAAGTCAATGACGAAATAATGAAAGGACATGAACGTGGTGAACTAGTTGCAAGTGAAGATCTACTTTCTTCTGAGGAAAGGCAGCAGGCCAAGCATCAGCCATTGCATACTGCCCCTAGCAATTCACTGCAACCACATGAGGTGGAATCTGGTCTTGAAATGGAATTCTCTGATCATGAGGAATTTAAACGTAACATCTCTATGGACCACAGTTTTGCTGAGATAACAATGATAAGGTGAGTCAGAGAAAAATGTTTTAGGCTGCTGTAGACCTTCCAATGCGTTTTGTAGATAGGCAATTTATATAAAAAAAAGTGCTGTTGCTAATTGTAGCCAGGGAATTTGTATGGAAAAAGTGCTGTTGCTTAAGTCAAGTTTCAGATAACTAAAGACCTATTTCAGAAGAGCATTATAAATTTCATTTTAGTGTGATATGTTTTGTTAAAAAACAAAAAAAAAAACCAACTATGTAAATAATTATAATTTGAGGTACCTCCACTAGCCTTAGCAATATGGCATGTCACCTGCTGAAAAAGATGGTAGGTCTGATTACTTGAAGTCAAAGGCAAAGCCACTATGTAGGTGGAGATTGAACAGATCTGAATTGTGTTTTATTTTATTCTTTTGTTTTCAATTTACAGCTTTGATTGTTGAAATGGCTCAAAATTGTTTCAAACTAGCTTACATGAGAGACAGAAATCTGCTTTGTAATGTTAGTGCTTAAAGTTACTTGAAATATCTCTGGATATAAAGTAGTCAGAAATGATAAGATTTATTATTTATTCCTCTTTTTTTAAACCCTGACCAGTATTTTTATGCAATTGATTTACATGTTTAGGAGGCAAATCCAATATTAAATTTTGACGCCTGTTTTTGTCGTTGTCAGAGCTGAAACGGCACCAGTGGTGGTGATGTGAACAATAAATGTATGATGTAGCAAAAGTGCTAGTAGTAAGTGCAGAGAAAGATAATTACAGATGAAACTATTATCTCTGTAGTCTCTCTCTCTCCTCAAGTTTCTGTAATATTAATCAAGAACAAAATGAATATTGACTAGATTTAACACCCTTAAGCTTAAAAAAAAAAAAAAGCATGGAAGAGATTCATTGTGCACCTTTTATTAAACAGACGAAACTAATAATTTTAGCTTTAGTCTGTTATGTATTCAGTTTTGAAAAAGAAAATAGACCAGTGGTAAACATACTCATTGAGTCAGAATGATGAGCAATATATGTACATTTAGCATGTAAATGACAATGAGCATTGTCAAAAATTAGATAGGAGGGACTCTAGTTAATGGTTTTTATTTAACAAGATTTTTTTTAATCTGTTTTTCAGATAACACATATAGGTTTTCTACACAAGGCATCTAAGCAAAGATAATTCTACTGCTTCCTGAAGTGAAGCAAAGCTTCTTTGTCCTTCATAAATGCATCAGAAATGTACAAATACTCGTAACTTCTAACAATAAATGTGAAAAAAATATGAAAATTTTCAGATGTCTTTTTTTAACTGTTTTCTGTTATTTATTCTTTTGTAGTGTATGTTGTCTTTAAATTGACAATCATCTCCTGTCATATGAATTTTAATCTCCCTCCATTTCATCTAGGATGTCTAAAAATTAATTAAGAGACCGATTTTCAAAAACTTCCCTACTCATTTTTAGTCCAAGATCAGCTTTTTGATTATTAAGTAAATAATGTGGTCCACTGGTATTGGTAATTTTTTCTTGTATTTTTTGCTCTTTTATCAATTATTTTTACAAATTAAACAAAAGAGGTGTGACAGATAGAAAATTCATCGAACAACAATTCCATCACATTCTTTTATTGCCTATCATTGTGCTCATATGAGGATGCTAAACATATCACTAGTCAAGTGATTTAATGTATGACGTTATTTGCAGGTTTCTACCTGATTTTCTATTCTGAAGTTTAGAAAAACCTTAGCATTTGATAAGCACATTAAGCCTTTAAAATTATTTTTAATCAGAGCTTAATTTTAGAACCAATTGATTTTAGTTTCTTCAGAAGGGAAAATCAAAGATTTCGAGTTGAAATTATAAAAAGGTAGAAATTAGAAAATTGAAGAAAAAAATCTAGTACATGGAAAAATATCTTTACACTGCCGTCTTTTATTCTAAATATATGTGAGAAAGTTTGATTTCTAGATTATAATTCTGGTCATCAAGATCAACTTCATTCTCTTTACAGTTGTATCTTGGTGTAAAACTTAATCTCATTCTAAAATTAAGAACTCGCTCATAATTCACACACAGATTTTTTTTTTTGTTCATGTATAACATTACAACAGTATCTTAAAACCATCAGAACTTAATCCGATGCAACCTTCATCGATGTTTTCCTGTTCCTCTGAGGATTGAGATTGGTGTCACTGTCAGTAGGTAAATGACAATTGCGAGCAAGGCTAAAATTACAGTCAAGTCCAAATTATTTGAATCTGCAAAATATTACATGTATACTACCGAATCAGATACTACCAATGAGTAATTTGTCAATAACTTGGCAAAATTAATGCATATACCTGTGTATATATAGTATAGTTGCAATGTTAAGACTTTTGATATATATTTTTTTGTCATCTCTATTGAATAAGGAAAGCTAATTGTGGAATATCAATCGTCTTGTGAATGCTTTCTTGAGTACATTTGATTGCAAGCATCAAAAAGAAAAAAAATCTGAAAAAAAAATTTCTGGACCTCAAATATAAAGAAAATGTTTACTCTAGACTCAATTTTTCAATTAGAACCATAAAAAAGCAGAAATCTTTGTAACATCTCCCAGGAAAGCCTTTTGAAATTAAATGGGTCATGAAGTATACAAAATGATGTTAAATCATGTTGAGGCTACTGCACAAGAATTTATATCTTTAAAAAAGATTCAACTCCGCTCCTGCTTTCATGGCTACCAGCACTAAGAGCAGAAAACTGAACTGCTGCCATGGCCAGTTAGCTGCACTTAGAATGGGCCTGTGGTAGAGCAGTTTACTTGGGTTTGCACTGTGCATATTGTTGTTTACATCAAAGCATCTATCTGGGCTTGAAAAGTTTTATCATCAAAATAAGCATCATTGACACCTTTTTTTTAAATGAATTTTTTGTGGTTTTAAGAAGTTTAGGAATGAATATAGGCTTCAAAAAGTTTCAAAGAGAGTTTGGTTGGATACAATATTAGCAATTTCTTTGATAAAATTAAAAGATTGGATTTGCAATTAAAGTGAAACAGATTCATTGTTTGGTGTGTGTGTTAAGGGGGAAGGGAAGATGATAATAAAGCGTGAAAATATACATATTTAGAAACCTTTGAGTCTAATTCGGTCTTCGATCTAAGGTAAATCCTCAAGAGTCAGTGCATAGTCCTTTTGTTCAAAGAAACTATGAAATTAATTTACTACATGTGTCTGTATAGTTTCATAGTTTCTTTGAACAAAAGGTACTGGGAGCAGAGAAATCCATTTCAATGCACAAATTGATTTTCAGGAATCTTGCAAAAAGTGAATCGTGAATCTCTGAATGTTGTGAGAGTAACTAGCTTATTGTTGGACTTACAAACAGGGAAATGAAAGTTTGTCTCCTATTGGTGTAACTTGATTAATTCAATTTAATCAGGTGCCATGCTCTTTAGCTTAGGCAATCATGACCTTTCACACATCTCTATCTTTTATTGCTTTCTGTGCTTTTGTCCCTCTTCTAACTTTAAGCCACACAGTCCATCCAACTCTCTTGAGCTTTCATAGAAAACAGAAAAACACAGCAACAAGAAAACTTCTCTCAGGATTTATTTTAAGACGAGCGCTGAAAATTCATCTTTCATTTCATGACTTTGTGTCATTGGTTTCTCAATTTTTTTTCAAAATTTTTTTTTTACTAAGATAAGTTAAATGTTGATACTGCTTTGAAACTTTATTTCCCTTGGTATCACAAAGTGAATAAAGCTTAAATCAATAAAATAGCAAGTTATTAGCATACGGTGACGATCTTTGTTTGCAAAGAATACATGTACATAGATTACTTGTCCTTATTATAATCAAAAATATAAAACATATCAGTTACTACATGTATTTGTCACACTTTTTCTATGACTGTATGACAAGATTATTTTTTTCCTGTTCATTTTAACTACATTATATCTATATACATATACATGCAGTTGCTATGTAAAAATGTTAACGTCAATTTTCTTACTATCTCCCTTGAAGAAGGAAAGGAAATAGCATGAAGAAGAAAACTAAAGGAAACCTGGCTGGGTCTTGTATCTTTAAAAAAAAATTCACATTCTAGACTTTTTTTTCCAAGTATATTAACAATAACATATTAAAAAAGACGGAATTTTTTCAACGATCCATGAAGGCCTTTTCAAAATTAAAAAAAAAAAAAATCGAATCATTTAGTTGGAAAATTTTTAAATTATGATCGAGTCCACTGCAAAACAATTAACATATGTAAATAAGATTAACAAATGATGAAAAAAAAAGTCCATTTATTTTGCCAAAAGAAGTAAATATATTCAATATTTCTCCGTTACATAAAACAATTTAAAATGTCCATACTTATGAACAAAACCAAACACCCAATTAGCACCACACTCATTTACTCATGTAAAGATACATACGGTCTTTAAAGTATATAATTGAAAACTTCAAGCACACTTTTTTTTTAATTAGCGACATTTTTCACCAAATAAAAAAATTTTCTTCCCACATTGTTTCGAATAGATGATGAAACCACCTAGGAAAGTAAGGGTAGAAAAACCTTTACTTAATGTATCAACTGATTTGGAATTCGATGTAGAAAATTTACCTTTGAATTTTGCACAAGTAGGTGCATTGTCCATACCAATATATTGATTCTCAATTGCTCCACTCCAGTTCCAAGCTAAGAACATATTACAAATAAAAATCATGACCTTACAATTTTTTGTAAATTTTTTTGTGAAATGGTAAACGCATCATAATTCATATTATAATAACTGTAAAAAAACAAATGCTTTCCTGAAACCAATTGATTTTCATACTGCCACTTTTTGCAGGTTTTTTTTTTATGTTTATCATTTCAATCTTTCTCTAGCTTAATATTTTACTTCATTTTCAACTTCAACTGTATAAACTGTTACCAATGAGAGTAATTTTTAAGTTTTATATGATTTCTTTTGCTAAATGTTATGCAATTATGCATAAAGGGGTAAAATGTATTAGATTACAGTCTTGATGCAAATGGTCAAAATATGATGATTAAAAAAATTATTGTGTACGCCCACATTAAAATGAAATTTATGATGGTGAGAATTCTAATAACTTTTTGATTGGCAATATTAACAAATGCAGATTCTACTCTGCATAAATAGTTTTAAGTTTCTCCAAACCACTTCAATTTGAATTTTGGAGTAGCAGCTCGAAAATTTTTTTTGAAAAATCAATCTTTAGTTTCTACATTTTATTGATTCTTTTTTTATGCTCTTACTCCTGGTTTAACCATATCAATTCTCAAAAATGTTTCAATAAAAACAAATTTTCTAATACTCGACTGCAAACAAACTTTAAGAAAAATCAGTGACTCAGTTTGTCACATGCAGTTGACAACTGATGAAAAATAAGAAAAATAATTTTGAAAAATGTCGTTATCAGGAAAAAAGTGTCAACAGTTTACTTATTAACACCAGAATTTTAAAACATTTGGGATGACAAAACAATGATAGTTTGAATAAGATAATAATTATATTTGACAGTGGTGCATGTAGATGACAATAATTTTCATTCAAATTTATATACACACAAAAGGCTATTTTTCCATTTGTTTTAGTTGAATATTTTTTTAATTGGCGCACTTATTATCACAGCCAGAAGTAAGTCTTAAAATTTCAAGAACATTTTTCTTTGACCACATGGACCTAAAAGAAAAAAGTTTCAGAAGATAAAGAAAACCTATTAAGTTTTCAGGAAAACCTATTAGTATTAAATTTTCTTTTCTGTTTTCCAAAAGTATATTCTTGAGGAAGAAAACATTTCGAAGAAAAATAAGATGGATTTCAAAAAAACATTATAACATGATTTATTGATTAAATACATTATAAAACAAGTTGTAATGCATTGGGTACAATATGAATGATAAAAAATACACTTTGGTCAAAATGTAAGACCTAAATTATGTAAATTGTAATCAAAGTGAGACTGTCACATTTTTAACTTGAAAATTTAGATGACATAGTTTTGCTGTTTGAAAACGTGATTTCACATATCTATTTAGCTAGTGCACATTCAATTCATATTTCTGCATGTTGAAAAGAAATAACAATTCAGTTTATATGAACATTTCTGACAAAATGGTCAAGGTTTGCGAATTAAAGTATTGTGCCCATGGCAAAGCCCCATTCAAGTTAGGGATGCCGATACTTTTGCAGTTCATCACTTGGAGAATTGTGATATTTAAAGCTTTACAGGTCTGGGATAGAGTGATCCATCAGTTTCTTCACAAGGCTGGTTCCCATGCTGAAACAAAATATTTGGAGGTGAAAAAAAAAGGGCAAACAAAAACAACTTGAACGACTTCTCCTTCCTCAAAACCAATGGGTTGAGGAAAATAGATGTTTATTATATATGAGCTTCAAGTCCAAGTTTTGAGAGATTTTTTTCACTAAGTATTTCCAAGGAATCTTGCACCAAAAGTTTAAATATTGGTACTAGTACTTTATACCTATCTTATCTCCCCCATGAATCATTTTTCTAACGTGTATACAAATGTGTCCAAAAATTGTTATACATAAGCTTTGATACATGTATCTAGTTTGAAAAATTATTACCTTGAAAAATTTCAATCTAGATCTAGGTCAATATCAAAATTTTGTGATCATCTCTCATACACAGAATTTTATGATTGCATAATATAATGCTCTCAAAATTACGCATCGTGCAAATATGTGTTTATTTAAACAAATGTTCATCTCATACTTTAAGCAATGTTCAGAGCCTGTGTAAAAATGAGTAAAAAATGGTTGCGATTAAATTATCACAAATTCCAAACTACTGAAATATTTCGTTTGTACATGTATTAAGTTTGTCATCCATACATTCAATTTAATTGAGCGTAACAGTACTAAGGACTTTGTTGCATAAAATCCACTCACCACTTGACAATGTGGTCATAGATGACACAAGGCATGACAGTGACTGTAACTGTCCTTCCACAGGAGTCAATGATCTCTCCAATCTCTTTATCCTGTAAGTGATAATAAAAAGGATGTATTTGAAAACAATGTGAAGAATGCACATGGAAAACAATCATGGAAGCATTTCTAGTTCTGTTATTTGAAAATTATTATCTCCAATCGAGAAAAATATTCTGCACATAGAAAAAGCCAATTTGTAAAAATCTTCCACACATAATTTGCAATTAAGGCTGTGGAAGACTTTATTTATAACTTTGCTGCACACATAAATTTTTGTGGATTATTCATATCAGAATTGACTTCAGTGGAAAGACCGCACGAAGAGTCTCCACCTCACTCATTTGTTAAATGGGTATGAGCTTTAGGTACAGGTAGTGGAATTACATGTCAATACCATAGAGTGATACTCAGTTTCAAGCTAAAAAATGGTACATCGATTGTTTCCCACCTTTCAGTTTCAGAAAACTTTTGAAAATACAATGAATTTAGTGCTAAATCAAAATGCTTATTTAGTACATTTTATTTTCATATAGAGAAAAAAAGGTTTTAATATATGTATAACAATATTGGAGTTTTAATGTTTAAAAAAAAAAAATTCAAAACTTACTTTAAGCCCAACACAATTCTGGCCCCCAATCTCAATGAGTTGGTGATCAGTAAGCAGACCATTGCGAGCTGCAGAGGAGTCTTTTACCAATGACTTGATGCGGCCTTCCTTAAATACAAATCCAATATAGCCATTGCTATCTTTCTGCATTGTTACAGTGCGTTCGAATGGTCTGAAAGATATGAATAAAGAAATAAAATTAACGTAAGTTAACTTAATTGTATACACTTTTGAATAGTTTTTAAAATCAAAATTAGGAAATGTTCCTTCTTTTATTTACAAATGGTATTGCAGGGAAATGTAATTTTAAAATCATCTTTTTTTTTAACCTTTCTTCCCAAACATGTCTGAACCTGTTAAAATAAAAATGTTTTCAATGCCTGTTATTTACCTTTCAACATATAAAAAGTATTTTTTTTATATTTTTTAAATTGGAATGGTAAATTTAAAAATAATTTACAAGAACAAATCAAATTTTAATAGAACAGTTGAACAAAAAGGAAGGAGAAGGGACATTTTGGTCATTATATTTATTGAGGGTTATTCGCATGTAGAGTGAGATTTCCATTATTTTAACATTTCTGATAACACATGGCAAGGTTTTATCGAGTCCTGACACACAATGAACAGATATGTGATATTATTAATTTGAATTGTAGCAAGGGCAAGACTATCACATACCAAAAAACTTGAATCAAAAAAGTCTTATTACTTCATTCTTTCTATCATATCCGCTATTTAAAAAAAATAATAGTAATTGTGAGTATAAATCTTGAAAAAATAGGCAAAAAGATTGAGAATTAACCTGTCTCTAACTGCCATCTCTATGCGGGCACCATCTGCCTTTTGAAGAAATTTATGAGCCTTATCGTTGTCCCAGCCAGCCACTGTTTGACCATTTATCTGTAGAATCTGATCCCCAAACCTCAGGCCTGCCATAGCTGCTGGAAGTCCAGTTTGAACAAACGCCACAAACAGTCCCTTGAAACAAAAAAAGAGTTAATAAAATAATTATGAGTTAATGACAATGATTCCAAAAGAATGTTTTCACATAGTTTAGTATGCTTTGAAAACAATAAAAATTTTTCCAAAATAAAGGCAATGTGCAATAATAAGATCTTTCACAATCTAGATCTTAAAACTAGGTCTTACACTTCCAATTGCTTTAACCTCCTCTGCTAAATATAAAGTCTGTTTGTTACAAAACTTACATTGTTGACATGCCTAATGCGAAGGCCAACTTTGCCTTCCTGATTCTTGCAAACAACAATTTCTCTGATGCCTTGTTTGATTTCTGCTCTGGCTAGACCCATGTTGTTGCCTGTGATGGGTGCAACTTGATTTTGGCCTGACTGAGTCTGTCTGATGCCAACCTGCATGCCCTAGAATGAGAAAAGGAAAACAGAGCTTTTTTTTTATTACATCGTGAAATTTCCCTTGATGTATGGTTTATTCCTACTGATAGATTGTAAAGTAATCTGCATCAGTCAAGAGTTCCTGTAGTGTGTGTGCAAATATCTCTTAAGTGTAAAGAGCCAACTTTATACTATTAAGCACCATTACATTTTAAACTCAACACATATTGCTTTGGCAAAAAACTTAAGTGACAAGAAAAAGGTCTTGCTTGATTCAATATCTTGTTTTTTTTTTTTAAATGTTTTGTGGACAAATTATGCATTCAGAACTAAGAAATAGTAATTTTTATAATTTAATTGGTCACTGTTTTGTAAATATTCTTACTTGAACTGTCTAGTTCATCTTCATGAAGGCCCTCATATAAAGTCTGTTACTTTGAAACATCTTTTTCGATCACTTATTTTATATAAAAAAAAAAGTTAAAGACTTAGATAGACGCAATTCGCAGAAAAGATACAAATGACCAGAAAGATCAGAACCAAGATTTCAAAAAGGGGTAGAAATGTTTCACAGTAAAACTAAAAGAAGAGGCTGACAGAAAAAATAGGTAAAAACAAAAAGGAAAAATATCAGCTTTGGACAGTTTTGCACAGAATCCATTTTAAAAATACCTACCTGTGATGGAACAACCTGCATGTCTTGCATCATTTGCTGTGTAATCTGAAGTCCCATGTATTCAGGGAGAGTAGGGTAAAGTCCTGCACCTCCCATATTGCTAGCCTGCATGGGGGGTTGGGAGTATGCAGGGGGATGAGCGCCTGAACCATGAGGATACTGCAAGGGTGGGTTGGTGTTTGTGATGGCCCGCTCATGGTGGGCCTGAGCCTGAAAAATGAAAATACTCAGTGAAATGATTTTTTTTTTTTTAAAGATTTCAGTGTTATTGAAAATGCAAATAGGGACAATATTGAAACAATATTTTCATAATTTTGAGAAATGTCTATGTCAGTACAAATAAGTAATCATGAGTTGATTAAAATTCTTGCTCTGACTTCATTCTTTCATTATTACAAGGTTTGCAAAATGCGCAAAAAAAAAAAATGCCCGTAAAACAAAGAATAAACCCATTAATTATTTTTGAACCATGTTTCTGCATCTTATACAGAGTTGCTTTGATAAAATGATGTAGTGTCACCTAAACATTAAGAACATATGGAGCAATTACCTCATGGCTCCACAAAAAAGTTTGGACGGTATTTGGTCACTGGCTCTCTGGACATTTTACAAACCATATTGTGAGCTAAAATTTGCCTACTTAAGGGACAGTTCGTTGGAGAAACCACTTTTTTATCTTTCTAAATTTTCAGCTGCACAAAGGACTTTTATTTAAATCTAATTTAAACCACACAATTCAATTGTTGTATTTCTATCTCTATTTTTGCTTGCTCTAAAGAAATAAACACCAGGGATTTTCAAATTATGGATTCTTGCTGTACCTATTTTCATTTCCATTTGTTTCACAGTTTGTTTTCTTAAGTCAATTAAGACTAAAAAACCGTATCTCTTCACCATTTCAGAATCAAGTCTAAATTGAATGATAAAAATTAACTTACTGTCTGCAGCTGGTCCACACGCATGTCTTCTAAAGTTGGATACAGAGACATTGTTTCAGCTTGAAGTGTAAATCTGTGTAGTCTGAAAAATTGGAAAAGAAAATACACAAATGTGCATTCATTACTTAAATCCAGTATGAATACTGAAAGTTTGTGAAGCTCAAAATGTGAGCAGCAATCATTTTCAAAAAAAAATAATATTTAAAAAATTTAGAATCAAAGACAATGTAAGTCGTAGTTTTAAGGTCTATAGATCTAGATTCGGTAAATTTGCAGATATCAGCCCACTCACACTAGGCTTCACAATGGAACGCTTTCAGCAAATTCAAAACTTGTTGTTTAACCCTCCAAGTGTTGACAACCGGCCAGTTAGATCGTCCCCTTGTTGGCTAATTCAGTGACAAAATACACACATTTTCATAGATTGATCATCTTTTTTCCTTCAAGAAGAAGAGTTCCGTTAAAAACAAAGTGAAACTTCGTTGTCTGAACATAGCTTGAAAGTGGATTTACGCACATTGTTTTCATCCCTTTTATATTACCTCAACGCCACAAAACTTCATATACTACACTTGTAGGGTTAATGGGGTTTTAGAGCTACACAAAAATGCTTTTATATATATCTTGAAAAGTATTTATTTGTTACAAGTAAAACCTTCATATTCGTGTTCAGACTTAAGACCCCTAAAAGGATTCTAAATTCTTATTCTAGATTCTAGATCTATCTAGAGATCGAAATTTGGGTGAAATTGCAGATATCAGCCCAACTCACGTCCGGCTTTGCAATAGAATGTTTCCCGAGGAAATCGAAACTTGTACTTTAATGGGATTTTAGAGCAACAGAAAAATGTTTATATCTTGAAAAGTATTTATTTGCGACTTTAGATCTAGAACCTTCATATTTGTGTTCAGAATATCAAATTCATTAAGCAAAATACAATTCGAAAGCTCAGGGTGAGTTGGGCCGATATCTGTAAAAATACCGAAATTTTCGTGATGGTTCTCCACAAATTTAGATTAGATCTGTAGATCTACATTTCTCCATGATATAGATCTAGATCTATTTTCCAGTTATGACTTCAATAAACAAATATTTGTACCATGATTTACCTGAATAGTAAATTTGAACACAATTAATCTTGATCAAAATTTGTGTGAGATCCGTTAGCTTGTCTGAAATAGAGTGATGATGCGTTAAACTTCCTTTACGTCTTTATTGACTGCTGATGGTTTTGTGTCGCAAGTTCTTCCAGTGTCTTTATCTATTTTTAGAAAATTTCGTGAAAACATAGTGACGTAACTAGTCATATGGTATTGACATCATCATTAATTCTTTAAAAAGTTGAACTCCGTGATAACGAAAGAATTGAAACTTTAAAGTAATGCCTCTCTCTCTCTCTCTCTCTCTCTCTCTCTCTCTCTCTCTCTCTCTCTCTCTCTCTCTCTCTCTCTCTCTCTCTCTCTCTCTCTCTCTCTCTCTCTCTCCCTCTCTTTCTCTCTCTCTCTTGCTCATTCGATCTCTCGCGCTTTTCGAAAGCAACAAATTCTATCAACTTCGAGCGTTTTCAAAATATTTTTCACATCACTCCAGAAGTTCGCAGCAACTCTCATGACTTAGATAAAAATTAAAATCATTATACTGTGGTGTCAGCAGCTCATGGGACTGATAAGTTGGTCATTTTCAGTTTATGATGTATTTTGTTCCATTACGTCACTTTGAAAGAGACAATAGTCTTTATCTTCTTTCGATAGTTATGTCATAGTCTCAGCCCACTACATTTTAAAGCATGAAAAACGTTATAAAATCAATTTACCTGCTTTTGAAGAGGAAATATAGAAGTTTGCTAATACATTAAGTGGTATTTGTATATTTGTGATAGGATTTAATACTCCAAGCTTCTTGAGATATGACCAGTGTTTATTTATATCTCACTTCGAAGAATTTATAGAGGCGGCAGCTTCCCAGTCAATCCAGTATTGTGTAGGCTACTCCATAGATTTCACCCTACCGCCAGATGACCCAAATGTGGATCGAACCTACGCTATTATTATTATTATTATTATTATTATTATTATTATTATTATTATTATTATTATTATTATTATTATTATCTGTACAATGCTTTATTTTAAATAAATGAGTCTTTGAGTCATGCAGTGTTTACTTTTTTTTTAAGGGAGTTTATATGGGACGTCCTAAGGACCACTCATGTTTCTCTAAAACAATGCCGTTGGTCAATGGCTGAAATGAGATATTCTCCCATTTAGTGTGGAAGATTTCCTCCCTCCCCACTCCCTTCTTCATTCAAACTTTACCCCGCTCATTTCACAGTTAGCTGGGTTCCAGTGCACGGTAGTTACAACTTCTTGGAATAGTGCATCCATCGATTTCTGTGATCTTTGTATTGTATGTATTACTTTTGGTGGTGAAGCTTCATGGAGAGTCTAGAGTGCCGCAACGAGCCTGGTCAATGAAGCAACCTTTTGTCTCCACTAAGGCTCTCATTAGGGTAGTGCTCTTATTTAGTGTAAATATAATTCACGAATATGGATGAATAAGTAGATGAGTCCTGGATCCGTTCATTGGTTTTCAAGGCTAATGGTTTCAAATTAATATACATAGGTGAAATATCTGTGCATTTCTCTTTCTTTATCCATTCATCTATTTGTGATTTCTCCATCTGCCAATATCAGCACAATGTATTTGTCTGTCTGTCTGACTCTCTCTCTCTCTCTCTCTCTCTCTCTCTCTCTCTCACGACATAGTCTAAATCATTTCTGCTTGCCGCTTTAATGTCTCTATGTCGGTGCGTCTATTTCCAATGGAGTTCATTGAAAAAAATTAATTTGGATAAAGTCTAGAACAAGTTAGTGTTCATGGTCTTGTCACAAACGAGAAAAATAACAAAAGGCAGAAATAGATCGTTAGCGCAGAATCATTGACTAACGATGAAGCAATCCAAGCTACCACTGGCGCTTCAACGTTGAGAATGGACATGTTGAATACAAAACCATTCCCTGTGCTAATGTATTGAAAAAAACAAAAACAAGAACAAAACAAAAAACAAACAAAAAACAGCCTCACAATGATGCATTATGTTAGCACATGCTCTTCATTGTCGCCATTGAATGGCCCATGCGACAGACAACTGGTCAAATTATTTTTTTTTTTCAAAATTTTTGGACATACTAGCCTTGCAATCCTCGATTTCCATTCTCATTCCGGTTTCCCATTATCACCCCGATATTCAAGAAAAGACAGACAAGCTCAGTAAAAAAAAGGGCTTCAAACTGGCATAACTATTCACATTCAGCGCTAAGTACTGTTGAAAACAAGGCAAAGATTGCAATGAGAAATTTCACATTTTGTCTTGGATTCATTGGAGTTGTCATGCTGAGATACCAGTTACCAAAACAAATCCATATTTCTTCCTTGCACAAAGTCAGCTAATTGCCTTCTTTTCTAAGCTGCGTGTAGGCCTAGATGTGTGTCTTGTGAGCGATGACTTCATTTCGTATTTTTTTTAAATATAAATCTTATATCCTGAAAAGCGACACTTACTGGATGGCTCGTTACTGCTCGACGAATAAGCCATCTACTTAGATTTGACACTACAGAAATGCTGTATAAGAGACCAAAAAGGAAAATTCACAGTATAAGATGACTTGTAGCAAAACGAAGTTCCTGCAAGTATTCTCGAACCCTTCCTCCCCACCCACCCTTTATTTTCCTACGGGACATGAAATCTAAAGTAAAGTACGTTTAATTACTTAAAAAAAAGTGATAGCTTCATTATTTTAGGTTTCACCCACAGCTTACAAGATTGTAAATGATGCATTGGAAAATTGTATCATAGAATATCATTGCTATAGTGTCATTGTATCTCTGCCACATTTTTATATTTTGTTGATTCTTATGATAATTGAAACTGCTGCCAAAACTTTCAGACAAGGAACTGAAAGCAAATAATTTGATAAATGAGTAATTTAAATGAATAGTTTGTGCCAAAGAGTAAATTGTAACTAAAACTGTAAGACTTTGAGAACATATCGAGGCATTGCGACAGTGAATGATACAATGTTGACTAAAATTCTGGCTAAACCATCTTGACCTAAACCGGAAGTCGAAATGATTGAAAATGGCTGATGCTGTCATCAAAACAGAAAATTCTCATTCCCCCCAAATCGGAAGACAAAGGAGTAACAGTGATCCAAAACCGTCAGTAGATGCGCCAACGCTATTTGGGACAGTAGTGGGTGAGTGTTCGAATATTTTGATAGATCTAAATTAGGAAGTTATTTGCAGACAAGTCAATTTAGATCAAGACTCTTGGAGGTCTAGATCTAGATCTAGATCTATATAGGCCCCCTACAGTAAACAGCTCTGATTTATAACTAGGCTGATCTAATCTAGATCTAGAGATCTAGCCTAGACCTTGACTTCAGATTTTTCCTTTTTAGTCAATATTTTTTGCAATCTTGTTCTTACAGTTATAGTGTTCTTCCATAATGCAAGATATCTGTCTTCATGCACAGAAGTGCACTTCGTTTGGTTGAAGAGCTGACAGTGGCACTTAATTTATTAAGTATTCATCTGCACTTAAAATGTTAAGCTTTTATAGTTTTAAACCTTTTTTTTTTAAGCTTTCGAAGTTCAATGGGTCTCATGATATAGATCTAGAGACGAGAATCTAGATCTTGTTCTCTCGAGAATATCTTAGAAGATGTCGTTCATAGAAAGCAATTTGTCTTTTGAGTGTATTTTTGTAGACTAGTCAAATCACTGCCTTAAAAGAAACAAAGTGAACATAAAACAAAATGGTGCCCTTATCGTTACATGCCAGTTTAGTTAGACTTGATCTCTAGATCTAGATGACCTTGTTTGCATATATCATTATTTTCAGTACATAAATTTTTAAAACATACAAGGCCCTATGTTGTGTTACAAACTGTCAGTTACACCAGTCACGTGTATAAAAGGCTATCTGGAGTCATGAATTCTTGTCATTAATAATTATTTTATGGCGGACTGACATTAGCAAACATTTTTAGAAACTAGATCAATTCCATGGTTCTTATTCTTAATTCCTTGGATTAATAATTGAAGTAAAACACGAAGTCATTTTGGCTATAGATCTAGATTTCAAGCATTGATGATTGATAAGAGAGTGCCAGAGCTTTATATAGAAATCTCAAATTTTAAGTAGTTAGGCTTACCTATGGTATGGTAGTCTCTCATGGTGGAGGTCTAATTCATAAGGCCCTCTCACAGCCATTTCTAATATCTGATACATGCCTCAGCCCACTATTCGTCTTTGGACTTTGGTTGCAAAGTTGCCTAATTAAGGGTAGATCTATTTATAAATAATATTATAACTGTATTGGTCAATTTTTTAAATTTTGTATTAGGCCTATATATTTAAAGCACAATTTAAAGCATTGTCTCATGTCATGCTAAAGAGTTATGATTTTTGCTTGGTTCTTAATTATAAATTCAGAACTAAGTTTTAACATATTTTTGGCAAACCTTTGCTTAGACTTTGGAGATGTCCCCTTGTAATGTTCAATTGCTCTTCTACTCTGATCCTTTGCAAATTTCACTGTTTATTTGGATTCATTATGTCATAAAACTAATATAAGGTAGAAGATTTACCCTCATTTTGAACAGTCATGGGAAGAGATTCTTATCTGATCCAGGCATGAGCCCGCTATTAATTATGAAGGGTGAAGTTAGTTAAAAGTTACACTGAGTGAAAGTGTTCTGAATTGCCCAGTAATTTTAAGTATAAGAGTGGATAGATAGTAATGAGCAAAGGGGGGTTTGAATTGTTTGATAATTTAAACTTTAATTTTTGGATTTGAGATGTTTCATGTAGTCTGCATATATATCTGTAGAGAGCCAAAATTTTTTGTGCTGTATTGTTCTACTTAGTTCATCAGCAATGAGTTCAAGGAAAGTTTTGGGTGTTTGAATTAATTATATTGACATACAAGTATAAGTTTGTGTTTTACTTTATTTTAAGAGGTTTGATCTAGTCCATCCACTTGCAGGATAGAACAATAGTTCAGTCTAATTTAAATTTCATGTAGCCTGCCCTTAACTCACCTGTATAAAAAAAAAATTGTATGCTTTATTGTTTGATATGGTCCATTGGCAAGGAGTTTAACCCAGTTGTTGGTGTTTGATGTCATTGGCAGGCAAATTTAAGGTTTTTATTTTTTTTGGTTTTGTTTTAAGGGATATTTGATCTATTTCATGCACATGCAGGTTAGCACTGGCCATGGTTTAGCATAATATACATGTGTTTGATAAAGCCTGTCCACTCCCAAAATTGTAACAGAAAAGAGCTTAATTATAGTGCATTAAATCAAGTCCATCCACGTTTCGTAACTAGAATAGGGTGAGGATTTAATTTTAAAATGTGCATATCCTGGTTGGGATCAGGGTTAATTTTAATTTTTGAATGTTTTCAGTCCACTGCATCTTTGTGCTAGACGTTATAATTTTTTTCTTAGATTAGACATGTTGGTCAAGGCTTTTGTTATGAATATTGTTGATCTAGTTGGTCCCTTGTTGAAATCAATTGAAGTTTTATCTTTGACTGGCTTAAGTTCTCAACCCATTCTTAAAAGGCAAAAAAATGAGTTTTAGTTTATTGATTTAACTCTGCATGTGAATTGCTAGTCTTTTGTCTTTTAACACCAAGCACAGAAATCACTGCTCTTTATTTTGTCATTACAAATGAAGAACTTTCAATGCTTTCTTGGAGCAAACATATTGTCTTATCAACATGTATCTTCTTGTTCCTCATTATAATACAGCTGTCGGCTTGTAACTTCTGCAGCTCATTGCTGTTGTAAACCTTAAATTTGGCCAAATTTGATTTATTCTACTTGTCTTGCTTGACTGTCTAAGCCTTTCACAGATAAAATGCTAGTAGTTTGTTTGTCTTATATTTACTCCAGTTGATGACTAGCTGAATCCAGGAGAAGCAGGCTGTTTCTTACCTGTTTTTCCACAATTGTCCCCTACATTTTTCCCCCATGAATAGTCCCAAAATGAAACCCTGACACGTCATGGGAAAGGAAGATACATGAGGTCAACTCTACCACAACAATTGTCTCTGTTCTTTGAAGAATTGTGATTATGCTAAGGAACATGCACATACATGATGCAAGCAGTCCCTCTTCCTCTCTTGTCTTAGTAATAAAACAGGAATAGTTTATGTAATGGTTTAATAGTGACATTTAACCCATATATCTGATCAATGCCTTGATTATCCCCAAGTTTCTTTTTTATTTTTGCTACGGTGAGAATGAATGCAAATATTTTCATGACGAATGAATACTTCTAGAGATAATTATAACCTAGTAAATTTGGGACATTTTACTACACAATGGTAATGGGGTGAAAGTACTTGCACTGACATATATGCGGGTTTAAGACCTATACTGAGTGTTGGTGAGTTTGAGGGCTTCTCTTTTTCTGCCCTGCAGGATAAATGCCTATATTTATTGGGCTAAGAGCTTCATGATGTATTTGATCTATAGCAAAGAACAAACAAATTACCACACAGTATCTTAAGTTAATAGGTTTATTAAAGCATTTCAACTTTCTATGATCACAGTTAACACACTTTGAAAGATAAAATAGATGTAAAAGGTACCTCTTATCTGTAGTCCTAGATCTGAATTTTCCACATATTTCTTTCTACAAGGCAATTATCTTATTGAACATTATGCTGTGCATGATAATATAGCTCAATAAAATTTTCCTTATAAATGATGTGGCACAATAATACAATGAAAATTCAAATGGTCACTTTGTATCAAATTTGCATTGAAGTTATTTTTGATAAGAGGCTTGTTTAATGTATAGTCAAGCCTGTAAGAAGAATCTACTTTAATTTTGAGTTGGGTTCAACCAGATGCTGTCTAGAAAACCACTAAATTTGAAAAGCTGCTCCGAGAATGCAAGACAAGTTGTTTTTTTCAATACCTATGGCTCATTAGATGCTATATAATGAAAAAATAAATCTTTCTTAAAACCTTAAAAGCAATGAGACATGAGCTTACCACCAAACTGCTCAACCCCCACCCAATAAAAAAAAGTCAGAGATTTTAAAATTTTGCAGCTTCCAAATATAATTGCTGTGTTTGATAAAAATTCAGTGCAACTTTTTTTAAATGAAGCTAAACGAATGTCTACATTTAATGAAGATGACATTTCTTAAGTGATATCAATTATCTGTGTGGAGCAACAACACATCTCTCATTACATATAATTGCAGCACCCTTATTTACTTGGAATGCTGTTATGTAAATGTTTAAAAAAACAAAACAAAAACAGTTATCCTTGCAGAAACACTGTAGTAATGAAACCTAAAACAGTTTAATTTTTTTTATTTTTGCAATCCCAGATGGGTCTAAAGGGGATAGCACATATCTAACATCGGGATCTTCAACTACGCCTCGTCCAGTTAAATACACAAAAGGTGGTGAGTACATGATTGTGTGTCTTCCTACTCACTTTACAAACATGAATCTCTAACAATTTGCCAATTGTACCCAATAATTTTGATTTAATACTTTTCAATACACTTCAAGGTATTGAATTCAATCTTATTTGTTAAGAAATTATTTTTAGGTCGAACTAAAGGAAGATATTTTGAACATTTTGTTGTAATAACAGTTTCAAAAGCATTACCATTACAAGTTTGAACTATTTTCATGAAAAAAAATAATGCGTTAGAATTATTTTTATGAAAAAAAATTATGCGTTAGAATTTACAACATTTCTAAGTACTGAATGTTTTGCTAAAAGCAGGAGGAAACACTTTTTTTTTCTTCACTGGTACCGATATAGAATTATATTGCTTACTTCAACGAGATTTATGTGTAGGACCAATTATAGAAATTAATAACTTTTTATCTATGTTCTACATACATTCTAATTAATTTATACAGGATGCTGCAAGCCAAAATCAAGATTTTTCTTGCCTTAAATTGATATTGAAATGATTCTGTTTCCTATATTAATTTTGTCTATTCCCTATACTTACATTATAAATAATATGATGCAATTACATTATTATAGATGCTTTTAATGTCTAATTATAGGGTCTCGTTATTTATATTTCACTCCCTCTTATTCTCTCTCTTTTTTTTTTTTCTAAGTTTTTAATACCTTTCATGTTCATGAGATTTGTTGGATGGCATTGTTACACATATTGGTTTATCTTTTATTTAAATACTCTGATGGTAGAAATGTCACTTTTTGCAATTCAAGTTGAATTTTAAGTCAATGATGAAAAAATTGTTAACATCCTGAAAAATCTGGCAAATTTCAACGTAATACATGCTTTCATCCTTTAAATAACTATTTTTCTCTTCCAGTTTCACAGTGTACTATGAAAAAATGTTGACTTTAGACAGTTTCATTCATTTGCAAAAAAATTATGATTCATCTTAAATTGCTGCCTTTTTAAAAATAATTACGCTTAGGAAATTAATAAATAAATAAAGAGAGAGAGAGAGAGAGAGAGAGAGAGAGAGAGAGAGAGAGAGAGAGAGAGAGAGAGAGACGCGCGCGTGTGTCATCCTCTTGAAAAAAAAATAGTTTTCTCTGTAAAATAAAGAGAGTAAAAAAAAAAGAAAAGCTAAGGCAGAAGCCGGGATTCAGAAAAGGGAAAGTACAGGATCAGTTGACCCAACCGTGTAACATTCTTGAAAATTGACTTATGGTGAGTCAACCACATCATATTTTCGCCGTTGAAGTTCCCCACTCCACAAGGGCTAACCTTTCCGCTCGCCCTGTCAAGGGTGATAACTTGGTTCTCTCAATGACCCCGTGTCTCATTAAAACCTACACTCCTACATGGCGTCACCGTCCAAGGTTATAGCATAGTTAGTTAGATGCCTCGTTACTTTCTTTTTAGCTTTATTGACCGGCAAATTGGAGCTAATTAATTTTCAGCTCATGATGTCTCGTACATTTTACCGTAGAATATCGGTAATGTTTTAAGAGTTGGCACTCAGCAGCCACAATGGTAGACTACATTATTAGCAGTGGACCGGCCACCGCGGTCTCTTTTGCCTTAACTTGCTAGGGTTTTGCTATGTAGTTATGCCTATACAGTGCGAAGCAGTGTTTAAGTAGAGTTTTGTTTCGACCAGGCCGCAGTCGTTTTCAGTATTCATTGAGTCACTGATTTTCCTACTGCTTTATTTCCCCCCCGTAAATTTTCTGAAATATGTGTGAAAATGTCTCTTAAATTATCGGTTTGTAAAAGCTATCCAGTTTTTTTTTTTTAATTATTATTACTGCAATTGACCACGTTACACATAAACTACTCTTTCCATCGGTCACATTTTTTTTTTAATTTAAATTTCATCATTGATATATTTTTGTGAAGATGTCAAACTATTCGCTTAATCGCGTAAATTTTAAAATGTATATAATTCGGCTCTGTTCGATTTGAAAGAGGAATTGACACTATTGGGCTAAAATAATGATTATAGAATCCTAAGTCTTGTGATTGATGAGTGGATGAACTTAATGGGAGAGCTAAGCTTCGAGGCCCCTCTCTGTTCTCACGCCCACCGGCAGAACTCCTTTATTTGCTTTAATCTCATTTCTCCCCGATTAAGAAACACCCACCATAAGCGTTGATCTTACATAGGGGGCTGGCGGCGCATCAATTTTATTTATTTATTTTTTTGTTTTTGTTTTTATTAAAGTCTATTAAAGCGAACTCCTTTTCAATATAATCACCTTCTTGAGCGTGTAAATTTTCCGCGTGCGGCAGCTTTAGCCACACGACCGTCTCCGGTAATTATGTTACTACGTTATTTGTATCAATGATATCATCCACAACGTCATGGGTCATCCATAACAATGAACTCGTGGACTTTGATACGGAGTTGCGAGATGAGTGTGCGTGCATAGTACTTGGGGTCGGGCTTCTCCTATCGTTTATAAATAGGATATGACTTAAGTGTGTGCGTCGTGACTACCACTACAAATCACTGAGATCATTTTTTTCCCCCGATGAAATCCTGGTTGACCCGAAGAGATGTTTTAACCAAAGTAGTATCGAGTGCATGGTATCAGAATAATTAAGCTGGTTCTTAACTTCACCGGTTTACGCTCGTTTTCTTTTTTTTTCGGACCAGTTGAAAGGCCAACAACCAGCTAAATGTTATAAAAGTTATTGCACAACGATTTTACTTTTACTTGTAAAACATTTGTTCGGTTGTTTTTGGATCTTTTTTATCGTTGGTCACTTTTTTTTTATTCAATACAGTTTTTAAAAATAACTTATTTAGAAAGGAAATAAACGCCGGGGCATTTCGCGCCATATCCCCCCCTCCACCACCTCTCTCTCTCTCTCACTCACTCCTTCCTTCTCTCCTCCTTCCCGCGACCCCCCTCTAATGCCGTACCAAGGGCGTGGTGAAATGTGGCTGATACACTCATTTTGGGATAGAATAGGCTGTTCCTAATCGTATTTTAGACGAGTTTGAGATCCCATTATTTATTTTTAACCGCGTCGTTCCTGATAAACGGTGTATTTTATAAACATCTTTCGTCAAACAGGCGAACTATATCTATCAATACTTCCATGTCTTTAGAAGTCTACCGAAGAAAGTCTTTTATCTCGTTGTACGCTTTCGTGGTGCCCATCGGCCTATCTTTCGGTCTTATTAATTTTTTGTTTCCCATCAGGTCATAATCTTGCTAGATTAGTCTATGAATTGAAGCGACTGAGGCAAAAACCCATGCTCGTTCAGCATTTCATATTAGCGGTCATTAAAGTCGCTTCCTTTATATTCTGTCGAATTCACCGTGTGACTCCTCTCTGTCTGTCCGTCTGTCTGTCTCTGTCTCTCTCTCTCTCTCTCTCTCTCTCTCTCTCTCTCTCTCTCTCTCTCTCTCTCTCTCTCTGTCTGTCTGTCTGTCTCTGTCTCTCTCTTTTCTTTTTCTTTTCTTTTTTTTTTTTTTTAACCAACACCACTCGTTGAATTGAATTATCCAGAACTTCTACTTCACCTTCAAAACATTTTCATTTAAACTTATAAAAGTGCATCTCAATGAGCAGCTTATCGGTGTTTAGCTCAATGTGTTCCGCCCTTTCTGTTCGGGACGGAAGCCCGCACAGAGCCCACTTGGGTTTACCCAACTGTGACACGGGTGGCGGTATGCGAAAAGGAAGTGAAAGAATGCTCGGTGCTGTAGATCTATGTATCTAGATTCTAGTAGACCACAGCAATCATAACAGATTCTGGTGTTGATCTAAATTTTCATGAGCTTATTTGGAAAGTAGTCCCCTTCCACTTTTTATTTTTCCTCGTTTCATGTGTTGTGGAAATAACGGTTACTGTGGATTACTTAGCTGTACACAGAATTCTTCTAGAATTATAGTTCGTGCGTTAAACGCTTTTTTTAAAAAAAATACGTTATTATATTGCTAATGCGTTCTAAAAGTGCCTTTAATTCTTGGATGTATAATGTATAATGTTACACTAAGTAAATGGAATTGTACATATTAACACTGGCGTAGCTAAGTATTGTTTAGTCCTCCCGTACTTATTTAAAAGCCTTAATTATCTCTCTCCCTCCCTCTCTCCCTCTCTCTCTCTCTCTCTCTCTCTCTCTCTCTCTCTTGATTTTTTAAAGATTTTTATTTGAAACAATAACAATAAAATACAAAAAAAAAAAAAAAAGAAGAAGAAAAGCATTCAAAATCACATGAGCTTTTCTCCTATCTGAAGCCTCTACCATTGAGAGTTTGATGGATCACACTTCTGCATCCGTGTCGCATAAATTTTTTTATCACTAAATTTCAAATAATTTACTTCCTAGTTATATTACTAAATTGTTCTGTAGCCATCCTGTAAATTTATTTATTTATTTATTTATTTATTTATTTTTTAAAGATTACGATCACTTAACAAAGGAATTTCCCTCACTCTCATGAGTTGATGAGTTGAGAGCGCGTGTCTACCATTGTGATTGTTCAATATCCTCGTGTAAGTTCCTGCGAGGAGCTTAGGAGACTGAAAAACTACCCTCAGAGAACACGGAGACTGAAAAAACTACCTTAAGAGAACACGTGATTGTACAGTTCGTCAAATAGAATATAAGGACAGTGAATAGCGACGAATTCATCGCCTTGCCAGTAGCGCGGTGATGAATGAATCCAACCCGTATCGTGTCTGGAGAGCTTTCGCGGGTTACGATGATACGAAGATCGATATCTCATTTCGATTAATCTTAAAATAGTGAAGATCAAGGACTGCATTGGAACGTTATCAGTCGTGGTGAGATCCAAGGGTTAGTTGGACTTCAGCGCCTTTAAAAAAAAATTATTAATGATATTATTTAATTTTTTTTTTTAATATTTTTCCTCTGTTCGTTTTTCAAAAATTCAAACGCTTGTTCATAAGGTGATGCGGATACTTTATTATGTTCAAGATTGTGTGCTCTACAAGCCTTCTCTTAAAAAAAAAAAATAAACGATGGTGCTGCGAACATAAACCTTGAACTTGTGCTAATCATCGTGTAAAGAGATACAGTGCTAGTGTCAACTCTCCTTTTCAACGTTTCTTTCTCCGTTTATGACTCTTGGTTTAAAAAAAAAAAGGAGTTTCCCAGTGTGTAACTTTTATTTGATAAGCAATAATGCAAGTTTACCATCCTTGTGCGAGCCCTCATAGCCGTGTAGGTTAGCGTGAATGCGAGACGCAACTCCTTCGCCAGTAGCGTCCTTATCAGATCCTCTCTCTGTGTAAAAGTGAAAGAAACCGTGCACATCTCTAACTTTTCCCGCGGGTCTCAGAGTACCCCGCCCCGATACGCCCACTCTAGGGGGATATCAGTCACTTTATTTATAGGATGTGATGATATTTCGTGTGTGTATGTGTGTGTGTGCATGTGTGTGATTAAGGAAATGCAGATGGCGCCAGAGCTTTCTATCTTTTATGAGATAAATCCAGTATTTAAAAAAAAAAAAGAAAAGAAAAGAACAAAATGAAAAGATATGCTTAATTCAGCAGATGTTTTCGCTACCCCTCGGCGTCGACCTTTGCTTGCTAACATTTCAGAGATTTGAGTAGAAGTGAATGAACGTAGAGAGGGCTGTGAGCGCGAAAAGCCGTGTTTCATTAATTTTAACTAATTTCACTCTTAATTTTGAACGAATCGCCGGTGATTGTGGCATCAGAGCGTCCGCCCCCCGATATCCGTGATGGCTTTCTTCGAAGGGTCCAAGCAACTACCGTTGGATAACTGATTTTTAGGGCCTCTTCTTTTCAATTCTCCTGATCTTGTCCGGTGAGGATACAGTTTGGGGTGCAAAAAAAAAAATGTCTACTTTTTAGTCTGATATTACCGTGTTGTGGACGGGCTTTATCAAACAATCATTAATTTAGAAGGTCTTTCATGTACAATTTTGGCGAGCGGACAAATTCACGTTATCAAAGTAGAAGAGAGAAAGCTAAGGTCAGTGCACCGTCGTTTGCAATAATTATTTGATCGTGCCTTTTTTCACTCTGAATTAGGACATACGGTAACTGTGACTCGTTCTTATGGAAAAAAAAATCCAACAAAGCCTGAGACAGTGAGCTGGTGATGAAAATAGTAAATTAATTCATAGTGTAAGAAAAAAAAACAAAAACCACCGCGTGGTCTTAATCCAATGCGCTTGACTCCTTATACTATGTAAACAGAGCGGTGGCAGAAGTCCGTGATAGAATGTACAACTATTCTGTCAGAGGGTGTGAGCTGTGATATAGATGGGCTGTGAGATTTGAGTAAGACCTGCAGAACAAGGTCTACTCTCATTCTTCTGATACCCGTGGCTGCAGTCACCCGATAGAGACAAGACGCTGTTTGTTCTGTCACCGAATTGAGTTTGCCAAACTTCCAAGTTCGCTGCGAAGGCACCTGCCTCTCTACTTCTTGTCTGGTTGGCATGAAATTCCGGAGAGCAAAGATGTTACATTTGAGATAACTTTTTTTTTTCCCTCCCAGATGACTGACTTCTGTTTAGATCTTTATTCGATATTTATACCATTGAGTGACCAGTAACAAGAGTTTAAATCCTCCAGTATCCTTTTTTCTTTTGAATAATTTTGTTTTGTGGTTTATAGTGATTTGACAAAGCAACAAATAAAAATTATTTACCTACACTCCAAGGAGTAATCAAACCCAAATTCGGACAATGATTGGTTTTTGAAGTGTAATGAACCCTTTACGACGTTTGTTATCAACGTCTCTGCGCCACAAATTGAAGCCAACACTTTCTTACAAAGAACGGAACAAAAATGAAGCTGTACAGTACGCATGACATGAAAGGAATTCTCACGGTGCTTTTCAGTTTGTTTAAGGTGGTTGCCATATCTCGCCTACCATCTTTCAGTGGCATTACTGAGAACTCGTCAAAATGCGTTGTGTTACATAATCATCCTACTTTTATTAAGTGTCCATTATGTCTTAATGTGTGCGACGATGGCTCTTCTTAATCGTGAAGTTCCCATCAAGTGAATCGATCGATAACATGGCTGCCATGAATGGAATTTCTTGAATCTGGAACGAGGAAACGTACAAACACTATTTTAAGTATTTGTAGACCGCTTGCACAAATTTTACTACCGCGAATAACCACCGGTCTTCATTCGTTTGGGCGTTTTCATTAGAATCGCGTCTCGCAGTTTGCCGAACAATCTTTAATTATACGCAGATGGCGAGTGTTAAGTTAATCCAGGGTCAGGATTTGTATGGGATCCAACTCCACCGTCCGATACCCGAGCCCGGGTCGAAACTAGCGCATATGTCTTGATAATCCGATTCAGCGCTCTTTCCATTGAGCGTTCTTGTTGAGTCACATATGTTAGAACTCTATAGCCTTTTTTTGGCTTTAAATTTTTTTTTTGCGGGGGGGCGAATTGATATATTTTTGAAAAGCGTACAGATTAATCAGTCAATTGCCACTTAGACAACACTGAACTTTTCGAAGTTGATCCTTGCCCCCCACCCCCCCCCCCCAAAAAAAAAAAATAGGTTAAAATCGTAAAAATAGAGTCGTTATCATCGTCGTCTACTTTTTCTTTCTCTTCCTCCTCTTCTTCTTCTTCCTCTCCCTTTTATCTCAGAAATCTCATGTCAGATTGCATCATTTCATACATCAATGCTAGTCGTTAATCACCGAATGACCACTTTCCCCCATGACGTGAGTGAAGGGGGATAAAGATAAAGACGATTCTTTTGCGCTGTTATGTGTGACGGGATGTGTTTTGGCTAATTTTATCTGGAATATTTATTCAGCACTGCAGCTAGCAGTGTAGATGGTATAGATTCTACTTGCTTTCAGAATAAAGTAATATAAGTATATAGAGAACACACCAAAGCCCATCCCCTTTGAAGTACTTGATGCATGCAAATCTAAAGAGAGGACATGAGAGAGAGAGAGAGAGAGAGAGAGAGAGAGAGAGAGAGAGAGAGAGAGAGAGAGAGAGGGGGGGGGGGGGGAAGAGCAATCCGCTGTCATCACATCACCTGGCTTTGCTGTGTAGGCTTACCTGCGGGTGGCTGTCATCGGTCGGCCGTATCGGACCTGTTAACACAAGACGGTATTGTAACTAGATGGTGTCTACTATGCAAAATCTAGGTTAGTCCTTGTAACTTCTTTTGACGTTACAATTGCCTGACTGTGTCGTTATTTCCTCTGTCCATAAGCATCTCGTTTCACGTCTTCGACATTTCCCGAGTTTCGACGACCGCCATTTTACGCGGACATATAGTTCGAAAAAAACTCCTTTTCGGGACCTCTCCGACACTTACCTTTCTACCTACCTACCTCGTCCTTTTTCTAATTCTGTAGTCTATCTGTCTTCTATCCTGGCTCAAGTGGCCACTCCGTCCCAAGTCGCATGTCGTCTGCTGACCTACCTCTCCCAAATTTAGACTCGGGCAGGTCCAGTGGAACGCGGGCCCTCTACAGTTGAGCTGTGTCGCTTTGTCTGTCTGAGTGATTACTTTTCTCGCATGGTCGTCGACTCGTCACTCGTCAGACGGATGCTTTGGAATGAAAGAACGTGTGAATCAAGATCTAGATCTAGGTTAGGCCCAGCGCGCTGCAAATAATTTTATTTTTTTTCTCTCGATGCTGCTGTGTTTTTTCAAGGTCTGTGTTAATTGAGAATTAAGGTTAATAAGAATGATTTTCGTGGTTCATCAATGAGAGATTTGTCATATTCGGCCTCTTCACAAGCATTGAAGGATCTTTATCTAACTTGCCGTTGCGTCTTGAAGATGGCAGAGGAAGTAATATATATGCATTCCCTTTGTTGTGTATAATAAGTAATGGAGTGAAAAAGGGCTATTTTGTTCTAGTGGTTTAACCATTATGAATGATTCTGTTGGGTGTAAGAAATTTTTTATTCGCCCTTTGCGTTGCGATTTTGCGCAAGATTTCAACGACTTTATGATCGATTTTTTTTTTTAAAAGAACCTCTGCCATTCATTCTTTACTTGACTAGACTGTAAGCGACACAGCCTTGTTAATCCTGTGCTGTTATGTGTTTCACCCTGGGTAGTATAATAGCCTTCATGACCGGATCGCCGCTGGCAATTAATTTTCATTCCAAAGCAACAGAGCTTGAAAGAGATCACGCCTAAAGGAATCGGTGAAATACTCCTTTCCCATTGCCAGTTTCCCAGGCTGTATGCGACATAAGCATCTTTGTACTGTCGTAATAGGACCCGTGGGGGAGACTTCACAGAATGGCTATTTATGGCCCCTGCAACTGGCAGGTGAACTATAGAATAGGTTATCTAATTTTGTAATAATTTAAATCGATCTAGAAATCCTTTTAAACGTTTATAGTCTTTGAAATGGAGAGCTATGAATTCCCACAGGCAGTCCATCTCTAGACACTTTCTGGTCGTACTTACATAACTTTATAACGAGCGTTTTGAAGGATCTGAAATGTGTTTGAGAAGCGCAGAAATTGGCTTTGTATTTTTTAGTTTTCGTTTTGATCTTACCCTAACTCAATTCAAGCTTCGGTTAAAACAAAAAGAAAATGTCAGGAATAATACATTTTATATGTATTCAAATTCAAGGTGTCACCAACGGAAACCGTATTCTGTTACACGTGTCGATAGAAATGGAATCGAACCACGCTGTGCCTGAAGTGTGTCATCTTATCTCTCTCTCTCTCTCTCTCTCTCTCTCTCTCTCTCTCTCTCTCTCTCTCTCTCTCTCTCTCTCTCCATATAGCAAACCGGCGCCAGTCGAGATGACTGACAGCAGCCGACAGTCGACTTAACGTATTTACATCCCTTTGCTAGATTTGTACTCACAAGTATTGGATTGATACTTAAGTTTGTGATTTCGACAAATGGAAATGTGACCTACACAGGGATTGGGACAACATAAATCCTCTTTTAAAAGGACTCAGAGAGAGAGAGAGAGAGAAAGAGATGGCTAGTGACTTCAAATAATTCAGAACTACATATAATGCTTCAGCATTGTCAATATTACTCGTCGAGAAGATGCTCAAAAGTCAAAATTCAAGAATGTATCTTTTGTGTGCAGTGGTCGAGCAAAAAGTTTAGAATTCTTCCATTCTTGAGATTAATGACCATTTGGAATCTGAAAACAGATTACTATATATATTGAGACTAAGGGCAAATTTAAGCCTAAAAACTGAAGACTTCTTTCTGTATCGAGACTAAGGCCACAATGTAAGGTTGAGAGCTCCTATTGGTAACTCCTGTGCACTGAACTCCACGGTCAGTACTGTAATTTGTGTTCGCTGACGCGGAAGACCGGTATGTGGGTGAAGGAAATTACTGCGAAAAGGGAGCTTGCAGCGGATCCAACGATTGTTTTTTTTGTCCCCTAAGTTTGACGAAGAATCTTTCTGAACTTGTTCGGTGTTTACCAAGGGCATTCTTCGACTTTTGCTCAAATTTCAGTTTCAAACCATTTGAAATTATTGGTTCAAACAGTTCTTTGCCAGAATCAAGAATTATTTTAAATCCGCTCAGCTCAACTTTTCTTGGACACGAATGGACACAACAAGCGCAGTCTAGTGTAGGCGCAAATAGAACAAGATCTAGATCTAATCCAAAAGCAGTGCGAATCTTAATCTTTGCATTTCATCGAAGCTGCAGCGGCGTGTTTGACTTGGACTCGCCCTGGTTTTCTTTTCTTTTTTTTTTTCTCTGCACGTTGCGGTGAATGGCATAGTTGGCATATCTTACTGACGGTTTCGTAATAAATTATTGTGTGTCCCAAGGCGAGTCGCAACACCCTTGCTATAAGACACAGGTATGTTTAGAGAATGAGAGTACCCGCTCGACATGAAGCTGACTAGCCCGACCATAGCTCCATAACCAACGCCCCCAGGCCTGGCTAGGCTCGGCATAGGTAAAATAAAGAACCTTTATAAATAGTTACTCGAATGTAGTGCGGTGGCTTATCGTTTGATTCGGAATCCATCAGCGTGGGAAACAGCCCTGTCGCGCCAATCTTCACTGTCTTGTAACTGACGGTGACAGCTTTGCTGGCTGGTGTGGGAGTTGAGGGACAATTTTCTCTCAAATGTTTTTTTTTTTTTTTTGTCCTTCTCGTTTTTCTTACCAAGGATTTTTACTGTGTTTTGGAAGTTCTTTTTTTTTTTTATCTCTCGGATGCTGGATATGTTTTACTACGTTTTATGAAACCGTTTGGCAGGATTAGAGGGCTCGTGTGTAGCTTTTGAGCATGTCATCAGGTTCATTTTTTCAGCTTGACTTGACAATATCTAACTGAATTTCATTGTGACCTGCACTAGATTTAGATATATCCTAAAAGTGGTCAAACTCATTAAGTTTGCTGAAGAGTGACGTTTCCTTTTCTAATTGAATAGAGGAGCTGAGTCGTTAATGTTTTGCTGTTTTTAAAACGTGTCATTCACTTGTTCAGTGTTGATTTGCACTTCGGCGGTATGTCATTTCGAACTTATATGAACAAAAAGAAGTAGACCACTGAGATATTATTAAGAGTTGAGAACCAAAAGTAAAGTTAAACGCCTAACATCTATTAGAATTAGGGCTTCGGTTGCATGTGGTAAAAAAAAATGCTTGCCCTGTATATGATTAGAACCTACGACTTATTGTTGCATCGATGATCACCCCGTCTATACCTTTTCCAATTAAAAACACACACCACTGCTCGTATTTTTATGTACTCTATGAATTGCGTACATCACTACAAAACAGTATCCTTTATTCATATGATTTAAAATACGATCGAACTGGATGATATTCGAAAGCAATCCATCCTTTATGTTGCTCCATCGATATCAGCTAAAGCATGTTAAATATTTTGCGCCGAGGCCTTTGGGTCGCCGCTACCAGATCAAGGTCTAGACCTGGTCGTTGAGTTACTGTCACCCTATCTTTTATCATTTCACCCCTTGACGTCAATAAGTGTTTGAATTATGCTTGTTTGCTCTTTTTTTTTTTTTTTAAATCCTTTTTTTAAATCGCATGACCTAGATTTGTGTTTTAAGTTTTTAAGCCGTTCCATGGCTGAATAAATCATCGCCTCCCATGTCGAATTCTAATGCTTGTATCTTCCTTAGAAGATTGTGCTGAAAAACAAGCCGGCCTCAAAATAGAATTATATTGTCGGAGAAGTCCACGCCTCTTAATGTTTAATATTTTTTTTTAATTAGCGTGTTTTGAGGTTAAAACCGAGCTAAAGTCAAATAAAAAAAAACCATAATAGTAAGAAAATAACCGTAGTCGTGTGCCGTTTTCAGCTCGAACTGCTTAATCGTCAGTGATTCAACCGCTTTTATCAGTCTTTGTTTTTTGAAGAAGGTGTTGTTTATCTGTCGTAAATGTTGATGATGCCTCAAAGTACCTCTGATGCACTTCAGTCGTGTAGGTTTTTTTTCTCTTTTTTTTTTTTTAAATTAAGTTTCTTCTTTATTTCTACCATTTTAAGACATAAAGAGACTATAATTGTGCCCTGTGAAAAGAATCGTTCTATAAGTGCATAAAAATGATGGGTCGGGAGAAGATTAGGGATCATCATTTTTTTTTTGTACAGGTTATACCTGTCCATCAGTCAAAGGCTGTACGTCCGAAACATTTTTTATGGGTGGGTACAAGCGGCAATGGGTAGAAAAAAGAAAGGGAGGGGAGAGGGGAAGAGAAGGCTAGAAACGTACTTGCGTTTCTTTTTCTTTGCAGTTCTTTGCATAACTTCACATGCTTGGCTGTTTACTGCAGTTCGTAATGATAGATTAGCATAGAAGCAGAATGATGTGCATCTTAGCATGTTAAGTCTAGTAGTAGTAAATGTGCACATAAGCACTGGTGTGTTGACTGGTTTGTAGTACGGTGTACTTCAACGGCGTTGCTTCCCACTCAGTCAGTAAGACGTATAACTTGTAGCACAATACACCATCAATGACCTCATCTTAAAGGTCGCACTAGGCGTGACGTTTATTTGCATTTTTTTTAAACAACGACGGAAGTACTTGATTGAAACAAGAAACTCAGGGACATGTCTTAATGCTGGAGCTAGGCGAAAAATGAGGACCATCTAACCTAGCAATTCTAAACCATCTAGGCACGTCAAACTTGGTTTAAGTTGTTGATAGCCCTCAAGATTAGAGTGGTTATTATTTTTCACCAGCATAGAGTTTTGGGGATATAAAAGGCAAAAATGTGAGTATTATTTTTTTAAAAGAAAAAGCTGAATATGCGAACTGTTTCCTGTGTAAGCTTAGCTGAGCAGCGATTGCAGGAATGAAACTGAAAGTAGATGTACAATGTAGGCGGCAGCAGTTCTAAAACCGTCTGGAAAAGATCTACATTACACAGTAAGATCTAAGTAAACAATTTAAAAAAAATGCTTGGGTATAGATTCTAGATGTAGGATCTAGATATCTACAGTGGCTACACTCAAATCAAGAGGTTGAGATCTATATCTAAATAAATTATTCTGTTTTAAGAATTATAGAAATATCTAGATTTTAGGTAGATAGATAGGTGGAGGAATATATCTGAACCATGTAATAATATATCACGACCATTTATAAGCCTGATTAATATACTTCCGCAGCATAGCCCCGGCAAATTGACAGCAGGATCCCGTTCGTAAAGCGGCTTGTTAGCTTCTATTAACAATGAAAAACTACGGGTGGAGAAACAAACCCATTAATATGAGGACAGTAGGGGTAAACACTATCATGTCACAATTTCTATTAACAGATTCAAGATAATTATGAGATGCTGTATTCTTAATTACCAGAGGATAGCCCAGCGTGAGTGAGAAGGAAGAAAGAGAGAGAGAGAGAGAGAGAGAGAGAGAGAGAGAGAGAGAGAGAGAGAGAGAGAGAGAGAGAGAGAGAGAGAGAGAGAGAGAAAAGAAAAGAAAAGTGATGTCAGCAATTTTTCTCCACAAATCGCTTTTAGTAGCCTAGTTAATAGCGGATCGATTTAAGCACAGCTGACCTTATTTTCTGCATGGCTGACTCCAGCTCCCTTGTAGGCTGTAATCAACTGAAGATTGACAAGACCATCCCAAGTCGGTATTACTTTTAGTTAGCAGTAGGACCAACAGCTTGTTCTAGATGAACGTCAATGTATCTAGATGTAGATAAAATGAGTCATGCCTGCCTAGGGTAGAACAGGTGGAATGTAACCGAGACTGGATTTTAAACCAAAGTTATTGCCGTCAGGATCGAACCGGATAGATTACTTTGCATGCAGTGATGGCACAAGAGAAACCAGATGCTTTATCTGCAAGCTTCAACACTGAGCGAAAAAAAATAAATAACAATAAATGTTGTATATCGATATTGACTTTTGTGACAGTAAATGCCTTGTTATACTACAGTAATTGCTATTGACACTGACAGTAGTTTAGGAGATGCATCTCATCCTCGGTCCGGTTTCTTGTGCCCTGACTTTCATCTTCGCTGGTCTAGGTGTGCCAGTGGGCTATGAAGGAAAAGTTCTTGCAAGAGCAGTCAATTGAAAACAAAAATATAATGATAACGCACGGAAAACAAGTGCCTCCTTTCTTCTCAATTCGTAACGCGCCATTAAACTGTTAGAAACAAGTTCCAATGTGGTCCCCGCATAGCTAAAAGACTAGCCGTTCAGCTCTGCCATATTTCATAACGCTTTTGATTCGACATGAGAGACTTGCAAATGAACAAGGGACGCTAGTGGCCTATCCTAGCATGGCGTGTACAAATCTCGGTGAAACAACTTCCTTTTTGGCCTTTGTGACGCTCAAGGCTTTAGAATATTGCCTGGTATATCTCGTCCTTTACACATGATTGTACACGTCTTTCTAACATTCTATGTCTGCACCGATCCCAAATTTGTCTGCCGCAAGCGATTTAACTTATAAATCGAATATGATCTTGTTATAGAGAGTCAAGCATATGTTATATACCTAAGACTCTATCAGCATCTTCCCGCCGATGTGTATCAAAACATCACGAACATCAACGAGTTTCCAGCCTCGTCATCAATCTTTTGACTTGGTTAGGAATATCAGATGAGGCCAAAGTTGACCGTTCACCGTTACAAAAGGCTGTAAGCTACGTACAAGACCGTGCTGATCGCATTTTCCATTATCCATCGTGGAATGATTTTGATAATGACTTTCAATTTTACTGTTTCATCGGCAGGCAACTGATGCATACATTGCTTGTCATTCAAATTAATAGTCTAAACTGTTAGTTTGGTGCTGAGGAACAGTTGCGGAGCAGATCAAAGCTGCAACTAAAAATAAAATAAAAAAAAGAACCGCTTAAAGATAATGAAACGTAAATTCCTTTCTAAAGATCATTTTTCTTTTTCTTTTTTTTTTAATCTTTTTAATCTGTAACACTATGTTCGATAAGTTAAACGTCATTTTCATTGTAGTTTATGGGATTTCTTAAAATATATGAGCGGACACAGTTTGGTAGTCGTCTCAATGTTTAAAGTTATGTTCTCTTTGGATAACATTAACAGTGAGAATGTAGCATTTTTTCCTCAAGACACATTGATCGCTTGATAAGCAACAATCTTAAAGATACGTTTTGAGATTGATGTTGAAACCCCCTGTCGACTGGTGCTCTAGATAAATGTACGCTCAGTGTTGTGGGAATAACCGTCATTGTCTACACCATCTTCATTATTATCGCCATCGTCGCCATTGGTTTTTTCAATACACCTGTCTATACTATCATGCATATTTCATTTCGATCAGCATAGTTTTCAAGGTTTCAATCTGACTATTGTCTCTAAGGCCTTCCATCGTCGATGCATTTATGGATTAAAAAAAAAAGTACTTTGTAATACTCTGGAGATGTTATTGATGTGTGATAGCATTTTGTTAAAGCTTCATTTATAAAAGTGCAAACTATAGTTTGGTTCTCTTAGGTCTCATCATGTCTGTCTTCGATTGTTATTACGTGTGCATTTCAATTGCTTTGTTATGTTTTCCTTTTCCCAGCAAACCTTCGTTTGACCCCCAAATATTTCATTATTCTTGCATCAGTTTAAAATCCCATTTAAAGTTTTTGTTAATCTCTGCTGACAGTTCGCAGGATGTTAATTACGCGAATGTCATGTTAGAATAACAATTAGTTGAGTTTGTCGTTCACTAAATTGTGTATGTGGAAAATTATGGGAGAATGCAACTGATAGTGAACCTTTTTAATGCTTGTGATAATCGTAAAGTGGCCTAGTTATATGGATTGTTTTTGTTTTGCTTGCTTCAGTGGGATACGTGTGCTAGAAACACTGGTGCTTGTGTCGAATTCCTACTCGCTGGATTGGAGTTTGTAACCTTGCAAAATAAATGCTTGCGCCCATGCAGAATGTATGTAGACAACTGTAACCTCTCGGCGGACAATGTAGCGAGCCCCGGAGTAGCATCCTGACTAGGTTTATTATAAGCAAGTGGCAGGGCCTCTGCTGTTGCTCTCAACTCTTAGTGAAACGTCAGCTTGGATTCTAGCATTGCGCACGGCTAGGAAGTGTCAGAAGGCAGAAAGAAAAGACTTTAACTCCACATCAAATGGCTGTGTTGGGAACAGAGGCAAGGGTGCCTTTACAACTTCCCAGCGGCACGGATGTGGGCGATACCGTTGAAGATGTTGTTAGTGCCGCTGACGGTTTTGTATCCGGTGACAACGTCTCGGTAAGCGGACCAGCCTCTCCAGTGTCTAATACCAGCACGCCTAGCGGTAATGCATTGAGAAACAGTGGTAGCGTACCGCCGCCGGGCACTCTCCCTAATGGTGGAGTGGCCGATGGTGCCTCCACCGGTGCTCGCTCTCAAATAAACCTACCGGAAAACCAGGATACTCTCCCTTCGTCCATGTTCATCACGACTCACAGAACTAGCAGCAACAACATCGTTATCACCCCCGTCGCCACCACCACTAATGTTCATGAAGTTTCAAACACAAGCAGCAGCCCCACCGCCACAAACTCAGGAACCAATGTGATCTCGAACGCTTCTGTCGCACCTCCGACCACGCTCGAACCTACGACTACCTCAGTGACAACCAAAGACAGAAGTGACACTCCAGCCAACGCCTCTCAGAGCCTCGGTTCTGACAGCGGCAGTGTGGCTACTACTGCGGAAGATTCTGCGTCTGGGGACGATGAAATCTCTGCATCCTCGGCGTCTTTGTCGGCAGCGTCCCGGCGTAAAAAATCGTCTCCCAACCGGCGCGCGCTCCGTAAGGACTCTGAAGGGAGTGCCGTGTCGCCGTCTCGGTGGAGACGGTCTTGGCCATGGAGCAGATTCCGCCGACGGAGGCGAGACAAGGGTGAGTGTAGCGTTGCTTCTTTTTCCCCGTAACGTGGCGGTAGCCCATTATATCGTAACGAAGTGCAAGAATGAATAACTTTGTATCGCAAAATCTGCGCTCCTTCCCAATTCATTCTTTTGTTGTTCAGAGGGCAAATTTCTTGCTAACATTGTGTCTTCCCACTGAGACTTTACTAATAAAACCTTAAATACCTCAAAAGTTTATACGGCTTCGCACCAAAATGCACTTTTTAATTACGCTGTGATGTTTTGTTGTTAGAAAAAAAAATATACTTATGTGATCAAGTAAATTATTTCTAATCCCTTGTACTTTTTCACACACAAAATTAATGATTATTTTTTTAATCCCTTAAAAGATAATTTGGATCCTACTTGAAAAAAAGGAAAGCTATATCTGTCACCAGAATATTTTACTTTCTGAAAACCTCCAGAACAATCATAAATGGCCAAAAAGGATTGTAACTGATTTCCTCATTTATCTCAAACGGCTCTTTAAATTATTTTCACCAACGTGGCGAATATTTTATTTTTTACCTTATTTCGAAATCTTTAACTCAGCCTCTTAGATCTTCTTTAGCTTTAGCTCGTCCATGCGGATCCTGAACTATAAAACACATAATTTGCTCATTACCATAGTAGTCAAGAGCTGAAAACTGAACATACTGACCTCCCTGATAGCTTGTTTACGCGTGCGTGTGTCTGCTTACTGCACGGTACTTGGATCACTGCCCATAACAATCTTTAACATTGGTAACAAGTGCACTAGGATTGTGAAGAATGATGCCCACCCATTAGCAACTAATGCGCAGATGTTTGTCTGTATGTCTAATACTCATATCATGTCGTTGGTCTTGTTGTCGCTACTATTATAACTGTACTAAGTAATAGTGTGAGTAATATTTCCATCGTCCATCATTCATCCTTTTGCATGTGCATTGATACTGCAGCAGCTGCTGTTCATACTTTTTATGTCTTAGTCTGAATGTCGTTATAAACATAATGTATATCTATGACACGTCGTTTTATCTACCAGATACTTTTTAAAAGAGATATAACTACCATTTGTGCAGGTTATTATAATTTGAATATGAAATTACTCTGTATATTTTTATCCTAGTTATTTCTTGTATTCCTTTCTAAATAAAGGTGGTGGTGACTTTTTAAAATAACTTTGTCTTGTTCTAACCATCTAATTATGACACTGGAATATTTTTTGTTTAATGTGTACTATGCTTTGCAGATGCACATTTAATTTGAGCACAATAATACGACATGCAGTTGTAATTACGAAATCAAATATTTTGATGCGTTGTTAAAAGTCTTAACGTAAAAGAATGCACTCGATCATGAACGAACAATATCCAAAGAAAAAGAAGAAGAAAAAAAGACTCTCATATCACCTCCCATGATTGTTGTGCTCAAAATAAGCGAGACACTCGCCTAGCTTGCTCTTTTCGTGAAAAAAAAAATAGTTATTTACTGTCGTAAAAGATAGTGCAAGCAATAGATACGAGAATTTTAAAATTTTATACATTATATATTCATATATATATATGTATAAAGAAGTATGAAAACGTTCATGGTATTTGGAGAGTTCATAATTGTTCATATATCATATATAGATACGATTATGAAAAAGGTCTAGTTTGAACAGTTAATGAAAGTATAATAATAATAATAATAATAATAATAATAAGAAGAAGAAGAAGAAGAAGAAGAAGAAGAAGAAGAAGAAGAAGGACATGAAGGAGAAGGAGAAGAAGTCTTTTGCCTGCAAAATTTATTTCAGTGTACATTTTAAATTCACACTTCGAACAATTTCCTTTAGCTTTGATTTTTGCAATTAAAGAAATAACAGAAATTTTCTCAATCGGTAATAATAACGAGAAAGCGCACAGTGCGCCCGCCTCTCTTTTAGTGTCGCGTGAAAGCTCATTTTGAGGTGGCTCGATAAGATGGCAATGTTACGTTTGTGCAGTGTTGTGACTTTAGTGGAATATCAGATGTTGGTGTGAGTTTAGTTGCTATCTCTCTGAGACAGACTTATGGGACGCCAAGAACTTAGAACTATTTTTACTGCTCGATCGACATTGTTATAGTGTATGTGGTAGCAGCATTGAAAAGTTCAGTTTTGAAAGAAATAGAAAAGATTACGAATGGAGCGTGGAAGAGAATTATTTTGGTTTTCAGAAAGATAAGAGAGAAGGGGGATGGAAAAGAAAATAGAATGGAAATATATATAGAATCAAGAAGGAAAAAACCGGAGGTTATTCAATCCTGTTTAAAACTTGAGCTAACATTCACCATTGCGCATGTAAGTTAATTTTTTTTTTTTACTTGTCCGGCCCGTTACAAATCAAAGGATTTTAAATTTATCTATTTATTATTATTATTATTATTATTATTATTATTATTATTATTATTATTATTATTATTATTATTATTATTATTATTATTATAATATAATTTTCTTTTATTTTTCATGGGGGCGGGTGTCCCATATCATCTGAAACTCGAAATGAAAATATAGCATCAATGCGAAGCTGTATGAGAGACTAAAACTACGCTTAAAAAATAATGTATAACATCAGAGTTTTTTTTTTTTTGTTCAGATTTCGAATGCAATGTCAGCAGTCTATAGGCTAAAGGATCAAAACTGTCTGCTTAAAGGCCGGAGCGCGCGAGGGTACAGAAATTCTAACCTTAGCGAAATACTGGCCGGTCGTAGTGTTTAGTTTCTGACGAACGATTAGCATCGTTGAAGAATGCCATGATGTAACAAAATAACGCTCTTTGAGCTCCTAGATTAAGTTAAACTGGGTATCCTTATTTTATTTATATATATATATATATATATATATATATTTTTTTTTTTTTTTTTTAAATTTGGCACAGCCATATTAAATTTATTATGCCTTGTGTTGAGAGTTTTTCATAGAAAGTTGGGATGTGATTTCAGACTGGTCTGTATAGTGTAAACTTTTTTTTTTATTTGCTTAGTTTCGTATATCGTTAAAATGTTCGAGCTCATAAATTTTCATGAAAACGTCACTGAAAGTTCTTGAAATCAAATTTTCTCATCGGCTCTCGGCAACGTATACATTTTTTCCCCTTATAATGAGAAGAAAGTGAATTTAAAACCGGAATAGTTATGAGAGAAACGTTAGTTTCGTTGAGAACTATGCGCATTGATTTGCATCGTTGAAATTTCCAATGTTATCAAGAATTTTATATCTAACGTTTGGTGCAAAATTTAATGTAGCCTTCGAAAGTTCGACCTCTCTTAAAGATAAGAAGAGTGTAAACAAGAATTTTAAAAGAATCAATGATAGTGCGTTCGAAACGTGTAATCGGATCCAGATTAGGTTGCATCTAGAGTGTGTACATGTCATGAGTGGCTTTTATCTTCGCTTGTCATCTCGTTCGCCATTTCTGATAACTTGATTGGGACTTTGCCCTATTTCTTCCACTGAATAAATTTAAAATCCTAAATCAAGTCATCGATGGCATTTTGCATTGTACTCATCTTTCATTTATTTATTTATTTATTTATTTATTTTGCATTTTTAGTCTATTTTCGAAAAAAATTCTTCCAGTTCTAAAAAAAAATTAATGTGTTCAGCTGTATCTCCTCAACGAACCCCCACCCGCTGTCCATCCCCTAAAATAAATAAATAAGTAATAAACGACATTTTAGAACAGAAGGCTGAAACAGACAAAAGAGAGGAGGGGGAAAAGGAAATATAGAGTATTACCTATTCAAACTATGTGTGGAAAACAAAATAAGAAGTGGCTCTTATCATTAAAACATGTTTCCCTTGTTTTAGGGTATAGTTTGATTCTTACTTTTATTTTCTTTCTTTTTTTAATCACAATTACAATTAATGCTTTAAGATGCCTTTACTTCTTTGCCACATGCACAGTTTTCAGCTTTTTTTTTTTTTTTCTTCGATTCTCTATGGTGTTGAGATACGTTTGGTTTAATCCAGCAAAAATTTATATTAAGTTCTTAATCCTGCTTAGAAAAATTAATTTTGTTCAGCATTTTTTTTTTCAGAATAACTTTTCAACCTAATAATGCGAAATTGACTGTCACCGAAAATGACTTTCCAGTATCTAGTATTGATGATGATGATTATTATTATTGTTATTATTATTATTATTATTATTATTATAATTATTATTATTATTATTATTATTATTGTTGTTGTTATTGTTGTTGTTGTTGTTATTATTGTTATCATTATTATCCGATCGTGATAGTTGGATTTTTTAAACACAATTTGAACCGGATTTGAAGTACAAGATACTGCACATTCTCCACCCCCCCCCCCAAAAAAAAAAAAACAAAAAAAAAAAACAATATTCCATTATGAAATCGCCATTGAGCGGGGCCAAACGGCGACAGATATGGGAGGGGCCAGGCAGGTTCTACTCATCACCATTATCACTCCCGGCGAAATTGTGTGCATGCCTTTCAGTAAGGAGCGAGGCAGGGAACCTTTCGCGTTCACGATTGAACTCTGGATGTAGTGAACATAGCTAGGCATCTTATCGGGACGAGAACTTCGCTGATCGACCAGCATTACATTTTACTTCTCCTCCCCCCTCCCTTCCTTTTTCTTCTTTTTCTCTTTGTTTCTTGTGCTTGAAATCTGGGTCGGTCGGGTGGGTCGATGGGTAATAATTGTCAACATGGCGCAACCAGCCTGAGTGTGGCAGGGTTCGGTGGCACTTACGTGAGTAATGGATAGCAATGGATCTATCGCGAACGAGACTGTGTTAAGCTATCAGATTGAGACAATTATGCTTTTTGTTTTGTTTTGTTTTCTTTCTATCTCTTTTTTCCCCTCTACTCACACAGATTCTATTAATTAATATCTTTTTTGGACGCCCCCCCCCCTTTCCACTTCCACCGTTTAAAGCCCCCCACAGTCATTCTTTTTTCTCTCCCCCACACACCCCTCAAAAGAAAAAAAGAAAAAAGAGTAAGGGAGGGAGATGGCGGCGATCACCTTTGTTTTGAACATAATCAATACATGCAAATAGATTTGGTCTATCAGCTCTCATTCATATTCCTCTCTTCTCTCTCTCTCTCTCTCTCACTCTCTCCCTCTCCCCCCCCCTTTTTTTTTTTTTAATCTTTCTCTCCTACTACACATGATAATGTCGCCCCTGTTTTGCTTCCTGTCACTTTTCTTTTTTTTCCTTTTTTTTCTTTTTGACGTGAGTAATATATTATACACGGCTAATCACGAATCTAGGGTTGCGTTTACAATGAGTCATCGTATAGCAGATCAGTAAACGAAACGAGAACGAACACCGTGTAATCTAATATCCAGTTCATTAATAAATATGTATCGTATCTATTTTACTCGCCTTTTAATTACGATTACACGGCCTCGACGTCGCCGAACTTTACTCTCTCTCTCTCTCTCTCTCTCTCTCTCTCTCTCTCTCTCTCTCTCTCTCTCTCTCTCTCTCTCTCTCCAGCCGCTGGCACCAACTGTCGTGATTATTACACACCACTTCCCTTTTTTGTTATTATTGGATTGGCGTCGCGAGTTATAAACCCTAGTAGGGGAAAATGTCAATACGCCGTTTTACTAATAGTGAAGAGCAGTTCAGGGGAGAATGATAGGAGCAGTCGCCGAAGACTTTTGGTCAATATATTATTACGGCGGCAATAATAATCGCTCTCGACCCCGACCGTTCCGTGCCAAGTGGCGAGCCAGCTCGAACAATACTGAACTCGTAGTTCCTCCAAGTTCATTACGAAACGGAAAGGACGGACACAGGAGTCGCAGCAGCAGTAGCAGCTGCGCAGTGTTGTTCTGCGCCGATAGTTGCTCTGCTTGTGGTGCACTTCTTTGGTCTGGATCTATATGTCTCCTTTTTTTTCTTCTATAGAGCAGGAATATCAGTGATTGTTTTTATAGTTGTTATTTTGCTGTGTAAGAAAGATGCCTAACGTTTTTTAAGCGCAATCTTAATTCGCACTGGATTGTGATGAATCGATAATCGGTATGGCCAGAAGATATCAAGTGAATTTAAAGAGGAGAGGAAATCTTTCATCTCAAAGTTCCTAGGTCTTGACATATCCTTTTTTTTTTTTTTTTTAGTTTCTCGCTTTGACATTTCCTCAGTTGTTGCTGTATTCATGCGTGGTGAGTTGTGTTTGAAATAAATGATAATAATAATTTAAACTAATTGATAATATTTTATATTCATCGTTTTATGTTATACCTTAACAGAATTTATGGGGCACCATAAGATATCAGCACCTTTTCTACTTGTAGTAACCAAATTTTTCAGCATATTTTTGGTTTTCTTTGAAAAATAATAAGAAAAATAAGAAACTTTACACACTTTAACCAATACTTTTTTTTTTTATTGTATTTACTCATACTTGTGCACAGAAACGTTGTCAAACATGTCTTGCATGGTTCAATGTTCCAATCTCGCCAAGATAAAATAAGTGACGAGATCGGAAATGAAACATAATCTTGTATTCAACCTACTTCTAACAGTTCTCACACGTTTGTTGTATATTTATAATTAAATCCACGGGCTTTCTAGGCTATGGTATGTAGGAAAATTTTTTACATGCAAATAACTTTTCTTTGCATTAGCTGGCGCAGATATTTTATTTGACCTTTATTGCATGCAATTTAAATATTGTTGAGTAAATCATGTTTGCTTTTGTTTAATTCTTTAAATAGTACTTTAATATTAAAAGTTACGACTTATTAATGTTGCCAATAGTTCCTTAAGTCATTCTCTACACCTATTTTATGTGAACCGATCAAAAACTCACAGTATGTATTGTAGTGCGCTCGGCACATTTTTAAAGGCTCTTCTTTATACTTAATTACACTTATACTTAATTTCTTTTACCCATGTTATTCACTTATTGCTGCCTTATTAAAAAAAGAAAGAAAAGAAAGAAACAAAGAGAAAATTTTGCTTCCTTTGTGACATAGGAGAAAATGCCATGCTGAACCTCAATGTTTATGTTTCATCTAAACTGCACATAGCTCTAAGCTTTCAAGCACTGTACAGTAAGAGATTGTTGATGATGATAGTGGGGGTGTTAACTGTGACTAACGCCAGAAACACTTGTCTAGTAGTATTATATGTGGTGTTATCAGAAGGCAGCGTTGTGTGTAAACAATCTACTAGGTGAACTCTATTGCAGATCTAAACCAACTCGGTTGTCTAACCGTTCCGTATATCGGAATCCACCCTTCGTTACTCGATCGTAAATCACAACCCCTTATCTGTTGTAAGTCTACCCCGAGACTTTGAAAAGGGATAAAAATATATTATATATAGAGGTATATTCACCAATTAAGGGCTTTTCATTTTTTTCCCAGGTGACATCTTCTCTCCTCCCCCCCCCCCCCCCTCCCCCAAGACTTTATCAGTTGATATGCGAAGGAAAAGAGGGGGCGACTCACCTAGTCCCCCCCCTTCCCCCATTTCTTTTGCCTTATTCTTCTCTTTGAGTTTTTTTTTTTTTGTAAGTCATCGCAAACTTTTTTCAGATACATATGCCTAACAATCTTTACTGTAGAAACGGTGCGAGGATGTGAGGATAATTATTTTGATCAATATTTTGTATAAATTCGAGCATATTTTTGTTGTTTTTTTCTGTTTTGTTTTGTATGTTTGGTTTTTTTTTGTGTCAGATGAAAAATTTGTAAATAACTATTTTATTCCTCTTTACCCACCGACCCCACGTTCTTTTTGTTTATTCTTCTTTCTACTTTTTTCACCTATCACTCTACATCTCTTTTTATCTTTCTCATTTTTACAAGATACAGTGTCCGTCCCTCCCCTACCTCCTCTCCCGCCTGCCTCTCTCTCTCTCTCTCTCTCTCTCTCTCTCTCTCTCTCTCTCTCTCTCTCTCCCTCCCTCTCTCCCTTTCCCTCCCCCTTCCCCCCGCCCCGCCCCCCCCTTTTTTTTTCCTCTCTCCGTCACTCTCTGGTATTATTCTTTAGTTCTCGAACTACCGGAACATTTTTTTTTTAATTTAACCAGTCGTACCGCATAATTTTATATTTATTATTATTTTTCTCTTTTGTTTCGGTATTGATCCTCAGATGTGCGCAAAAATGGTGATAGCAGCAGTGTGGGGCGGGGGAGCAGCGTCGGTGCCGGGGCTGGGCAGGATGCGGGGACACCGCCCACAGAGCGCAAGAGCAAGTTCTCGGCCCTTGGCAAAATCTTCCGGCCCTGGAAATGGAAGCGGAAGAAGAAGAGTGAGCGGATAGAGAGAACTGCCGTGGGTGAGTTTTGAGCCTAAACGTTTTGTTTGTTTGTTTTTCGACTTTGTCTAACTGTAAGGGGACAGACATCCTTGGGTAGGAAAAGAGTTTTCTTTAAATAAGACCAGTACACTAGTAAGGCAATTACTTCACAGGTAGCAGAAAGATTAGATTTTGTCAAAAGTGTCATTGTTAATTGTTTCCTGCGTTTTGTTGCTAGCAACACACTGTGTGAGTGAGTGAGTGAGAGTGAGAGAGAGAGAGAGAGAGAGAGAGAGAGAGAGAGAGAGAGAGAGAGAGAGAGAGAGAGAGAGAGAGAGAGAGAGAGAGAGACAGAGACAGAGACAGACAGACAGAGAGAGAGAGAGAGAGAGAGAGAGAGAGAGAGAGAGGCAGACAGACAGACAGACATACAACGAGCGAGAGAGAAAGAGTGTAAATAATTTTTACTTTTAATTATTTCAGTAGTCTGCCTCCTCTAAAATATGTAGTGGTATAACAAGCTGTAGCAGTGGGCAATGGAAAAAAAGAAGAGGGGTCGGGGGAGAAGATTAGAGCTAATATTAGCGGCAGCATTAATTTTCAGAGAAAGAGATTGAGAAGGCGAGAGGGGAAGGATCAGCGGCGCTATATACGGCATTAGCTTATGGCAGCTAATTAATTAATCCCGCGTTTCTCCGCTCTGCCAACAGAGATAGAGAGGAAAATATCGATGCGCGTGTCCCGGGAGGAGTTGATACGCAAGGGCGTACTTAAGGAACCAGAGGATCCACAGAACCATCTCCCGAAGATTGGTGAGTTTTCCATGTTGTGTTAGGAGTCGGACGTTACTGTGGTGGTAGTGCTCCACCTTCGTTTCTGTTTGTCTGTGTACGTGTTTTGTCAATGTCTTCTCTGTCTCTGTCTGTCTCTGTCTCTGTCTCTGTCTCTGTCTCTCTCTCTCTCTCTCTCTCTCTCTCTCTCTCTCTCTCTCTCTCTCTCTCTCTCTCTCTCTCTCTCTCTCTCCATCTCCGTGTACATCTTTCTTCCCTGTATTTTTCGTCCATGCGGTTTTTTCAGCACTTTCCCCTTCTTTCCGCCACTTTGTCTTTTATCTCGCTCTCTCCTGACCTTTTCTCACCTCAACACTAAGAAGTAATCATATTTAGTCGAACTCCTTGGAGTAGATCTAGATGTTATAGTTATACTGTACATCATTTTATATATATATATATATATATATATATATATATATATATATATATATATATGAGGCCATGTCCAACCGGCAGCTTACCTGCTGTAAGCCTGTAATGGTCGGTGGTTATTGCGAAACGCCAAGGCCATAGTGTTGACTGACTCCATCCTTCAGTTGGCCTCAAACACGGAAAGAAACTTCGTTTAGGCTCACTTCCTACGGTGTAACCTTTTTTGGAAATCTTCAGTTGACTTTGCCCGCCTTTACATCATAACTCTCACTTAGCTCTCTCTCTCTCTCTCTCTCTCTCTCTCTCTCTCTCTCTCTCTCTCTCTCTCTCTCTCTCTCTCTCTCTCTCTCTCTCTCTCTCTCTCTCTCAAAAACTGTCGATTTGTAGATCAGCTTATTTAACTTTGCAGACTAGCTCTCTCTTTTTCTTTACCCCTGTCCCTTTTCCTTAACCATGCTCTTTTTTACCCCAAATAGTTTTGCACCCAGTCCAGTCAAGAATATTACACTCTTAATGGATCGACGTCATCTCAGATCATATTATTTTCAATATGTTTTAGAGTCAAAGTTAGTTCGACTCGATGGGGAGGATGAATTAAAAAAAATAATTAAATATTTTTCTTTCTTTCTAGTTGGTATACCAATTGCCGTCGAGGCACCGCGCGATCCTAATATTACGCCTATAATTGTTTAACGGGCTTTAGATTTAAAAAAAAAATGGACAGTTTTCTAGTGATCTCTATGTTGATCGAAAGGGCCCGTGCCCCAGGCTTTTAGAGTTGGACATCCGCCCTGAGAGATCAGTAGGAACCAACATTCGAGGTTCGAAACCCAAGCCGTCGGTGGACAACTTTTTAGCCTTTTTGTAATTTTCGTTTTGCCCGTCGGGCTTAAAAGTAATGGGGTAAGGAAAAGGGGGTGGAGGGTGCACTTGCTAACCCTTGTTCACGGGCTAGCCTCCAAAATGAAAATTTATTTAGCTAATTACGTAACAACCCAAATCTAATTATAGATCCTTTGAAACGTTCATTATCCCAATAGGTTAATATAAATGGACAGCTGTTATGAATGCTCGCATTGCAGTGCACATGTAGCCACTTTTTTGCGGGAAAATCAAAGAGCCATCTAATGAGCGGTTAATCTGTATTTAATTAGGTAAGTACAGAAGGGGCTGCTTTCCCGACCGTATTCCTACAAAATTTCAGCTCAACTGCTCATTACGTGCGAGTGACTTGACGGTTTGAAGTCTTTAGCGGGTCTCACTTTCTACCAACCGCGACAAATCGAGGTACCGAGTTGGTAGTCCTCATACCCGTCAGAATTTAATGTCCTTTATTTCTTCTAAGAAAGCAATCGTCAGTGTTGTGCGGCATTGCTTCCTCGCACCTTCTTTTAAAGATGGGGTTTGGTTTTGCGGGGGAGGGGAGGGGGAGTTAATGTAGGTATTATAGGAAATGAAGGGGATGCAACAATTATTTTGTTTAAGAGTTTTAATCGTACTTGAGGCTTTTTTCGCCAGAAGTTCAATTTTTCCTCCTTGTGAGGATCGTTGGTTGTGTCCACACCAAAGGTCCATGCATGCTGTGATTTTGAGCGGGCTTATTGTTTTTTGTTTTCTTTTCATCTCCTCTGTAAGAATCAATACACGCGTTAATCCTATTGCTTTCAAGAGAATAAATATTAATATATATTTTTGTTGTTGCTGCAATTTTTAGATTGCAGTCTTCAAACCTCATCGAAATCAATATACATATGACATTAAAGTCTGATAGATTTTCGGCGTCCCAATGTGTACTTAAAGTGTCCGCCCTATGCAGAGACCATTCTTCGCAAGTTCAGTTCTTGAACTGCATAATCATTGAGACAGTGGAACTTCCGGGTAGTGCACCTCCGTTTTGAGACACTCTGTAATCGTCCATATCCTAAATCCATGAGTTTCACGGCTTCTTCCCCACATTAAGGCTTGAGTGAATTGCGAAGAGAGTGTGTGTGTGTGTGTGGGGGGGGGGGGGGTTAAGATCACTTTTGTTGCGGATGGCTTCTCTATCGAGCTATGTTAGCAAAGTTTAACGAAATTCACAAGGCACGCGGCTGTTATGGATAGTCATACCAGACTCTGCTTTGAGCGCCCGATTTTGGATACCGGGGATTAGCCTAGTTAGAGGTAAATTCTGTCCCCGTTGTCAGAGACATCAGTTTGATATATAATATTTATCGAAGTTGTAGGATTAAGCTACACCGAGTCACTAGCACTGCTTGGTGAAGTTGCATTATATCCTATAAATTATTGACGCCACTCAAATCTGGGACATATTGGATGTACCACAGAATTTTCGTTACGCTTACATCACTAACCGGGGCTGAGACTACAGTGTCCAACGTGAAAGCGTAGAGGCCACGCAAAAGCATAAGAAAAAGAATATTATTGACCTTCCAGTAGGAACATTTCTTTTCTTCTGAACAATAAAACTGGTCCGAGGTTTGTGCCGATGAAGCCCCTGGAGCAGGGCGCCGGCGACTTTTGTTCTCCCTCGTAAAGGTTGTGGAAACTTGGGGAAAGGGCACGTGGCAAACCATCTTGATCATTACAAGAGCCCCGGGATATGTTTCGGTCTCGACAAAAACGGGATGGAGGGAAAGCTAAGGTGAATAATTGTGCTTTGGTTTCGCTGGCTTAATAATTATGTTGTGATTAGCGGTCTGCGGGGATGAAACAGGCCCGCGAGTAGAGATAGATCGTTACAAGATTGGATTGACCAGCGGATAGGCCCAGCTACTCGGGCAAAAAAGAAAAAACAACAACTGATATTTTCGAAATAGAAGGGCACTGAGAGGGAGGGTGGAGAGGTGGTGGGTGGGAGAGAGAGAGAGAGAAGGAGGGGGGGGGGGGTTAGGGAGAGTGTGTGTGAGTGTAAAATCCGTTCCTACACGAAAGTAAACAGTTTCCGGTCCAAGTTCATTGATAAGATTGGGCTCTCTCTCTCTCTCTCTCTCTCTCTCTCTCTCTCTCTCTCTCTCTCTCTCTCTCTCTCTCTCTCCCCCCCCCCCCCACCACCACCCTCCACCCCCCTTCCCCATGTCTGCAAACCTTCTGTCAGTACGAAGAAGATTTATACTCATCTTGGTTTGGAAAATAGTCTATTCAGTTGGGGAAATTCATCTCATTTCTGTAGGGGGTAATACGTCAGGAACACAAAGCTGTAATTTATGTCGCTTGTTTTTTACTTTTCAAGATGCTCAGGAGAGATAGAGATGATTACGGACCTTAATTACAGCTGATCGACGACTTAACTGTGATTTTATAATTCGATTACCAGTTCAGCTATTTTTTTTTTTTATAGTTGTGAGTGTGGGTATTTCTTTCTTTTACAAACATAGCTGTTGTCGTAGTCAGATGTCTTTAGGAGTATTTCCCTTGCCTTGGATAAATTATAGAGGTCTTCCCGTGCTAGTTTTAAAGGTGTCAAGTGCAATTTTCAGTTCTGTGTTCAGAAATTATTTTTACACATGTGTAATTGTTTTGAATATGATATTTTTACCATATTTTTTTCCAACTATCTGTAATTGAGAGTGTTTTACTCACGTCCTGGTGTTGACATCACTCTGTGTTGAACAAGCTAAAGGTGCAAACGTGCAGTGGTGGACTTGCTGATCGTACTGAACATCATGCGGCATCCTGACAAATTCATCGCCTTGATTTTTACATCTGCCTTCGTCACTGGCCGTATTTCCCCTTCATTTCATTTCTAATATAACCTATGACGATGTTTACCCTTGGCTATTTTTATCGTGATAGTTGATTATTAACAGGCTATGAAACATAGCTTTTCCGACCAAAGGGAAACTTCGGATATCTCAGTGCTTAAGGCAGACTTGTCTTAATCTTGCTATCTCCTTCTTTCTCATATCTGTATAGTACTTGTATCTCCTACGTCTGCTCGACGACTCGCTTGCTGAAACTTATAGTTATTGTATGATTGTGGATACAGGAAGTGGAGAAGGGATACCGTAACAATTATATGCCATCGTCGCTTTTATAATTATCATTCATGGTTAGTCCTTAGCCTTATTGATTTTAGGGACACGGCAAAAATCGTGCAATTTTTTTCTTTTGTCAAGTTTACCGGTGCCGTCTCTTTATTTATCGTGGTCTTTCTTTTCTACCCGAACGAGTGGACCCGCCTATATTGGTTCCTTCTACGCTTCAGCTCACTGTCATTGAAAAATAGCATCCTATCGGCCTTGGTTAATTTCTGTAATATTCTGCTACCGTGACGGCCTTTATTGATTAAAAGAGAGGTTTATTGTGTAACAAAATGTTGTTATCATAATTATCAATCCGTATCGCCTCTTTTTTTCCCCCTCCACCACCCTCTCCTCCTCCCTCTTCTTCTTCTTCTTCTTATATATATATATATATATATATATATATATATATATATATATATATATATATATATATATATATATATATATATATATATATATATATATATATATATATATATGTATGTATGTATGTATATGTATCTTGTTTGTTTGGCCTTTTTTTTTCTTTTTTTTTTTCTTCCTAAAATTTTGAATCGGATCTGAACGAAGCTCGTAAAACCAATGATAATGTTCAAATACAACGACAAGGCTTATCATGTGGTAATGGGGTTTATGTGAACGAAATAGTCTTACTGTAATAATGTGTTTATATGACTCTTTGACTCCTCAATTTACCCGTTACGGTCTTCTGGCGTTCTAAGGGATGAACGTTACCCTTTCAGAATCTAAAAGCATTATGATTATAATCAAATTTACAAAATTGAAAGTTGAAGACTAACTGAGAGAGAGAGAGAGAGGGAGAGAGAGAGAGAGAGGGAGAGAGAGGGGGGAGGGGGAGAGAGGAGAGAGAGACAAAGAGAGAGAGAGAAGCCTAGGCACGATTAAAAAAAAAAAAAAAAAAAAAAAAACAATGATGAGCGATGTCTTTCTCAAAACAACCAGCACTCTTCTTCCGAATGTTTATTGTGAGTATTGCCCTATGAGCGTAGTTTCAATGATTCAAAGTGGAAGTGGCTCCTCTCTCCCTTCTCTCTCTCTCTCTCTCTCTCTCTCTCTCTCTCTCTCTCTCTCTCTCTCTCTCTCTCCCTCTCCCTCTCTCTCTCTCTCTCTCTGTATCTTTCTCTCTTCCTTCGTCTCTTATTTAAATCAAAAATCGAAAACGAAATGTTTACCTCGAACTCCGAATGAGATGACCCTAAATAGAGAGTTCGTCCAAACACGCGAAAATCTGATGTAAAGGAATAAAAAAAAAAAAAGAGCGAAAGCGTGATCTAAAGAAAATAATTATTATGTCTACAGCGATTCTGCTGTGTGTCCTGATCTGACTCGAATTCTTATTGTAAGTCTGCTGTATACCTTGTGTTTCACGGACAAGATCTGCTTTTGGTCTGCAGTTTATTTCCAAGAGGGCCACAGATCTTGTCATTGTTGTTGATTTTTTTTTTTTTTTTGCTTCTAACTTTTGTGTGTTTTAAATCCATTTTGTTCAGCATTGATTGCATAATTGTCTTTCTAGAAATTTCTCGTTCAGTGTTACGGTGTGTGTTTGTGTACGCAGTGAAAAAGGCTTGGGGGAAAAATGAGGGGGGGGGGGGGGCAAGAGAGAGAGAGAGAGAGAGAGAGAGAGAGAGAGAGAGAGAGAGAGAGAGAGAGAGAGAGAGAGAGAGAAACTCATACATACACACATCTCTGACGAAAACAGCCCTTTTCGCATCAGATCAACTTAAAGTGATGTCGATGTCATCGAAAGGAAAACACAGAAAGACGGATGACAAAGAATGACTAACGGTGGGAGCACAAAGCTGTGCTAAATAAGCAGCTTTTATTGACCCTGTAGCCCAGAAAATCGACGTTTGAAACCTCAATAAATTAACGTGAAGAAAGAGAATGGTGGGTATTTTCAAGCCCGTCTTGGTTAATTATTAAAATGAATAAACACCTGGTTTTCATTCAACTCTATTATATGCACATTTCGCTCTCTCTCTCTCTCTCTCTCTCTCTCTCTCTCTCTCTCTCTCTCTCTCTCTCTCTCTCTCTCTCTCTCTCTTTCCCTCCCTTACTGAATCCTCGAATGGCACGATCTCAGCTATATTTTTTCTTTATTAATATCCGGACAATTTGTGCAGGTAATTTACGGCGGAAAGTTTTCTAAGCATGCGATTTACCTTTAAAGAGGCAAAAAATATCAACATAAAACACACATGAAGCAGATCTAGCGGCTAATTGAATCATTAAAAGTAATGCCATCTCTATACTGTGTTTCGGGTCGTGTATCACCTTTCGTGCGGTGAAGCTAGAGATCACCCGGTCACTGTAAAGATCTAGCAGTGCTGCACATTAATTTTCACCTTCACACCCTCTTTACTGAGGTGTAAGAAACCCAATGGGCTCCACATTTTAGGGAGACGCCGGACGTGGGTGGCAGCTGTTATGCTCGATAATTGCACACACTTGTGCATTCGGCTTGTCTTGAGCCACCGATCGGCATAAAGCCTGACACGATGGGCGTAGTAATCTATGTGAGCCTAGGTCTGCTCCCAGTTTTTTTCTTCCTATTTTGTCGCGAGGCAGTGGTTTACAAGGACTTTTCTTTAATATCTTGTAGGTATCTAAATCTAATAGAGCTGCAGAAGATCAGAGTAAACCAAGACGACATATTATTTGTGTAGTAGGTATAGACAAATCGGTCCTAACCGCCGAGGATCCGCATCCTTTTTTAACTCTGATCGTTTTCGACTGAGATGGAAAAGCCTGACGTAGATCCAGTCATTACGAGACAGGTGCTGCTCCTGCTGCTTCCGTGTCCTCTTTGAATTCGCACATTCACGTGTTGGAAACAAACTTTGAAAAGAAAAACAACATAAAAGAAAAAAACAAAAAAAACTATCCAGTCTATCTTGTGCTCTTAGTGCATTGTGGAATGTAACAATTTCAGAGTTAACTTGTCAAGTATTTTTTTTTAATCGATTTACAACAGTTCACGTAAGTCACTAGACAAAAATGCTTTGCTTTGTTATTTGCTCAGCCGCTGCGGATTTTTTTTTTTTTTTTAAGCTGTTTGAGGTAGCAGATGCTGATGTGCATTATTTTGTATGAATCACCTGCATTTTCTGTCTCTTAAAGATGGAGAAGCACTGGTGGCGAAATTTATACATGTGTTACAGAAGGTTGTGAATTTGCCTTAACTGTAAGCCTAAGACCATCAGCCAAAGTGGATAGGATTATATGGCATTTAAACCTGATCTAAAGAAAAAAAAAGTTAAAAGTTTTGTGTTGATTCTTTTACATCTCAAGAAAGAAAAAAAGGGGAAAAAACTGCACGCAATTTAATTCTTTTGGTTTTGAAATTAAAGGCGCTTCTTTAAAGTGACCTTTTACATTAAGTATAAAATTAGATATAAATATTATTAAATTCCTTTCAAAAGATTAAATTTACGTTCGACAGTGATTGGATCTAACGTTGCAGTGTGCATGTCTATTTCTTTGCACGCTCGGCCCATCAGCGGACTGAAGGAGACGTTGGACTTTGTATGCAAGTTCATGCAGATCTTTTGTTGATCTTTTGTGTTGTTGGCGTGTGCAGTTGTCAGTATCTTGCGAGCGAAGCCTGTACAGCATAGCATGCAGAGCTTCTTGTTCCGTGTTTCAGGCCGTGGCATGTGGCTGTCAGTACCCGGGCGCGACGTGCAGCCTCCCAATATTGACTGGGTGTTTACATTATACACGGATATATATTGAACTGCAGACAGCTCTCTTCGCGGGGAATCTATTTCAAGCTACCTCGGCACATGACTATTGGATCTTTGGGACTGAACTTTGTATTTCGTTTTTCCTCTCTCCCTATTCTATCTCATGTGATCATATTTTCTCCCCTATCTAGGAAATCCGCGGAGTTTTGTAAGGGAATTCACGATGTTATTGTGAATGTGTTGTTTAAAGCATTTCAACATTAGTGTTCACGTTAATTACTTTTTTTTTTTAATTTTTTAGTGGATCTTATCAGTTGATTGAGAAATCTGTGCTCTGAATGCCGCAGTGCACACTTTGATTGTGAGAGGCATTTTGTGACGTGAACTTATTCTCATACAAGTGAAAAGAATTTCATCGGACCCGGATTGTCTGTGTAGGGTAGCGTTACTTTCCCTTCTACCGTTTACCTCAAGATAAAATTGAGGTAAGCGGTACCTGCATCCGGTGTCACATGTATAATGACGTCACAAAAGTGGACTACATTTCCCTTTTGGACAAGATAATATGAAGACGGGAGCTGCACACCTTGAAAATGTTTCCGCGTAGTGATACATGTATTTACATGGGTATTTAGTGCCTTCAGACGACAGTGACGGTGTCTCGGCACAACTTTTGACCTAATTAATTTATCTCCTGGTCGGCCCACGCCACGCACGGGGTCGGCAGGACAGCAGCGGCGGCGCTCATGACGTCGAGGCAGCCGAGACGCAGACGACAGGAACGGTTCCGTTACCTGAGATTGAGTTCGGTTCAGGATGGGCGACTGTGTCTCCCATCTTCATGGTGAGTTCAGAAACAGAAACACCGCTCGCTGTTGGAATTAGAGAAGCGGAGTTCCAGGAAAGAACAGTAGTAGTTTTTACTGTACTGCATATATCCTACTCATTGCTTTTTCTCCCCTTTGGGAACTTGATGTCTGTATTTTTATTTTATTTTTTTTTAATTTCTAGATGCCCTATTGACGGTTACCTAGCCTCTTCCTTTAAAAAAATAGTAGTTAAAAGTTACTGGGCGTTAAAACGAGAAAAATAAAACCCGCTTTTTTTTAAATTGGGATTTTCCAACATTGCTAGCGAAACTCTTCATAAGGCAGAAGCAAGAAGTGCATAAATGATTAGTTAGCTAAGAATTTCCACAAGGCCGTGCACCTTCAGGCACTTTTTGTTCGATCCTATATAGCATTATGACTAGCGTTTAGAAAGATCTTTAAATAGACTGGGAAAGTACAGAATTAACTGTTTTCGAGTATTAATGTGACACTTACAACGCGTATTTTTATTTATTTATTTATAGGCCTTCTTCTTTCGAGCAACTTTATGATTTATTGAGCACAAAAATCTTCTAATTATGCATTATCTAAAAAAGGACCACAAGTTTCCCGAAGAATATTAAGTTAACATTTTACCATGTGTAGTGCTTCACTCCTCAAGCATTTTGACACCTTTGCTTGTCTGTCTGTCTGTCTGTCTCGGTTTCTCTATCTCTCTGACGGCCATCTATCAAGCTTTGTATTGTCTTATTTTCTAGCATGTAAACATCTTTCCCTCTCTCTCTCTCTCTCTCTCTCTCTCTCTCTCTCTCTCTCTCTCTCTCTCTCTCTCTCTCTCTCTCTCTCTCTCTCTCTCTCTCTCTCTCTCTCTCTCTCTCTCTCTCTCTCTCTCTCTCTCTCTCTCTCTCTCTCTCTCTCTCTCTCTCTCTCTCTCTCTCTCTCTCTCTCTCTCTCTCTCTCTCTCTCTCTCTCGTCCAACTATCAGGTATTTGAAGGGTAGCCGCCCGGTCAGTCATCGATACTTTCAAGTTAGTGGTAATCCACGCGATCCTCATCGATCAACTCTCGGTGACTTATTAAACTTTATCTACCGTACTTGTATCCGAACCACGGTCCTCGGGTCTTGTTGGTGGATGTTACCATAACCCCTTAGGGGGGGCCACGACTTCGACAAGAACTTTAAACAAAAATTAAAGGTTTGGAAGGTTTTATAAAATCTGTATACACACATACAAAAATAACTCCAGAGGTGGGTGGAAACAAAGCTTCACGTTACAGGTAAAACAAAGGAGGCTCGAACTTACACAAGACTAAGTTCAGCCCCGGGCTCTATTAAGTCGATGTTTCTGGTCGGGGATTGGGGGTGGATCCGAAGCCTACACTCAAAATGTGTTTGGTGTTTCGTGAAAATAATAACTATGGTCGATTAATATTTCTATGCAGTATTATATACACACTTCATCCTCTCTGTCTCTGTCTGTCTATCTGCCTCTCTCTCTCTCTCTCTCTCTCTCTCTCTCTCTCTCTCTCTCTCTCTCTCTCTCTCTCTCTCGCCTCTCCATGTGCCTTTATTCACATAACATCTCTAACTTCTTCTGTCTCAGCCTGTCTGCTTCATTTGTATGTATATTTGTTCGCCTGTCCAACTGTTTGCGTCTCTCTCTCTCTCTCTCTCTCTCTCTCTCTCTCTCTCTCTCTCTCTCTCTCTCTGTCTTTCTGCATGTCTCGCTCTCAGCTCTTTGTCTCTCCACTTGTCTCTTTTTTCCATCCTCCCCCCTCCGCCCTTTTCCCCGTGCTATTTTTCCTTTGCGCTGCTGGTTTCAGAGTGCGAGTAAGAAGAACACTTCCTGTACATTTCCTTAGGAGAAGCTACTTATTGGCAACCGTCCCAAACACGTAAAGGTTAAGCTATCAAGCTAGGCAAACACTGATCGAGGCCGCGAGGTGGAAGTTTCCAATTTAATACAGTATTTCTCGAGATATCCTTCTCTTCCTGCCCCCTCCATCCCTCTCTCTCCCTCTGTCTATCTTTATCTTTCTCCCCCGTTTCCCTCTCTTTGTCACACTCGCTCACTTTCTCCCTAGGGTTGTCTTTTCCAAAGTGGTGTTGATATTTTCTGATCGAAATACAAAAGCGTTTAATTGGGAGGTTCAGGGGAAGAGTGTACATCTTAGCTTAGTCAAAGGAGGCGAAGGAGAAAGGGGGGGGGGGAGAGAAGAGAGAGAGAGAGAGAGAGATTGATTAACTACCACTACCACCTTCATCATCATCATCACCACCACTTCGCTTGGTCGACCAAAATCAAAACTAATCAAGGCCTCGTAGCCATCTTCATTGTAAAAAAATTCATAAGAAATTAATATTTATGGTTATGTATCCAACAAAAAAAAAATTAAAGCTATTATAAAGTACTTGTCTAGCTGTCATAATATCTGCCTATAATGAAGATCAATTGCCGTCTACTTCGTTTAAGTTTGCATCTAATTCCCAACATGCATGCGCTGCGCATTGCTACCTGGATCATAAGCGGGAGAGATAGAGAAAGAGAGTGAGAGAGGGAGATCATCGAAACAGTAGAGGAGTGACGGAGAGCGAGAGCAAAAGGGACAACCAGAGATAGAGAAGGAGAGAGAATAGGCAATAGGGTGGGAAGGGGATGGATAGGAAAGGAGAATATAAGACAGAGAAGGGAGGGAGGGAGAGAGAATCGAAGACAGGAGAGGAAGGAGAGCAAATTGAAGACTGAGGAGGGTGCAGAGGGAGAGGAAAAATGAAAATGGAGGAAAGGGTAGAAGGGGGGGGGGGGGAGAGAGAGAGAGAGAGAGAGAGAGAGAGAGAGAGAGAGAGAGAGAGAGAGAGAGAGAGAGAGAAAAGCAGATAACCGAAAAATAGGAAGACATGTAGGAAGAAAGTCGATTAAGAAAAGGAGAGGGAAGAAAACCGAAGATAGAAGAGAGAGAGAGAGAGAGAGAGAGAGAGAGAGGGGGGGGGGAGCTAGAGTATCGGAGACAAAAAAGGGGAAGAATGAAGGAGATATCGAGAGAGAGAGAGAGAGAGAGAGAGAGAGAGAGAGAGAGAGAGAGAGAGAGAGAGGGAGAGAGAGAGATGCAGATGGGGCTCAGTAGATTTTGTAGATTTGTAATAAGTAAACATTCACCATTGCCAGAACTCGCACTGTCTCGGCCTTCACCCCCACTCACCCAGTCCATGGTCTCTCCTCGGCTGGCATAAGTTTCGGAGATTCTGGTAAACCCTGCTGTGCTGACTTCAGGCAAGAGGAGTTGTGCGCTTGCTCAACGGCAGGGAACCTAGGTAAACTCTGTTGCACGCGCAACGACGGAATTAGAAGACCTGACAACTTTACCTGAAAATTTAAGAAAAAGTTGTGTCTGAGGGAACCTGATCTGAAATTTAAAAAAAAAATAATAATTAAAAAACGAAAAGAAAAAATTAAAAGAAAAAAAAGGAAATAATAATAATAATAATAATAATAATAATAATAATAATAATAATAATAATAATAATAATAATAATAATAATAATAATAATAATAATCGCCGATGGATAGAGTTTAGTATCAAGCTCTTGCACATCGGTAGTCATTACTTTAAATACGAAATCTCACTTGTGGCGCTTAGAATGTATATTGAGCCTGAGAATGATATGTGGTCAATAAGTTTACCATGCTCTGTCGCTCGGGGAGTTCATTTGAAAATGAAATAGGTTCAGTTATGAAAACTGTACATTTTACACGCTCTTTATTACTGGCGCAAATCGGCTTAATGCCTTTCCGTAATCTTGTTATACTGCAGACTTGTCCTTTTTTGTGGAAGAGATGTAAATCTTTTTACCTTTCAATCATCAACTCATTCTCTTTTTTTCCGTGTTCAGAAACATCTCAGTAAGAAATAAAAAGGCAACAGTTATGGCGTCTTGATTATACGGAAAGACTGTTAATCGTGTTTGTGGAAAAACTGCTACTTTTTCTCCATCTGCAACTTACGTACGATTCATTTCCTAATACAAATTGTTATAAAGAAAAGTAAATTTCTTTCACAAAACGTCTTGAGTAGATGTCGGAATCTCTTCAACAGAGTAAAGGAAATTAAAAGGGATCTCTCTCTCTCTCTCTCTCTCTCTCTCTCAAATTTTTGTGTTTTTGTAAAATTGATATAAAACACTTCTAAAGAAATCGTGGAAAGTAAACGTATGACAAGTCGTTAATGCCTGCCCAGTTTATGGGGCTGCTTAATGTAGTTGTGATATCTCAGGTGTTATTGTATCAAATTGGTGACGCAGATAGGTTAATATTCCGGTCTAAAAAAGGCAGAAAACATTTCTTCTTTTTATTTTAAACAATCGCCCCATAAGTTTTTAGTATATATATATATAAATATATATATATATATATATATATATATATATATATATATATATATATATATATATATATATATATATATATATATATATATATATATATATATATATATAAATATATAAATTCTATTTTGCAAAATCCCATGATTGATTGTAACCTCTTACGACACGCTTATATTTTTTAAAATAACTTTTAAATTCAAAATTATGTGATAACGCTTATGTGTCTGTATCAAATTTTTTCCACGACATTTAAACTTTGAAGCATAAATCTATTGTGTGTGTGTGTTCTTGTATCTTTCTAAGTAAAATTTAATTACTACAACATAATGCTTTCTTTTGTGTGTGGGTGCTCGAAAAAGTCGTGCCACTCTTACACTCTTTATCAAACTTAACTATCGCGCATAATGTTTACCCCACTCGCGTCAGTCCTTACCATATCGTGAGCCAAGTTGGCAGGTTCAATGATGAGGCAGCAACAGGCAATATTTAGTGCCTTACCTGGTGCTTTTCTCGGTCTGTGTTTGCGTGATATGGTCCACGGTGAAGTCTTTTTAGTACTTCAAATTGACGCACCTTGGATCAGCGTTTAGCGGATCCCCTGTATTCTTTTACTTCTTTAACGTGATCGTGTGTTCCGCTTAAGAAATTAAATTTCATGGGATACTTTTCGTTAAGTGTCAGATAGTTGGTACTATCGTGAGAAATAAAATTTCACGGGATATTTTTTTTTTTAAATAATTTGTCATAGAGATTCATATATTCCCGTGTAGTTAACGATATTCGCCGTTTCTCTCCGTGTGACTCGCGTGGTCATTTAGTAAGTCGACTGTGATTGTTGGTTTCATGTGAGAAAGTATATTTCACGGAACATTTTTCATAAAATGTCATAGAGATACTCTATGACTCATGTGGCCATTTCAGCAAGTCGGTTTCGTTTATAAAGCACTACCGTGGACAATTAAAGGTAGTTGTGAGCTACTCCGGATTTCGTCTTTCTCTTTGTTTCGAGACAATGCAGCGCATTTTCCTGCTTTGAAGAGATTCTATAGATCTGGCTGACATTTTGCCTTAAGCGGGAGAGGGGGAGGAGTAATCTTGTCCCCATGCTTGTGGATGTTTTCATAGAAACGTTTTTATTGTAAAGAAAAAACAACATAGTGTGTTTTGTTTTTCGTTTTTTTTTTATCTTTATTTTCTCTCCCCCCTCGCCAACTATACGTATTCTTCTTCTTCTTCTTCTTCTTCTTCTTCTTCTTCTTCTTCTTCTTCTTCTTCTTCTTCTTCTTCTTCTTCTTCTTCTTCTTCTTCTTCTTCTTCTTCTTCTTCTTCTTCTTTCCTTTTCACCTCCTTCCAGCCTTCTCCTTTCTGTTCCTCATCCACTTCTAACGATCATTACCATAGCTGTTTTAATTTTACAAAATTTACTTTCCAAAATACATTTTTTTAATGAAACCCAGAAGCAGAATACATTGCCTAACCCCCGTTTAACGCCTGAAAAGCGGAAACCCAAAGCCCGCTATCCTAATTAATGACTTACCTGTCAGGACGCGTTTCTCTATTAGGTCCAGTAACTGCATCGGACTTTATCCAGTGCTATACTGCGTGGAACTTAGGGGACGAAAATAATCAACGGAAGGCATTACGTAAATTATCAACCTTACCCACCATTGCCAACAATCGTTCCTCTAAAGTCATCTCTCTCTCTCTCTCTCTCTCTCTCTCTCTCTCTCTCTCTCTCTCTCTCTCTCTCTCACTCCCCCCCCCCCCCCCCCCCTTTTCCCTTTTTTCATTTGAAATCTTTCTTTCCGTAATCGTTGGTGAAGTCCCTTATTCCTTTTTCTTTTTTTTCCTTATAAGAATAAAAAAGCAACATTTTATATGAGTTTACTGAACGGCTGTTACGCACGCTCTCGTGACTTGAGAATTCGGTTATTACCCAGCCATGCAGGTGTTATAACAATCTCGCTGGCATTGCGTTTACCTAGAGCCGGGAGGTCAGGTACCATAGCTTTTCTGCCACCTAGATTCTGCGATTTGGGAAAGACACGGGTGTTTGGGTGTTTGTTTCTTCTTCTTCTTCTTCTTCTTCTTTTTTTTTTTTTTTTTTTTGTATCACCGTTAAACTTTTCCTCTGCTCCTTCGCCCCCCCCCCCTCCCCCCCAAACCACCCTTTCATGGCATTTATCTGACTATTCTATTCCCATGTGCCAGCTCGTAAACGTTTAGGTAGAAACAACTAGAACTGTGGCAAAATGGCAAAATAACTGTAGTTATTTTACAGTCTTACGTTGTGTTTAAGCGCGTCGAACAGTGCTTGGAGCTGATGTAAATAGTGTTTCATATAATTATATACAATGAAGTAAAAAAAAAAGTGAAACAGCAGCAACGTTAAAGTTGTGAACGATTTTAACAAGCCTCAAACAAGAGTTTGGAATAAAGGATTTACGTGTTTGGCAGAGTTACCTGACTATGTCTACCTCTACTAGCAAGCTCTTACTGATTTCAAATACTATTTTTTTTTCTTGTGGAAAGTTTTTATAGTATATAACTATATCATTGTATCCGCAACTTCAAGTATAAGTTAATGTGCAGACCATACCGTTACTTTATGGTGGATAATCATCGCAATTCGTAGGAAAAGTGTGCTTGAATCGAGTCAGTGCGCCGCTCCCTGTCGTGCGACCATGTCGGCAACTACAGCAGCTCGCCCCATGAATGTTCTCTGGGTCTACAGAGGTAAACCAACAAGGCGTTCTGTTTAATTGTTTGTTTTGCTTCTTGATAAGGGGTGTGGTTGGCTCGTGAATCTGACTCCGTAGGATCTTTATCTCTATTATCAGTGAAGAGAAATAAACTATTGTTTCTGATGGAAAGTAGTCCTTGCTTTGTGCCTGTAGCAGCGACATGAAGATGGTAGTGTGATAGCTTTGCAGGACCAGTAGTGGTAACAATTTTGCTTCATGAGAATGATGAGTATCTCTCTCTCTCTCTCTCTCTCTCTCTCTCTCTCTCTCTCTCTCTCTCTCTCTCTCTCTCTCTCTCTCTCTCTCTCTCTCTCTCTCTCTCTCTCTCTCTCTCTCTCTCTCTCTCTCTCTCTCTCTCTCTCTCTCTCTCTCTCTCTCTCTCTCTCTCTCTCTCTCTCTCTCTCTCTCTCTCATCATATCTACTCTGCTTAGCGATCTTCTTACCGACTTCGAAGATGCCGAACTCAACAATTTGCAATCATTCGCAGCACACGAATCTGACATTTTACAAAATCATTGTTAGCTGCCTCGCAAAGATACCAGCCAAGTATTAAATGTTTGAGCACACGGTAGCACTGTTGACACAACATGCACTCAATGTACCATCGCGCTTACTGTATACAGTAATTTGTGTCACCGTCAAGTCCTCTTTCTGCCCAACCCAGCCGATTTCACAAAACCCGCTCTCTTATATTTCGAAACCACTGACAAAATAAAACTTATTGTTAAACGGCTATATCGGCATGATTTTTATTATGTTACACTTTTCTTAAATCAAATGTTCTATAGTTCGAACTGTAATTTGTAAGCATTTGATTTGAGTGGACTAATCATTCCTGTATCTTAATTAATCCACGTGCCCGATGAGTAAGAGTTAGTTTGATGATAAAGACGTGCGTGTAGACACAGGTCAAGTATTAAGATTAGTTTGGATTAGAAAGGCGAAGTCAGATAGGGTCCAGTATAAATAAAAGTGTGACTTAGACGTCACTTGGATCTCGGGGAAACGCCTGGGCGTAAACAACATGAACTCACCCTGATTCCGTGTTCAGCATACCAAGCCTCGGCTCACTCACGCCTAATTGTCTGAAACAGTTTCGGAGCGGTCATCTTCGCGTGCCTGCAAGGCCTAGGATGAATCCCTTCTGTAAACAAAATAATTAATGTGTTTACATTATGTCTATGGGGCAGCGTTGATCTGAAATGCTGTTTGGTGACTTAAATTGATGAAAAAGTCTTCGGTTCCTTTATTTGTAGAACCCAGGTGTAAAAACATCATTACTTTAAAAAGGAATAAGTACATTAAAAAAAAAACAACAACAACAAAAAATAGTTCATATTAAACTGTGCCAGTTAACTGACTTATAGAAACGTTTGAACTCTCCGAAGACGTAATTTTAGCCCAGACTACTTAATTATCTCTGACGCAATTGTTATTCTCAGATCAGCTTCTTGTCTTCAGTTGATGAAGCTTTTTTTTATGGTTGCTTATTAACAGACAAGACGCATGTTCACATTTTATCTATAACGAGTTGGCAGTTTTAACCCCCCCCCTCCAAAAAAAAAATAAAAAATAATAATAATAATAATAATAATAATAATAATAATAATAATAATAATAAAAATTGAACGAGTATGTTCACTAACACCTTCTCTCCCATCCATAATAGTAGTTTAAAAAAAATGAAATAAAATAAATTTTACAGGATCCCATGGAAAAATAACGTTTTACAGAATCTCTAGAGCTTCAGTGCATTGGTTATGCGGCCGTTTTTTCATGCAACTGATGAAGCCAGTACTATAAATTTTTCAAATAGCCATAGAGAAGACCGATTTTTATAATATGGTGCTTTAAACAAAACGCGGAGTAGGAAAAAAATGTAGGAACATATTCAACAAGGGCAAAACGATTTGACTTTTCAATTTCGTCTTTCATTCCAAAAAAAATAATAATAAAAATTAATAAATAAATAAATACAAATTGAAGACTAGTTAGGCGAAGCCCAAAAAGCTCTTCTTTCTTCTTTTTTCCCCCTCCAAATTAAACTTAGTACAAACTGACTAATTTTATAATATGTTATTCCCTCGTATAATTGTAGAAAATGTATTATTTTCTCACCGCTTTTTTAAACTCTTAATATTCGTCAAATATCGTTCAATCAATTAACATCTTTTTAATTCATATATTTAGAACCCACACCTATACTTTGGTGTGTTTTTTTTTTGAGGTTTTTTTTTTGTTTTGTTTACAAAGAGATAGTGCGAAGAGCACCTTCCCCACTGCCTCTTTCTTGCTATGTAGGTCTTGGTCTGTCTACCTGTAAAACACAGTAGGTGTAATATGGCAAAAGTAGCATCTGGATCCAGGCGTGTCATGTTACCTAAACGAATTTTTTCTTTTTCAAATGTGGTTTGTGCGCAACAAGGCTTAATTATGTCGTTTTGTTTTTGTTTTGTTTTTCCCCTAAAAGACATGGAGCTGCGCTGCAGGATGTGAATACACTAATTCATTTTATATATACATACATACATACACATATATTATATATATATATATATATATATATATACATACATACATACACATATATATATATATATATATATACATATATAATTTTTTATTTTAGCTTTGTTTCGTTAGGTATCTTATCGATGCTAAATTTTGTTAGCCAATTGTGCGTCTGGCTGCCTCTGGCCCCGCGTGACTGATAATTGATAAGCGTTATCTCAAGTCATAGCATCCGTGTTTTTCATTGAAGAGAGAGAGAGAGAGAGAGAGAGAGAGAGAGAGAGAGAGAGAGAGAGAGAGAGAGAGAGAGAGAGAGAGAGAGAGAGAGAGAGAGATTTGTAATCTTTATGAGTTATAACTTATATAAGAATTTCATTCTGATCTACGAAATAAACACCAATCAATTTGTGATAGCCTTTTCGTCATCAGGAATATATAATGAAAAGTTCACGAAGTTTGTGAAAATTATTTAATACAAAACATTGCTCCCACGCCAGTACTGGAATATATTTATGTTAATTATCCCCTACCAGCTCCCCTAGCTTTTTGCAGCCACCTCAGTTAAATCATTTTTCCCCTCTTCAGCACTCCACTGGTAACTAAAACTGTCACCATTGAGCTTTCTTTTGTTTTTCTTACTCAACACCTTCATAATCATAAATGTAGAATGGATGTATTAATTTTTACTTCAAATATTCTTGAACTAAAGCAAAATTTAGATCAGACTGATATTTTTTTTTTCATCTTCTTCTTGCCAATGTCAATGTTGTCTGTGCATGTCAGTGCTTATTTTTATCCGTTAATCATTCTTTTTGTTTGGTTTTTTTTTTTTTTTTACTTTTTGTTGTTCATTGATTTATGTCTCCCGTTACTGGGAAAAATCTATCGAGCCAGCTTTTGAACATGGCAAAGTGGGGCTAACTAGATAGGATCAGAATACACCACCAGATTTTCCAGATAGGGATCAAACTTTGGATCCCCTACTTGTCAGTCTAGTGCTCTACCAACTGAGTTTCACTGTTCCCGTTTTATATTTACCTTATAAGTAGACCTATTTGGTATTTTACCGTCATAGAATGTAATTAACATGCTTTTGAACTTGGGTTGGATTAATGAAATTGACATGGCTTTTTATTTTCTTACACTTTCAGAAACACTTAAAGAAAGCGAGGATGAGAGAGGGGACCAAGGAAGAGGAATAGAGGGACATCAGCAACAAGCAGCGGGAATAGCATCACCAGATGGCAGCGCCTACGCATCAGCTCCTCAAGCGGGTCATTCAATTTCTTCGCCCTATCCCAATTCTTCAACTGGTTTCCGCCCGCTGCCAGACCAAGTCGGAATCACATCGTTCTCTTCATCCCCTGCTTCAAACCGTGAAGGGGAGGCGAGCAATACAGGGAATGTAGCGTCAAGGTTGCAAGTGACCTCCCCGCATAAGGCACCTCCCCCAGAGTATGGATCTGGTGGGAGCGTCCCAACAGCATCCTATATGACCACCAATGCTGAGATATCCACTGCCCCCAATTTCAGTTCAGGTACAAAATGCATTCGTAATAGACAGTCACTTGAGTTGAACCTATTTGGACATGTAACATGTAATACTTAATTACGTATTGTCATTTTTTGTCAGAAGCATTGATGCCAAATGATTAGATAGAGAGTCTAATATTTACAGTGATATTCTTTGGGAGTTTGACCACCTCTCACTGCGGGTGAATGAGATTGGGGCCTTTTTTTTTTTTCTCATTCAATTCCTCTTGTTTGATAAGCAGAAAAGATCTGAGATCATCAGTCTTGTTATTGATGTGCTATTTCAAACAAACCAAATACAGCTGGGGCAATAGGAGAAAGGATTACATGGTGGAACTTGTACAGCAATCTGTATCGCCTTGCTTCTTGGCACTGCTTATTGGCATGCATTTCTTAGATTTACTTCCATCTGCCTATGTTTATTCCCCAACCACAGACCTGTTGGGATATTTTATAATATTATGTACAATAGCATGTTTGGAGAAGGCGCAACTCCCGGTTCAGCTTTAGTTTGAGCACCCTCATTGTAGGCAGGTTTATGGTTTTGCATGTAGTAACAATTTTATAACATTCAGGGTTCTTTTGTGGAATGCATTTTCTAATACCACACTTTTGGCAGATGCTCTTTATGATCATTTGAAGACAGACGTGATGTTCTTCCTAAAATAACTTGCCACTAAATCAAGGCAGTGTCTTTCCTGGTAAAATGAAGAGAAATAGAAATTATCAAACAACCATAGCTTTCAGATTTTTCAGTTATAGCCAGATTACCATATTTTGTCTTATTGATCTCTTTGTTAAGCCACCTTAAGAAGGTTTATCCTTTCTTTACACACTGTCCCTACTCAAGGTGTCCTTCAAAAAATAAAAAAAAGACCCATTTAACAGCGAATATTTTCACAAGGAATTCACCTCATCCTTAATGATTGTAAAATGTCACACTTTCATTTTTTCTGCATTCTGTTGATCCAAACTTTGCTCGGGACAATAGGATTCCAACCCATCCATTGAATCATTGAAACAACTTTGATAACTACTGATATTTTTTTTTATTCCGTCTCTTTACACTCCAATCCTTCTCTCATGAGACGCAACAAAATGTCTGATGGCAAATGCTTGGGATTTTGTCAATATTTTCATTTGCATTCTCCCCTGCAGCCCCAGCATCCACAGCATCTTCAACATTTGCCCGACCTGTCATGGTTCCTGCTCGGTCCCCCAGCCCTTCTGTGCAGCACCAGTACCAATATCAGCAGCACCCCCAGCAACAGCAGCAGCAGACTTACTTCCAGCATCAGCAGCTGCAGCAGCAGGGTGTTGGTATGAATCATCCTCCCCCTCCCAAGTACACAGAGGCCCTGGCCCAGGTGGCACCAGAGATGGTTGGGTCAGGAGGATCAGTGCGTATGGGCCCCACTGTGTCTTTCCAGCCCGGTAAGCGGGTGGCAGTTGTAGGTAAGCAAAAGCATATAGCACCAGAGGAAAAGAGAGATAGAGACAGACAGACATACAGGCACACACACACACACACACTCAGAGGGATGATGGGGAGAGGGCTAGCCGCTAAGATAAGAGTCAAGCAGGCAAACTAATAGTGAATGAGAGAAATAGTAAGATATACAGCACTTAGACACATTCATACAAAAAAAAAATGTGAAAAGAAAGATATTTGTATCATATTTAGAGCCCTAAAACTCAAAGTTTTTTTTTTTAATTTTCCTGCTAGAGGCATTCTGTGTTTTTTACATAGTTCAAGTTGAATATTTAATTTTTAAATTTTTCGTAAACTTCATCTTAAGCATAGTGAAATTTGATTTTTTAAAGAAAAGATTTATACAGAAGTAGATAAGTAGTTAATATATGCACCTAATTTGGCAACAAGAGTTAAACATATGTTAAACACACTGTGTTAGCCAAGTATTTTCTTTTTATTGAAGCTGGACATTCCCTCCTCCATTTACCATGAATATTAACATGATTCATTTCCATGAAAAGGCTTCAATTTTCATGATTGCATTTTTTTACTTAATCATAACTTCTGATTATGAACTAAATGTTTTTCTTCTTGGATTGAACGCTCTCTTGCCCAGCTCCTCAAGAAATCCATAATGATGATGCAGGTGATGAGGACCAGGACTACGATGACGATGAGGAAGATAGCGCAGCCCTCAACAAGTATCTCAGAGATCCGTCGCTCCTGCAGAATCTTCCTCAGTCTCAGTATGAGGCTGTACTAGCAAGCGAGCCTGACCTGAGCAAGCAGCCACAGAAATCGGCACTAAAGAAGGGTGCTTTAGCAGGTGAATTTTTTTTTTCCATAACATTTTTCCCTACTCTTGAAATCCTCTGCACATGTTACAATCAGAAAATGAGATTTCTCTACTGACTTTTATAGCGGGGCCCTTCATGAAGACTGAAATTGGGTCGGCTGTACAATGCAGAGCACAAGAAATAAAAGGAAAAGTAACTCATTTATTTCAGAACAAGATATTGTGATAATTGACTGCTTTAAAGGTGGCTTGAGATTAGGGCTGGTTGACATACTTATAACTTAACATGGGGAAACCGAACCATTTGATGCTTTAATTTTATACCTTTGAAAAAGCTTTCTAGTTTGTAGACTGTAAGTTGCCTCAGATTAGACGTATTTAATAATGAGAATAAGCAAGTAAACTGGACCTGGAGAGAGATTACTCCATATGTTGAGATACTTCAACCCTTGTGGAATACACTACATCAGCCAGTAAAAAATAATAAATAACAAAACTTTTTGTTTCATGGAACTTCCATTTTAGCGTGACTTAAACTTGGCATTTGTGTGTAACTAATGCGGTTACACCATACTCTCAGTTTGTTGAAGATGTACACAAGCTCTCTTGGTAGGGCTGATCTTTCTCTTCATGTCGCTTTTCCAGGAAAAAACTATGCTAACTACTGCCTTTCCTGCATGGGAGGACAAGCACAATTTTTATGCATTTGTTTGGCCCACTGGTCTATCCATGACTCATGTCTTGGTAGGTCCATGTGCCATTCAGACAAAAAGTAATTTCCCCTCCTTTTTTGTTCTATTCAGGTTCAAGTGGTGGAGGTAGTGTCAGTCTTGGTGGAGCTTCTAGCTGGACAGCCCGTCCCCTGGACACAAGTAGGGCGACACCAAGCCCGACACCCTCCTCGCAGCAACAGCAGCAGCAGCAAGGAATAGACCCAGCAGGGACAATGAGCCCACATCAGATTGGGCTGCCTCGGCATATGGAAGGTGGAGGAGCAGGCCATCCTACCGCCACACCTGTGGGGACTGTCAGACCAATTCCTCGGCCCAGAGTCACTATACAATCTGTGTAAGTCCACACTGACATGGAGGACTGTATGCTTATACAAATGTATTCAAGGACTCTTCAGGAAATTAAGATTTATTGAGGTCTTTGCATCCTAAAGGCTTCTTGCCCTTGCTTGGTTTGGCTGGCTCGAGGATATTTTCTTTTGCCTCAAATTTTTATCATCTATTAGCATGGACAAGCTGGAAGGTATTGCTAATTATTGGCCTTATAATTCCTTGTCCAAGTGTCTATTTTAACTGAAAAGCCAAGGCCGCCCTTCTTGTCTTTCTGCTTAACTATATAAATAACTTAGTTTTGCATAGTTTCTCATTACTTTTCACTTTCTTTGCTACATCTTTTAGTGGAGATAGTGAAAGTGGCAAGGAAAACCATCAGCCGGGGCAGGCAGAACCTTCAACATATGCTCCCAACCCAAGTGATTCAGATTCAGAGGATGAAGAGATCAAGTATCGCGATGACTATGATCCCAGTGAGTAGTTGTTTTTTTTATTGAATTTATGTCTTGTATGAACACAGAGGGCACAACGTGTAATTTCTTCATATGGATCTTAGAACATTGCGTTTATTGAAATATTGCAAAATAAGCTAAATTTTTTTCCTATTTTGAAACATAAAAATACTCACAAAGTAAGGGTAACAAAAATTACAAAATATTGTGGAAATCTTTGAAATTAGGCGAGATCAACATGGTGCCAGCACCATGTTATTTTTTTCCCTTTTTGATATATAATTCAAACAGCATTTTTTATATGCAATCTCTCTATTCAGGGTTTGTGCAAAAAATAGCTTTGGGAACTTAGTAATGCAATTTTTTAAAACATTTTTTAGTTTCTTTTTCCTCCTCTCTCTTCTATTTCTCTCCCCTTTCTCTCCTCTCTTGCTCTGTTTCTTTTTCTCTGTCTCTCTCTTGTAGTTTCAGACTCTCTTGGATGACAAGTAGATGACTGTGAGCTTTTTTTTTATCTGCAATTGTTAAAAGCTCTTTTCTCCACTTGTCTTTTGTTATCAGCAGAACTCTGGTGGCAGCTTTTCTTCCATATCTGTAATAAGAGTTGTGACAAATCAAGCTGTGATGTAATTTTCATCATTTTTGTTTCTGCCAGATTCACTGGCAGCTAAAGTGGCCAGGAACGACAGCCTGGCTCGGTTCCTCGAGAGTCGGCCGTCAAAGGTTGAGCTGGAGGCCAAAAACATCATTCCAATCCAATCTGAGACTGAGAAGAAAGAGCTCCGTGAAGCCATCGGTTCTAAACTCACAAGGTAAAGCAATCTAAAAATATTGAGTGGTTAATCAATATTAGCTGTTTACAAAACAAAAAATTTGGTAAATATAAATATGAATGGGAGTGAAAATACAATATCGTTAGAAGAAGAGAAAGACTAATAGTTTATTAGATAGACCGATTTGGATGTTTAGAAAGTTCGAAAAGTGAATGTGTATTGAATAAAACATTGAAAAACAAGGAGCATAATCATCACCATTATTATGGTGAAATTTGTTTCCATTTGTCACAAATCATGCAAATTTTCGGATCTTTTTTGTTCCCCAAGGCGGCTGAGTTTACGACCGACCCAGGAAGAGTTAGAAAACAGAAACATTCTCCATCGTGAGTATAAAGCTCTATGTTTGTAGCAAATTTCATTTTGTCACCAAGCCTTTCATGTAAATTAGATTTAATAAGAAATCGTTGTTAAGTAAAGATGTGACTGTTCATTGTTAATTTGACATTCTAGTATTAAAAGTTTTATAATTCTAGATTTTGCGTCCATAATAGGCTTGAAGGGTTCCATGCAAAAGTTAGAAGTAGTATTTAAAAAGCTGAGAAAAGGAGAAATTTTTTTCTTCTTAAATTGTTTACAGTGAAACCAAAAAGAAAAAAAAATACATAGCCAAACTAAAATGAGTTCGTTTTTTTCTAATCATTTTTCAATGAAAACAATTTTGAGGTCCTTAGAATTTTCATTTATCAGTTTCCCACTGAATGTCTTTGAATTTGTTCAACATATGCTAAATTATAGTACATCCAATATGACCATAATATGAAAAATAGTATATGTTTGTGAATTTTACTGCATAGATGAATTGTTTCCATTCCAAATTTTCAAAGATAGTGGCAACTCATTCGTCTTGTAATCCTTTATTTTATTACCATCTGTGATTGCAGAACAATCAACTGATGAGGCAAAAGCTGAGAAAGAGAGGAAGAAGCGCTATCTTATCCGGAAGGTGAATTTCATTAGATTAGTTTGAACATGGTGTGCTTAGAAATAATAATTAAATTAAAGAGGAGTGAGATTTTTTTGTTGTTCTTTTTTTTTAAAAAACCTCTTTGTTTACGGGTTGCCTGCAAATAGTTGTGGTTTCTCTCTACGTTACTTCAGGAATAAGAGAAAACAAAATTTGCAAAGACATTGGAGTCTCTTTTTATTACTTATATTAATCAGTCACTTGAAAGCTTTTAAACAATTTGAACACAAAATTTATTATTTTGATAAAAATGCATGATATAAACCTTATTTATTATACTATCCTTATTTATTGAATGATTTCTTTTTTCTTTTTTCTTTTTTTTTTTTTGTCCAAGCCCACCTTAAATATTATGGTTATAATTGGCAAAGTGATATCATTTGAGACACCCTGTGATAAGATATATCGAAGTCAGTTATGTCCAAACAATGATACTGAATATTAATGAAAATGATATCAGTAATTATAATGATGATTATGACAGAGAGGATGAAGATGACTACAATTTACAAATGCTGAACTATCCATTGCAGATCTCTTAAGTATACTTTACATTGTTAGAGTTCATCTGACTCTATGCTTTTATTCTCTTTTGCCAGCTAAGCTTCCGGCCTAGCATAGAAGAGCTAAGAGAGAGAAAAATTATTGACTTTAGTGATTATGTGGAGGTTACTGATGCTCATGAGTATGACAGACGCGCTGACAAACCCTGGACCAAGCTGACACCTAAAGACAAGGTATGACTGATGAAAGTATTAAACGTAATAATATTTTCACATTCCATTTATAAAAGGATATTAAAGAAGTCCAGAAACAAAGTATTGAGCGAGAATTTGAATTCAGAACAAAATAAGTTAATTGCATAAAAGCATACAAACACTTTTGTCTCTTCTGTTCTTCGCTCTCTTACTTTCTATCGTTCTCTCTCTCTCTCTCTCTCTCTCTCTCTCTCTCTCTCTCTCTCTCTCTCTCTCTCTCTCTCTCTCTCTCTCTCTCTCTCTCTCTCTCTCTCTCTCTCTGTCTCTCTCTCTCTCTCTCTCTCTCTCTCTCTCTCTCTCTCTCTCTCTCTCTCTCTCTCTCTCTCTCTCTCTCTCTCTCTCTCTCTCTCTCTCTCTCTCTCTCTCTCTCTCTCTCTCTCTCTCTCTCTCTCTCTCTCTCTCTCTCTCTCTCTCTCTCTCTCTCTCTCTCTCTCTCTCTCTCTCTCTCTCTCTCTCTCTCTCTCTCTCTCTCTCTCTCTCTCTCTCTCTCTCTCTCTCTCTCTCTCTCTCTCTCTCTCTCTCTCTCTCTCTCTCTCTCTCTCTCTCTCTCTCTCTCTCTCTCTCTCTCTCTCTCTCTCTCTCTCTCTCTCTCTCTCTCTCTCTCTCTCTCTCTCTCTCTCTCTCTCTCTCTCTCTCTCTCTCTCTCTCTCTCTCTCTCTCTCTCTCTCTCTCTCTCTCTCTCTCTCTCTCTCTCTCTCTCTCTCTCTCTCTCTCTCTCTCTCTCTCTCTCTCTCTCTCTCTCTCTCTCTCTCTCTCTCTCTCTCTCTCTCTCTCTCTCTCTCTCTCTCTCTCTCTCTCTCTCTCTCTCTCTCTCTCTCTCTCTCTCTCTCTCTCTCTCTCTCTCTCTCTCTCTCTCTCTCTCTCTCTCTCTCTCTCTCTCTCTCTCTCTCTCTCTCTCTCTCTCTCTCTCTCTCTCTCTCTCTCTCTCTCTCTCTCTCTCTCTCTCTCTCTCTCTCTCTCTCTCTCTCTCTCTCTCTCTCTCTCTCTCTCTCTCTCTCTCTCTCTCTCTCTCTCTCTCTCTCTCTCTCTCTCTCTCTCTCTCTCTCTCTCTCTCTCTCTCTCTCTCTCTCTCTCTCTCTCTCTCTCTCTCTCTCTCTCTCTCTCTCTCTCTCTCTCTCTCTCTCTCTCTCTCTCTCTCTCTCTCTCTCTCTCTCTCTCTCTCTCTCTCTCTCTCTCTCTCTCTCTCTCTCTCTCTCTCTCTCTCTCTCTCTCTCTCTCTCATTTTCCCCCATTAACTCAACCCTTTCTTTGCTTCTCTTCACCCCCCCCCCCCCCCCCATTTTTCCTCTCCCTTATTTACCATATAATAATCTTGTGTTAAATTACCTTTCCTAATGACTGACTTGTACAGTTTTAATTCTGGTTGGCCTTATCTTTGAGTCCATATTTTGAGGAAAATCACATTAAGGGCAAGAAAAATGTTTTTCTGTAGGCTTTTATAAAGAAACCTGTGCATGTTTTGAATAGGCTATCAGCAAATAAATAAATTATATAATAACTCATTCTTTTAAACCAATCCCTGTTAAATTCTATACTGATCAATAGCTAGAAGGCTGTTCATTTATTAATATTCTTCTGCATGGGAATAATGCAGTTTAGCATATATTTATTATCATGCAAAATTGAATTCAGCATGTATTTTGTTAAAAAAAATATTTTTTTTTCTCTTCTTTGTTCTTATTTTGCCACTACTGGAATAACATAGGTGTTTATTACACTTGCAGGCTGCGATTCGCAAAGAGTTGAATGAGTTTAAGAGTAAAGAGATGGATGTGCATGAAAATAGCAGGCATTTGACAAGGTAAGCATTATTTGGTCATCCTCAATAATTTTTCATTCCTTTTTTCTTCTCTTTTTTTTTTTCATTTTAAATCATACAAAATACAAAGAATTTTCTGATTTCTGAGAAGTGTTAGAAATTATTCACCAAGAGTTCTAAGTTAAGACACTACCTATTTATGGCCTTTAAATAATGAATATGTCAAATAATTCTAAATTTGCAAGATTTTCATTACAAAAGACTATTTATCCAATTTCTTAAAGTTCTCTATTTAGCATAAAGGTTACAGAGACCACTCTTCAATTTTCCATTTATCTAGCATTGCTACTATTTTAAATTATTGCTTTTGGATGACCAGATAATACAGATGTGGTACAGGATAGGGGGAGACCTTTTGTATCTTTCTCTGCATTTCATATTAATAAAGCATATAAAAGCTATTGTATTAGAGATGCTAAATATGGCAGTGTGAATTCATTGCATGGCAATGCTTAATTTTTAATCAGAAATGTGCCCAGAAAAATCCTGATAGAAAAGTGCCAGAGGGGAAAAAAACAAAAAAAATTATGTTGAATATGAAATTTAATGGAATTTTTGAAAAGGATAACAAATACTGAAACAAGATGAATTTGCAAAAAAAAGGAAATAAATAAAGGAAATTTCTTCTTCTTCTTCTTTGCGATCGAAAAGTGTTTAGGAGGATTAAATCATTGTGCCTTTTTGCATAATGATAATGTGACAAAGATTTATGATTTGTCAATACATTTCTGTATCCTCCATTGTGTGGTTTATTTCAGATTCCACAAGCCTTGAAGGTGATACCTGCTTGACCTGTGATTGTGTTTGCTGCACTCTGGCCATAATCTCCGCCCCCCCTCCTCCTACTGCCTTTATCAGACTGTGCTACTTTACCTACAACTGCAATACCTTATGTTTATGACAATTTGTGGCGTGTCTATGGTGTGGATGCTGTGAAAATTATATTTTTTATCATGCAGTAATGATCTGCACCTGGGGAATAAAATGCAAATACACCATTGACCTGTTTGATTTTATGTTTTGTAGAAGTAAAGGGGAAAACTCCTTAAGTTGTAAAAGTTTATATGTCACAAATGTTAAATTTTTTTTTTTTATCATTTGTGTTTAAGGAAAAGGTAGTCGGGGGACTCCAGTGTTTTAATTCAAGGCATTTCCACTGTTCTCACTTTATAACAGCTTTTTAAGACTTGCAACTGATGACTAGAGTCAATTTCTGCGGGATCCCTGAACAATCTGTTGAGAATTTGCATTTGTATGGGTAATGAAATGTAATATCATGTATTTTTTTTTTAATTGACCAAAACATTGTTTCATTGTTTGCTCTTTCTGCCAATGTGATGTTTGCAATGTATAGCTCTGGTCTCTCTTGGATGACAGACTTCTCTATAATTATATAAATACATGTATTTAAATATTGTACAATTTTATAATATGAATTGCGTCATTTCTCATTTAATGGGCCCATGAGGTTTTTCCTGAGCTTTGTCATTAAATGTACCCCTTTTTTTCTCTTTAAGGGATGGCTGTGTTAGGACATGAATTTTTCCATTTATGTAGGTTTGAGATAAATAGAGACCCAAAAAAAAAGAAGAATTAATTGATATGTGGGTATGCCTAGTGAATATTCTCTTCTTAAATGCTTTTCACCGCTTAATGAAAAAGAGGGATTTTCTTTAATTTCATAAAGATATAGCTAAGCTGTGTATTTTGTTTTGGCAGTCCTTGAGGCTGATTCCTGGAGGGCATAATTCTAAAGACAGATAATTTTTCTATCTTGTAGTGGCAGCTTATCAAAGTGGAATGAAAAACATGAGCATTTAACATCTTCGATTGACCTCATAACTGAAAGGGAAAACAGATATTGCTCTTTGTTTCTTGGCTCCTGCTTTTTGACATTTTGTCATTTTTTTCGTTCTTTCCTCTCTCTAACAGCACCTTCTTTACATATCTATATAAAAAGGGACATCCAATGAAATCAAAATAAAAAAAAATGATTTAAAGAAAAATTTATGCAGGTTTTTGAAATGATTATCATCTTTGCATTGTGATATCTGACTTTAAGTATATCAGAAAAATTCCCGTTTGATGGTAGAATTTGGGTGGTGAACCATCACCTGTCAAATTGTAAAGTAATATTTCTCCTGTAGTGATATAAATTTTATAAGGATGATGTGTGAGATTTTTGAAAAAATCTTATAGATATAGAGAGAAGGTGAGCAACTCGGACAGACAGACTGATGGACAGATACAGCTTGTTGAGGAGTTGGTGTAGTGAGAGTGCGTTTGCAAGGGTGCTATAATTCCATGGCTAGATAACACTTTATAAAATTAAATAGAATAAAAGTGAATATGTAGGAGGTTTTTGAGTCTTGTACAAAATATGAAATAAAAACAACCAAGATATTTAACTTTCATAAAACACCTTTTCTGCCCTCTTTCCTATGTTATCTTTCAGCCCAATCTTATATTTGTCTCCATCCTTTTCCCTTTCCGTGATCACATCACCTGGTGGACTTGGCTTTTAGTTAATTTCCAAAGGTCATTTACTTTTTTTCACTTTCTCTTTTTTCTTCTTTGCATCCCTGGAAGGTTTAAACTTTGAGCACAGACACATCCCCATAAAATTATATTAAAAAAGAAAAAAAAAATTAGGAATCTTACATGCTCTGCAATGAGGCATACATGTATTCTATTAAGAATTTCTTCAATGAAAATTGATATACAACTAGCATACGGTTCTAATGAGTTGTATAACTGAATTTTTCAATTAAAAAGAAAATGGTTTGAAAGTACATGTACATTTTTGTTAATATAAGTATTTCAAGGAAGTAGAAAATCTTAAATATAATGTTTAACAATTTCATGCAATTTTCAACATTGAGAAGCTCAGAATACATGTACTTGATTTAGATAGAAATTTCTAAAAAAGATGGCTTATGACTGGTTTGGATGCGGTACCAGCTCTGTTGTAGAAAGACCATTTAATATTATTAGTTCTATATTTATGGTCTCAGCCTTATGTAAAACTTTGTCATGGATAGAACATTACTTTTAATTAGACAGTCTTCTCAAATGAAGCAGATGTGGCATTGTTGCTTTTTATCACCACAAGAAATTTTCGCTTAAACAGCCACTATTTTCTCAAGCCTTAAAGAATTGACTTTATGAAATTTTCTTTTGCCCTTTTAAATCACCATTCAAGAAGTAAAAAGTATTCAAAGTAATTTAAGATATCTGGAATTATGAGATAAAAATAAAGTGTTGGACATGAGTGTTAAACACATTTATCACTAGACCTGGGCCATGGTTTTTCAGACTTCGTTGGATGCAGCAAGAAAATAGGTGTACCTCTGTTCACATTGAATCTCTGCAACTAAGTTTATGTCACATCCCAGTCACAAAAATCACAAGAAATGCAAGAAATTGGCCTCCATAATAATTATGCCTGATAACTACATGTGTTGAGCAGACAGTAAAAACTGTCCAGCTTGTATTGCATTTGTAGTTTATGTATGAAAACAAACAACTGAAAAGAAGGAGTCTGAGGTGAAGCCAAGTTCATGCAATGTGATTTTTTTTTATTTAGATCAACAAAGAAATGCTCTGCAATGTATAATATACAATAAATATTACCCACTGGGTATATCAAAATGATGTCTTTGAGTTTTGTTTGCTATCTGTGGTTAGTCATTTTTCTATGTTTAGAATTTTGGAAGATGAATCGTGAAAAGATTTTTTCTTTTAAATCTCACTCTTACAAAAGTGTGAGTCCTTGCCCCAGCAGTGGAAAAAAGCTTTTAAAAAAATTATATTTTTGCATATTGATAACCCTTTTAATATTAGATATAAATAACATGTCTCAAAGCATTAATATGAACTCCAGATTCAACTCATAATGTGATATAATATACATATCCCTAATATTTTAAGAATATTTAATTTTTTTTTCAATCAATCTTAAAGGAGTTATGTTCATGTTTTGCAGAGCACGCAAAATATGTTCACATCACTCGTTACGCATCATCAGTGGTACCAATTGCTGTGGAATGCAACTGAAGTACTTCACTGAAATAAAGCAAATGAATCAAAAATTCAAATCTGTCGTATATGGATTTAATCTTTATTATAAACATCATGGAGGCACTTCAAATAGGTTTGAGTCGTGAGTTCAAATATTTATTACTATTATTAATTTGTAGCAAGATTGCCAATGCGTTACTGCTGTATAATATTCTCTTCTCATCCTAAAAAGATACGGTCGAGAGGTCTCGCATTCCTCTAGACTTAATGATAAGATTTGAATTAATGAAAGGACCTAATAAATCAATCCATGTACACTTAAAATAAACCATGTAGAAAAAGCAAGGAACAAGACTGGTACAGATTTTCAAGTGCAATCTTTGCTTCTCAAAAACCTCATTAGAACTAAGCTTGTCTGTCATCACACAATTTTTGCTATTGTAAAGCATCAAACATTGTGTAAAATTTTGTGTTGAGTTTTGGCTTATTTATGAATATACTAGGACTAGTAGGAGTAGGAAGATCATGGGTCAACATACTGGTGTAGTTGGCATATTCAAGTTTTACAGATGAGCCATTTAAAAATTTCTGGCTATCTTCTATGATGTATTTTAATGTGAGAGAAGTGATTGACTTACAAATTCTCATTTCCTTATAAAAATGTGTATGGGTTAGAACTTTCAGGCTATTTATGTTTTTGTTTTCGAAATATTTTTGTATGAAAATCGAGCGGTTTTCCTATGATAACACTTTAAAAATTGAAGTGGCACCTATGATAATGTTAGTCTCTTAGGCCAGCAAGTCAAATCCAGTGTACCTTTTTGGTAAAATTAAAAAGAATAGTCACATCTCTTATGCTTAATGACTCCTATAACAAGAAAGAAAAGTAAGACGAAGTATAAGTTGTCTTTATTCTACTTTATGATGAGGAAAACTATGATACTGATATTGTATTACTGCATGGTAAAAGCATCATAAATTCTTAAGTTAAAAGAGAGTTAAAATTTTATCTTGTAAAAACCAAAATCATTTGAGCTCTTTGGACTTATGTTCTAAATAACATAAAAAATGGTAAAACAAATTATTGAAATGATTAATGGTTCAGTTCCAATTTTTCATCAATTATTATGTGATTGGGTCTTGCACAAAATGCAATAACATTCACTGTCAGGTCTTTAAGCCTAGAGAGTTTTAGAAATAGAGACAATAGGAGAGTTAGAGAAAGAGAGAGAGAGAGAGAGAGAGAGAGAGGAGAGGGGTGGGGGGGGGAAACACAACATAACATTAACAAGCTAATGATCTAATTCACTGTAACCTTTCACAGAGATTCTATTTCTGGATGGAATCCACAGCTTTCGAAGTGGACTTAAGAATGAATAGGGAGAAAGAAAAAGAAAGGAACAGAAAGAAATAGGAAGTGAAAGTAGTATATGTGTGCCTGTGGATGAAATGGGATACATGAATTAGAGAGTATAAATGGAGAGAGAGGTAGGAATATAAGACATGAAATTTGATTTTAAAAAATAGGTATCATAGGGAAAATTTCAATGCAGGTTTCCAAGTTTAATTTTTTTTTTAATTTAGTCATAAATGATAAAAAGATTATAAATACAAGATAGATTCTCAACAAATATCTTAAGTAAAATACAAGAAAAAAGAAGAGTATGAGAGAAAAAAAAGTGATAACCAGGAATATCAAGAACTGCTGGCAAAATTTTGCAGAAAATTGGCGGCAAGGGACAAACTTATGGATGTTCATAGGTTAAAAAAAATCGAAATAAAGAAACTATACTGCATAAACTAAATCTTACGCAAAGGCTTGAAGTCGAGAACATCGAAATCAAGTTAAAAAGACAACATAGGGCTGGTATGGACATGCAAGTTTGAATATTGCGACCAATTTACATGGATGGAAGACATCGCATGCCGATTTCAAAGCTTAGCTGATGGCTATATGCACAGAGTCACCTACATTTTGGACGTGAAAGGAATTAGAAAAAAAAGCGAAGGTATACATTTATAAATTATATCCTTTAGATGCTCTGATTTGCTAAGCATATAGATTTTCATGACATTACAGAACTTTTATTTTGCCCATTTTTCAGCCACCAGAACAAAAAAAACAACATTTTCTTTACTTTTTTCTTATCATACAGCTGCAGTGCTTTGAAAGGATAAACAGCTGCAGAACTTTCAGACACGCTCCACGTTTGCATTGTGCTTCATTCCATGTGAAGCAGGGATAATCTTTGCTTACGATATCGTAAAAGGTGATATTGAAACTCAGGAGTACCCTTTAAGTTGCAAAACAAAATACTCTCTTGTGATACTGGCAAATGATTTACTTCTTGCAAGTTAAACAAAACGCAAAATACGGTATTTTCTGCTGCTTTGGGGGGTTTGTATTTTGCTGCTAGTCTTTCTTTCACTTGTTCGCCACCTTGTTAGTACACTACACATAGAGAACATTGGTCCTTTTTTGGCCTATGGATGGATATACAGTTAGCATTCTTTTAAAGAAGGAAAATCTTGATGGGTTGATTATAATTATTGGAATCCACTAAATTAGAAATGGATGGTACATTTTTCATTTCGTCAAATCCCAGAAGATGTACTGTAGTTACTTGATCTACGAATTGGAGATTCAACTCTTGAATACCGACTAATGTGTCATTGACAGCAATCCGAATAGGCTTATCTCTTTCTGCTGCAATTAATGATGTACTTCCTTCTCTTTTCTCTCCTTGAACTGTCCCAGTGGAATTTACTATGTCGAGAGCTGTTTGGGTGACCATCTCAGATATTGCAAGTTTGTTCAAGAAAAATACTTGTACTCTTTACCTTTCTTATGGAGCGCCCCTCACGTGGTCGGTTTCAAAACCGTGTCCGTAGACTCTAAAGATTTGAGTCAGGGAGAAAAACACAATGGTGAATGTTCTCAGGAATTTTTTTGTTTTTTTTAAACGTGCTCTGTGCAAATTCAACCTAGGTATTTATTATAAAGGTGCTTACGCTAGCACGCAACCTTACAGCTATATACAAAGTTATTTTATTTTGGCCAATTGGTATTCACGTATTGGACGATGCGCTAGTATGCCAAATCCTTCGTTCATTTTAAAGGCAGGTACGCTTGTAAGAACACAGTTAATGACCCGATTAGTAATTATTGCATTTTAACGAGGACTAAAATGTATTGGAGCACAGAAAACATATTCACGCTGTGGAAAAAAGTCATCTTTGCCCATCTCGTCGACAAATTTTACAAGGGTAAGATCACAGAGTCTTGCAAACTGAGGCTTCCTGATATATGTGTACAGGCCATGTTACCAAACTTTTGCATGTTTGAGTTATTGTGATCTTTTTCTTTTACCTTTTAGGCATAGTTAGAACAGACTTGTATGCAGAATCAGTATGCGCTTATAATTCAGCCTACAGAACAAAATTATCTAACTGTCCTAACTCTGCCAAAGAGTTAAATAATATAGCTCACTCTTACACTTACTGCAAAAGTTTGTTCGCTTCGGTGACATGGCCTGTATGTATTTTAGGAAGCCTCGTTGAACACCTATCAGACTCTACCCCTAAAAAATCCCTATCAAGTCGTGTTACCCATTTACTAGTAACCCAGAGCAACAAGAAACACCATCATTGTTGGTTGGCAGAAAAGCTTAAGACTTTGAAGCGTGGAAAATTTCATAATTATAGTGATGTCAGCCTATTTTATCCCCTGAAGAGTCATAAATATCTCATCTGCATATCTTTAACCCCAAACTAATCATTGAGAAGAAACTCAAAATATCATGTTCTATATCTATGCTTAAATAATAGGTCATATTTCTTTCACGCCTACCTGTATGTCAACACATAAAAAAAGCAATATTTGAATTACATTTTAAAAATATTCACTTAGACATTTCTATGTAAAAGAGTATATTGGTTTGGAATTTTTCTATTAAAAAAAAGCAAGCATGATAAAATTATTCAATGCAAAGTTAATTATGGTTGCATTTTTCATACCATTCAAAGAAACAGCAAAAAACATAAAAACTTCTGGGAATGTCAAGCTGACTGCATGACAATTTAAGATGTATCAAAGGACAGTAATCATTATAGAACAAAGATCAACAAATGTAATAAATATTTTATTTTATTTCAAAATTTCAGGATGAAGTTCAAACTACAATAAAAAATATAAACAAAATCAAATAATAGAAGACATGACGTTTGTTTTTTTTTTCTCAGATAATACTTCATCATTTTTTGGTAATAAAATAATATACGTGTCAATGTATCACATGCTTCATTTTAGATTTAATCTCTATTATCATAAATCTGCTTAAGTAAGATGTACAAATTTACATAAGCTGAGCAACTCACTGACTAGCATTAAGTTGAATATGAATCACTTGTATATGAAATAAATAGAGTATAACACTAACAGATTTAAATTAAAGGAGGGTTAATCTTGAAGACATATTATTCAAAGAAAATGCTACATCACCTTAACATTTTCCCACATTTCTTTTGGATGTATTTGATCAGATTCAACTAAAGTGTTCTGCTTGAATGACCCAGCCCTGCTTTGGCCAATAAACATGTAAATGTAGTACTGTATAATAAATTATTGTCCATCCCTAGTCTAGCCTTGCCAATTTTGTTTTCCTTACAAAATAAATAACAGATAAATTATACCTCCTACATTGCCTTAACTGAGTAATTACTATGTACATTTCTTAGTCTTAATCTGACTTAATTTGTAATATTGGCTGTCCACAGAATTTTTATTTGTTTTCAAGAGTTTTCATATGTGTCTATCTGAAGTTTCTTTGATCACTTAATGCATTTGCAGCAATGAAAATTGTGGAACATAGAAAACACTTTAATAAGCTTATGTGTAGCTATGTTATCCCTTCCAATGTTTTCTCAATTATCTAGTACCTGTCCTACACCTATTTTTCATATGATTTCATATTTGGAATTGCAAATTTCCGAGGATCTTTCTCCTAAATGCTCAAAAATCTCTAGATTCTCCATTTCTCATGTTTATGGTTTTTGTGTTCTGCATGTTCAGGATAAGAAATTTATTTTCAATTGGTACCTGACAGTTTTGAACAATCGTTTCTAACACTTGCAATAGGTTTTACACATATCCAAGGTTTTTTATTATTTGTCATCATATAAATGCATTATACACTTCATTTCTACAACATATCTTTGTGTACTGTCTTACAAGATGTGCAGCAAATGCATCACTGCCTTGCTTCTTCTATCATCCATACCTTTGGTGTGTTATTAAGTATTATTAAGACAGTTAAGCCAAATCCAGTCGCATATCAAATTTCTTCACTGAAACTCCCATGTCAATTTCTCAAATTGGCTCACTCCTTACTTTGACTTCTAATTTAATACTGAAATATCCTAGAGAAGATTTTTCACTGTAATTTTCAACTCATAAGTTTACAATTCTTCTGCTTCCTTTTTTTTATAAAACCAGCTAGCAACTTAAAGTTTTCATACCTTTAGCTCATTCTTAAATCCTTCAAAACAGTAGCCACTGCAATTTATTGTTTTTTCATACCTTGCACGATAATTTTACAAATGTGCTAATTGAAAATGGAAAATGCATTTAATATATAAGCCAAAGCCACTCATGGTTAATATTCTTTTGCACATCATTACTCTGATTGCAGTTCATAAAAAATAGAATAAAATTTCAATATACTTGTTGCATAGAATAACTACATCTATCTCTAATAAGAAACCAACAATTAATTAATATGAGGATTGTAAAATAAACTGGAAACCCTTGATTTTCTTCAAATGTATATTATTTTATTCACACATAGAACTCTATTATATACATCATTAAAATGGTGTATTTATGGTGCATTTCAAAGGTGAAGACATTTCTTATCTGGCCAGCATCTTTGTTGACTAATTGAAAACCTAAAATCTCTGATATTATAGCCATTTTTTTTAACTGTAAATAATCAATGCACTCTTTCCAATTAAGTTAACATTATTTCAAATGGACAAAAAGTAAATAGTGTAAAAAGGTTTTTAATGTTGGATACTTCAGCTATATTTACAATATTGCATGTGGAAGTTTCCTTTAATACATTTAAGTAAAACATCAAACATGTTAAATGATAACTATTACATGGGGGGAAAAAAACAGACATCAAGATGGCAAAATATCATTTTGTTGCCCCTGAGGGTCTCAGAGTAGTAAGCATGAAAAAGGAATCCCACGAAAGAAAAAAAAAAGCAAATATTTCAAAAGGTCATTGACATTAAAAACCATCTTAGAAATTGGAGCTGCCCTCAACCTCCACAGGACAGTTGATGTGATGTTTTATCTTATGAAATTTCGTGACCGTCTCTTGAGGAAGTATAATATTTATACTGGTCTAAAACCGTCACTTCACTCTAATGGCCATATGACCTGTAGTACCCTGGTACTCTTAAAAGTGTACACGCGATGCAAATAGAGGAAACAAAAGAAAAGTTAAGGGCCCTACTAACACTGCAAACCTAACCTAATATGATTGATTGACAAGTTCCATTCATTTAATGAATTTGCACTGAAACTAAACAAAGAAGATTTCTGATTTGTCCAAAAAAAAAAAGAGAGAGAAAAAAACAACAACAAAAAAGGCTTGAAATAGCTCTCAAGTCCATAGGGAGTCAATGGACCAGAATATTGCAGGGCTTCAACACATGTCAAGACCTCACATCATACCTTGCGGCAATAAAAAAATAACATGCACACACACACTCACAATGGTATATTTACCTTAATGTATGAGAGCATTTATTGTGGTAAAGCATTTCACCCTCATTGCCAATTTTTATCAAATTTGATATCAATTATATTGAACTCTTTGACAAAGATTTTGATAGTTATTGATTTCCAATGACCAAAAATACCTTTGAAAAATTCTTTTTCATACAAACTGCACAGAATGTATAATTGTACATAAAAGAAAGGTAAATTTATATTTGTAAGAACAGGGAAAATAGTGACAATAAGATGCATACACTTGGAAGCAAATCAAGCCTTACATTTCAATTAATTTCAAATAATTTATTCTGTTGAGCATAAACTCAGAGAAAAACTCCACAATTTCAATACACTATTTCCAACTAGTGATTGCTAAAGGTAGTATCATCTGCTTAACTGAAATTGACAAGCTTATTACACCATTTATTTTATTCTCCTAGAATAAGTTATGAACAGATACTGGCACACAAAAAAATTCAAATAACCCATTTAAGAAATACGAGTAGTCAGCCATAATAACTTCACTTGTAAGAAAAAACATTAGCTGAAAACATCCTCACTATGGACTTAAAACTCATGGCAAAAGAAAGAAAAGTGGCCAAGCAAGCTCACTTTCACATTATAAAGTAATTTCTTTTACAGAATGACAAAAACCTCACTGGTCTGCTTCCTGATCAAGTTCCTGCAGTTCAAAATTTACACACCAAATCTTGATAATCATCTGACACTCTGCCACACAATGAGGTGATGTTAAAATGAAAATGAAATTTAGTCTTTTTGGCCTTAAACTGATGTTTCTTCAAAGAGGCATAAGTCTCTATAAGAAAAACTTTATTTACCATGAAAAACCATAGTATTGACAGGTTAACAGACAACCTGGGTGCCCAACAGCTACTTTGCAGAAAAATAAACACTTTTTAATCGATTCCCCTCTCTCTCCCCCCAAAATTTTTTTCTTTATTCAAAACCACTGCCTAATTCCCATATACAGTGAAATATTGGCTTGCATTGCCCATTATTTTAATGAGACACAAATAAGGTGCTTAATACTCAGCTTTCTTGGGATGGAACAATTTTTTTTTCTGTTTATAAAAAAAAATCCAACAAAGGCAAAACTGAAAGCAAAAATCTCATTGAAAATTCCACCAACTTTGCTGCATATACACTCACACCCATAGACAATTTTGCAGATAGTCATAAATACTTTCAACACGTCCAAACATTTAAGTTTAATAACATTAAATATCTACATCATAAAAGAAGTAGCACCTTACTCAATAGATATGAAGCTAAGAGGATTATGAGAACAAATTCAGCTGCCTTTAAAAAATGAATACATGAAAATGGAAATTGAAAATAAAAAAATACAGATCTTTGAATTGTCATTAATGTTTCACTTGAATAAGTTGCCCAGCAGCATTCATACAATGAGATTGGAAAAATAAAAGCTTAGGTCTATCAAACAAACAATATCGTGTCCCAAGGATCTCTCTCGTTTACTTACGCCATTGGCAACAATGTCTTTGGGTCAATGGTCCTTGAATATATAATTATAATCATGCAAATTTTGCAAGAGCTAAGTTATAAGTAGATTTAAAAAAAATAGAAAAAGAGCTAAATCATATCTAAATGTAAAAAAAAAGAAAAAAAAACAGAAAAAGATATTTCAACAAACTTTTGTTTGCTTCTTGCTTCCCTTTGTTCTTTTTTCACTCAGGGGACCTTTTTTGCCAAGTCTAATAACAGAAATACAAGGTACCCTAGAAGACAACACAAATGCATATTATTTTTTTTTTTTTTAATTTACTCAACTTTCTGCATCAAGAAAAAAGAATACTGTTCATGGGAGGGAGTTGCCTCTTTGGTGTAGACTTCAAGTTTAGTATATCTGACTATTTTAGAGCCTCGTAGAATATTATTAGCCTGGAAATTATCAAAACATTATCAGAAAAGAGAGGAGGCAAATACACAACTATGTAAATGTAACAAATTAAATGTATGTGCTACAACACCTGTATATCCAGAAATAATACTTGTCTGCCAAGAAGTGCATGAAAACAAACCTATCAGTATTCAAATCACGAAAAATGAACCAGTGAGGATAAGTGAAAGATAACTTAAGTGAAATAAATTCTATGCTGAATTTTATGGTATCATTTGTATTGGTTTCCAATGCAGTCCCAGCATGTTGAAGTTCACCTTGTTCTTGAAAAGTGGACTCTACGCGTCAGATGTATTTAAGACAGGTCAAGTTTGCTGTCAGTTGCTTCAGACTACATGAGGAGGATCAAAGGAAAAAAAAATATAAATCTCATGTTTTGTCTCTTACACATCATATACTTCAGCTATTGACTTGCTAATAATCTGGTGAGATAATTTACCATTCTGAAAAGAATAATATTGGTGGGAATTAACAATAAATTCCAAATAATTGCAAGCAAAAACATATTCTTCGAGTCTACCAATACTACTTCCTCATGACAGTTAAACTTTTAAACGTTGAATCATAGCAGAAAATATGCATCTTTTTCTTATAAGAGAGTTCTAATGTCATTCATATAAAACATTTTCTGGCATCATGCAAAATAATTACTAAAATTGGTAAAGCTAAAATCACAACCTCCAAATGTTGAATCGTAAGAGACATTACACACCTTTTTTTTTAAAGACAATTCTTACATCTTTCGCTTTAATAAATTTTCTGGCATTTCACTAATTTTATTTAAAGCTTTTGGAATCAAGCAACTTAATGATAATGGCCAAAAGAAACACTGAAATACAAAAGATACTTAGTTTCTCTGTGATTGTCAGAATAATGATGCAACATTGGAGCATGATCAAATTTAAGTGAATGCCATGACTAGCCATACAGTTTTTATTTTTGGCAATTATCAAGAATTAGGTGCACACATTGAATCATTAAATTTTCCTTTCCTTTTTTTTCTCTTTTGCAATCAAATGCAAACTAAAACTCATTTGCTCCACTGTATGTTATTTGTTTTTGAATATTTGCTAAATTGGTATAAATGGCTAAAATTAATTTACACATTAAAAAACAAAACTCTTTCAGCTTCATTAAAGGTTAAAAAAAATATTTTTTGTAACAAACAGTGATAATACAGTAATTATCAAATAATGCAAGTTGTGGTTTTCAAAGAGAATACACATAAAGAGCTAATATACATCTCTTTTCCAAAAATGATTGTATCCACTTTATCAAACTTGAGGACTACAAAATTTTAAATTAAGAATAAAACTTTAAATTTGATTATATTCTATTACTGTAAGTTATATATATATATATATATATATATAAAATTTTTAAATATTTCTTTTCCTTAATCTACACTTTAATCTCGCCTCTCCCTCTCGTAAAAAAAAACACATATATATAAATTATGAGCAACAGAGACAAATAATAAAACAGACCTAAATAATCCTCAACCACTTCATTTAAATTACAATTAAACATTGCATACCATCTTGTTTTTGATATTCTTGGGGACCTCCTCTCTTTGTGACCAAAGCTCTTCCCTTCGCAGCTGATTCTGTGAACTGTCTTCGAACTCCACCTGAAATAATCAAAACTGAAACCTTAAATCCTTTTTTTTTTTTCAATTTTGAACAGGAAAAAAGTAGCAATAAAACAGCAAACAAATAGACATAAACTTTTGAAGGAATTGTTTAAATCCAAATAGGCAGATCATCTCAACAAACGTTGAGTAATTTAGGTGCGTAATTTAAGAATGGCATATGTTGGGGCCTCACATCTATTTTTATTTATTTTGTTTCTTAATATGCATGCTTTGCTTTCTTCTTTATACAGTTTTTTTTTATATTAATCACATTTATTCCTCTTTTGCTTATTCACAGTTCTTTATTTTGAACTTCCAAAGGACTTAATTAACAAAAATATAGAGATGAGAACAAAAGATGAAAACTAAGAGATGCATAGTACACAACTAGAAATTTTGTACACATACAGTGTAAACATCTTGGACAGTCATTTTTTGAAATGTAGCCCCATGCAGACGTCCATCTGTCCATCGCACAGGTATGTGTTCTCCTTTCATAGGAGGGCCATCTTTCATACAGTCTCTTCCCTGTTAAAGATACGTCAAAGATAGTTTTATTGCAAAATTGAAGAGGACTCTCTGCATTTCATCACTTAATATTTCAAAACTCAACAGATGAACCACAATACTGACACCTCCCTCATTCAAAAACCTCAAATTTAGAAAAATGATTTTTTTTTATGTGGATAAAAAATAAAGTTACATCTCTACAGGTTTAAGAATTGACAAGTCCCATAAGAAGTTGACTAATAAAGTCTAGATATGCCTCACCATAATATCTTCCGGGAGGAGATCATCACTAAAAGATCCATCATCGAAGTCAACTTCAAAACGCCTTTTTCTAAGTACATGAATCACTTTTGTCCAGTAGTAGCGCCGTGTGACTTTGTGTTTGGCAAGGACTAAATCCCCAACATTCAAATCAAAAAGGTCCTCTGATCGACGAATGGTGGATTTCCGCTGCTTGCCTTGGCTCTTGGTATTGGCGACACTTGCATGTCGCACACAGTTCACATAGATATGACCCGGTCTATTATCTGCTTGAAATCGACTTCCTGCTGCTAGGCCACAAGTCACATGGAAGGAACGCACACAACCTTCAACTGAGCATTGAACACAAATTGTAAAAGATGGACGTGATCTTCCAAGAGAAGCACAAAGCTCACATTTCTGAAACCAGGTAATTGAAAAAAGCATTAAAAATATATTATGTTCATTGTGAAGGGAAATTTTGTTTTGGTCTGGGAAAAGATGAAAATGAGACATGACAAGAGAGAGGAAAAGTACAATTCACCCATATTAGAGACCAGTGAAGAAAGAGGGAATAGAACATCTAAAAACGATGTCTTATTCACATAAGGAAATAGTGAGATCTAAATTGGTGCAAGCTGGCTAGAGTTGATTGACCTGCAAGGTGTAGCCCAAATTTTTGTTGGCCTACAATGATTTGATATTGCACTTTGCAATATTTTTTTATGTATTGATGCCTATGTGCACCACTAGTAAAGTCTCATATTCTTTTACCAGCCAAAACATGAGTTGATAAAAAATTAGTTTATCTACATTCAACAGGTTAGGTCCTCAATTTACAGTTCTATTTACACACCATATTGTTTTAAACATTATCAATTAATATAATGGGAAACAGGAGACTGCAGTTTGCATCAAGTGTAGATGTGATTAAAAAAAAAAATCAACCACAAAGAAAAAAAAACAATTGGTCTGCAAGGTCCTCTGCCTCCTCTCAATTTGTCAGCATGCTTAAACAAAAAAACGTGTGTTTTACTATCATTATTCAATTCACTACTCTTAATGATAATAAAAAAAAGTCAATAAATATAATATTGTAATGCATAAGAAATTTTAAATACCTACAGTATTATTTATATTCATAGCTTTTAGCACTTTGTTCTTTTTCTTTCAATTACTGTTCGGATCACTGGTGTCACAGTGTCTTTTGTGTAATGATTTATGTATGAACTTCCAGTGATCTGCTTTCTTGCCCTCATTGACCTGAAAAGAAAGCTTATAACTAAAGGAAATTTCCACATCTCACCAGTTTGTAGCGATCATTTCCAATGGCTGCAACATTTATTGGTGCTCTGTCTTTGACACTGGCAAAGGAAATCTCTTTGACTGCAAGTGCACACACTATGTGGGCCCAGCCTCCATTTGAAGTAGGCTTTAAAGCACCACCTCGCAGACAACACAGTGAACAGACCTAAAAAGAGAGCAACATGTTTGAACAATTGCTTTTAAAGCACATTAAATTTTGTTGACTCCTTATAAATATGACAACATTAAAGGACAGTTTCTAGCTGTTGTCCATTTGTCTATGTAAACCAAAAGCAACTAGTCAAACCGAACAAAAAGGAGGCTTAAGAAAAGGGATATATATTCTTCATTTTCAAATTTTCACCAATCACATGACTGCTAAGATTTTTCGCTTCATTTTCCGGTCTTTTTTTTTTCCAAAAGAGGCTGCCAAACCTATCCATTTCTGCTATTCAAACAAAACTTTTCGTTAAAAAGATTTTGTCCGCAAATAACTGCTGCATCTATATTACCCAGATTAATTAAAAACTTTTTTCCCAGTTCTGTCTTCATCTTAAGTTTTGTCTGGGAAGACATATCTAAATTAAAAGTGAATGGTGAAATGCTACGTTTCACTTTAAAGCCTCAAAGAACAAATCTCTTGATATGGGAAAAAAAATTATATAAAATAAACTATAATCCCCTATTATTTAAATACAAGTTGCATTACTCACAGGAATTTCTTCCTTCATGTTGAGGCAGGCTGTACAAATCCACTGTTTTGTTAATGTTCCTTCCTGCTCACCATAACAGCCTTAAAAAAATGGAAAAAATCATGACCAATACATTAAACTTAATTAGCGGAATATGGTCCCAAATTATTGGACACATAATGATGTTATGATCAAAATGATCCAGAGGTTCTTCAGCTGTGGCAAAAAATTGCAAATTTTAAATGAACATAACCAGTCTCTCTTTCTGTTTCCTTTTCTTTTAATTCTTTAACTGGAGAGAACAGGTAATGATGTATTACATAAAACCATTTGTAAAAAATCTAAGAACATACTTGCATGAACACATACAGCACATTTCATGCAATGTAGAAGAGTGCTGCGGCCTTCATGGTCTAGTCGAGGGTAGGCACCCCCTGGGATACCCTGGCAAGACTTTGCACAGAGTGCAAAAGAAGTTTCTGGAATCAGTGGTAGACTGCACTGTGATTGTTCCACATCAACTTGTGCCTTTTCTGTCAAGCAGTCACTGCCAAGTTTTGTAGTCATCTTAAAAATATCAAGAGAAAATAGTAAAATATGCTACCTGAATTAGAGAAGATATTTGAAGCTTTCTGGTGTGCAACTGATCCAAAATGGTTATGCACTATTTTTCACTAGAGAAGATATTTCAATTATCCATCTTTCTTATCTGTGACTGTTACCACTAGGTTAGTTAAAAAAAAAGGGGGGGGGAGGGGGGAGAAAATATTGCAATTTATGATTAATTTTATTGCTTGTGTCCAGAAACCTTTAATAACTAGTGACACAGAAAAGTATTTTCAATTACCTGATGCTGTTGAAAAAGAGAACAGACTGAGCAAAACGGAGGTCTGGAGCCAATATCTTTGTTAAAGTCCATCACAGCTTGGTGATTATTAGGCAAATGTCTCCACAACAAATTTACAGTTTGGGCCCAAGGCTTGTCTATGACAGCTGGAGCTCGTGAGGTTGTCTTCTTTCCACCTAGAAACAAATATGTAGCCAAGAGATGCCAGTTGTAGTATGCAAATAGGCACTCTTTCACTCTTTTTTTTTGTTTTTAGTTGTTGTAAAACAAAGAGGGAAATCAGACTGATATTACTGATAATCTGATATTATGATTTCAATAACAGCATTTATGCTCAAATGATATAGATCATTTTCTCCAGGTACGAGTCAACAGAACCCTTTTTTTTTTTAAATTCACATGATCTCAATATTTCTAGTGACTGTCTATTAATGTTAGATTCTTACAAATATGTAGATCTATATATTCTTGGAAAGTAGAAGTAACCCAGGGACAGAAATTTCTGAAAAGACCAATTCAGTTGCTTTGAGTCATGTTGCTGACATTATTTATTAATTTTGCCACACTTTTGTAATACATTCAAGAAAATGGTAATCAGAAGTTAGCTATAAACCTTGTTTAAAGTGCAACGGGTATAAAAAGTTTGTCTTGTTTTGACCATCTTACCTTGCTTAGATAAGGAAGGTGAAGGAAAGACTGCATTCTGAGAGGAATGCATTGAATTTTGAACAACCATAAGCTTTCCAGACACCTCGTTCTTGTCTTTCTTGATGATAGGATACACTACAACTTCAACCTAAAAAGGGAATAACAAAACACTTATATAGGGTTTTATCTCTCTTTTTACATTTTTTTTCTAAAATGAGACAATGTTTTAAGAGGAATGATATTCCCATTTAACAAACTAGATAAATTGAAAGACATATGATACCTTAAACTAGAACTGACCAATACAAGTACTTTTTAATGCCACGAGAGGTGCCAGTTGGGTATGAAAATATATCCATATCTTTTACCAGACCTAAAAAAATAGCTGCACATTTAGTCTATGCGACTTTTAAAACTGTAATTTTTCTCGAACTTAAATGAAAAGTCAAAGAAAAGATATCAAAGTAATAAATGTATTTCATACATGAATTAAAATTAAATAAATAAAAAAAAAAACAAGAAAAAAACAAAGTAATGTTTCACAGATCGCTAAACATTTCCAAATTTCTAAATTATAAAATGGGAAGATGACCAAAATGTTTATATTTATCTCATCTTTAAAAAAAGACTTTTCTCTATTGGAATCAAAATGAAGGAAAGGAAAAAAAAATTGATGCTACTTTCAATGACAAACTTTCTTTTATAAATGAAGTATGAAATACTTAGGTCTAATGTGGAGCTTTTGAATCAGATGGTGGATTTACATCTAGATCTAACCCACGAAACTCAAGAGGTTGTCCCCTTTGTCTATGTCCTCAGTTTAAAACTAGTAGTAGTCCCATTTTTACCCAATTTTACACCCTTTTCATCGTCAATGTTGCCCTCTTATTCATTGTCAGAGGCCCCTAGACAAACTACCATTTTTCTATGTCTCTTCTTGAGTTCAAGTGGCAGATTTGCGACATTATTTAGAGACAGTGACGGTGAAAGCCTTTCCATAATAATTATTACTAAAGAACCACTTAAACAAAAAGGAAAGTAAACAAAAGTAGAACATATCCAGATGTACAAGTACTCTTTTGCACAGCCCCAAAACATTTCCCAACATTATGTAATAGCTCAGAGAAGCTTTTTGTACAGAAGAGTCCTGGACTGCTAAGAGGCATTGCTGAATTAAAAAGTTCAGTTATGGACTTTTTGATAAAGATCATATTCTACCAAACAAAATCATGAAGCTTTAAATAATCAAAATTTCCAATGAATCTTTCTAACAGTCTATTTAGTAGTAGGATCATCGATTTATTTTTCAGGTAAATTTCTACAGAATAATTTTTCTATGTGCTATTTAAGTAATCATTATTCAAACATGCAATTATCAAACTATTTTTTTTATTTTTAATAAAGTGTGCAATGTTTAATCCACTGAAGAATAAATCTTTCTCTTACAATTAGCTCTATAAAGAAGTCTCTGTGAAAAGAATTACATGTTTTGTTGTTTAAGATCTTATACTCTAATGCATACAAATATTTGCTTGCAAGATGAATAAAGACTTTAATTTTCACCTCCAAATCTTGAAAAAGGTAAAATGTAAAAAAATATTCAATTAGGCCTATATACATATTACAAGTCATCTTTTCACTCTAGTAAATAAATCTGAGGAAAATTTTTACATACTCTTGTTTTGTTCAAAGTTATCCTATGAGAATTTCATTAACCACTAACAGCATTTTTTACCTGTTTCGGTATTGCTTTTTGCTGCCTTGGTTGGGAGTGATTGGAGTTGGTCTCAGCTTGAGTCAGTGCCAAATTTTGTTCTGGTGTTTGATCTAGAGCTGACGTGCTCTCTTGCTTAAGTAAATCAGGGAAAAGTCTCAAATCACCACTGACAATAAGTTTAGTAAGAGATTCTTGGATCCTTGGATTATGCAGTGAAGTAATTAGAGATGACGATGTACCCCTTTCATGTGCAAGAGTATCTCCTTGAACAGAAAACATTCTCTTATTATCACAGGCAATTACAGGACTTTTCAGAAAGAGACCTGATCCTTTGTCCAAAGAAACTGATGAAGGTTTTGAATCAGATTGTTCACAGACATCTTCTGATAAAGAGGAAACAGTATTTGCATTGAGCGAGATGGAAGTTTGATGAACAACAGGCTGATGCTCAGTTGGTTTTGGAGACAAAGATGGGGGTCTAGACCAAACATGTTGATTTACATCACTTTTAATACACTCTAAAGATGGGGGGCTAATGGAACGTGTTGAAACAGAATTCTGTGACACAGGAAAAGCACAAGATGGTCTGAGGTTATTTTCAATCTGTGGAGTATTTTTAGCTGAATATGTTGTGTTACAATGCATAACAGCATTAGATACTTGCTGACCATTTGACAAATGGTGGGAAGCATTAGCAATAGACATATTTGAAATGGATGAGGCAGCAGTAACAGTGAACACACTGGGTGTAGATCCAGAAGGCAAGTACATTAAGCGAGGCTTTTTATTTGCAATGCAGTCAGATGTTCTAGCTTTTACACTTTTAAATTGAGTTTTAGGATTTTTGTTCCCAATTTCAGTCCCAGTATCCAGGACCTGAGATGGTGTCATGGTGCAAAAACCATAACGGGGTTGTCCATTTAATGAAGTTTGCTGTTGTAGTGAACAAATGGCAACTTGTTGATGCTGAATATTATTTGAAACTGGTTGAATAAAAAGTCTCTGCTCTTTCATCGGTTGTGGCTGCAATGAGGTATTTGTCACAGTGATCCCATGCTGATTCTGGCTCAAAGACAATTGGGTACCAGTACTTTGTGATACTTGCTGCTGCAGATGTTGTATAAGAAGTGGGCTGGCATTTATTTTTGTCTGGGTTTTAACTTTGCTGTAACCAATGTTACCAAAGATCTGAGAAGGAACAGTAACATTTTGAATAACCTGTGCAGTCCCTGAAGCATGTGACTGAGCATTATTTCTCACATTATTACTGTCCATAAAAAGCCTTTGGGTACAAAAAACTTTAGGATCTTTTAAAGATGTTGTTGAAGGCTTTTGTTGCTGGAATAGATTGTCTTCTGTAGAAGTATTAAAAGTGCATGCTCTGGGATAAATTAGAGCTGATACAGGTGATTTCCTTGTGGTTGATATCACAGACTGTGTTGCTGGCCTGGTCAAGCAGAGAGGAGTTTGACATATACTTGTTGTTGTGGTGGTTGCTGTAGCAGTTGTAAACTGATGACTTTGTATCCCTTTTGAAACATTTTTTGGCTGCAGGCCAGAGCCTGGGAACACTATCATTGGTGTCTGAGATAAATATTGGATGGTTAACTTCTTCTCACCCAAAAGGGACTTTGTTATTGTTTTTGCTTCTGGCTTAGAAAAGGGAGGCTTCTGGGGGATGGTTAGCACAGAAAAGCCTGCACGGTCTGCCTGCAAGGCCTTTCCTTTTTGAGAATTTTGATTAAATAATCCAGTAGACTGTGTTTGTTGAAACACACAACTTTTATTTTGAAGATTTTGAGAACTTTGAATATGGTGAGTTTGAGAGGTAAGATGCTCGGGACAAATTTTTTCATGCACAGGCACTGCAATGTCCTCTGTGCATAGGACAGTGCCACCTGATGTTATTCCTTGATTGATTGTTACAAGCTCCTGAGTTCTTTTCTTGTTCACTTGCTCATTTGTTAAAACTTGATAAAAAGACTGTGAAGGTCTAACAGATGTTACAGTGGTTTTAAAAAACTCACCATTAGTCAAAGATGTCATGCATTGACTTAGTCTCATATTTGGTGGCTGATTTTGATGGGTTTGTAAATGACAATGGTTTGGGAGAGTTTCATTTGAGTTGGAGTTGAGAGGGGAGTCATGCAATTTTGGTTCCAGAATGGCCTCCACTATTGGTTTGCTGGGGGTGAGCACAGGTGGGCTACGGTCTTCTTTTTCAGACTTTACGACTAACTGGTGAGGAGAGAGAATTGGAGGGCTTAAATCACGGGACTGTTCTTGACTAAAGTTTGGCATGAGGATTGGCAAAGTGGAATCCGTTTTTGCTTCTATTAGAGCTGAAGTATTCACAGAAATAGGCTGAAGGCTGGATGGAGACTCTGTCTTTACTTTGCATTCTTCTGGCTCACTTAAAGGTAAAAGTGGGGGGCTCATGCTTCTCTCTAGGTGAAGCAGAGGCCTGCTTATTTTGTATGAGTATTCTCTACTTTCTTCAGGAGCCTGGCCAGTTTCTTTGTCGTGACTAAAATTCTCAGACTTGGAAAGTGTCTGGCTATGCTTAATCTTGTTCCATATTTTACTCCTTTCTTTATGATCATCGTTCTCAGGTAGAAGTGTTTTCATGAAAGCCTCTTGAAATGCTGACATATAACCTGGGTCACTTTTTTTTTCTTCTTTTTCATCTTTATTATTTTGAGGACCCCTGAGATACTCTGATAATTTTTGCCTCTGAGATTCTGTCATCAGGCTGAATTTAGGACTTTTTGTGGAAGGAACTGTACTTTTGGGCAATGGATTCACTTTAGCTTTTTTTCCTGGGCTGTGACCGCTATAAGTTTCATCTTCTGCCTCTTCTTCTGGCTTCTTTTTTTTTTTGGCTTTTTTTTGGGGGGAGCCACTTTCATGTTGGTCTTTTACAAATTCTTTTGACTTTTTCTTGACCTTTTTTACGATATCTTCCTTGTTTTCCTCAGCCTTTGCCTTAGATTTCTTCACACCTTCCTCTTTGCCTTCCTCAGTCTTATCCTGACATTTCTTGTTAAATGCAGACTTTAGTGGATGCCGTCGAGAATGTGCAGTTCCAGAGCTGTTGGCCTCAATTTTCTTCTTAGGTCTGAAATCAAGATCAAGACCAAAATGTACTGATACAATATAGAAAAAGCATAAAAAATGAAATACGTTAGGAATTCAAGTTAAACAACAGGAATATTGTACTGCCTCAAATAAAGAAATTAGACTTTTGTTAAGTGACTAAAGAAGAATTTTTATCTCCACTGAAGTAAACTTTTTTCTACCACCTGAGGATATCTTCTTTCGTTTCTTGCTTACTGATCTCCAAGCCACTTCCCCCCACAAAAGAATGCACCAATGATTTGTGATAAAAGAAAGATGGCTACCATCAATGAATACTTGTCAAAGTCAGAAAAATAAGCTAATATCAGTTATCAGCATGCTAAAGGCAATTTTCCAACAAAAATGCATAACTGACTTGTAGCTGTTTGTGATTTATGTCATGAGCAAAACAAAAAAAAATATAACAGTAATGTTGTATGTAAGACAGGTGGTCAGGTCTTGAGCATGCACAGGGTAGATGGCTGTCCCAAATCTGCCTGAGTGATATATGAAAACAAAGCTTGCACAGATCATTTGATTCATGACCACTGTGATACAGAATTCAGGGTTTAGGGAATGATCCTGATCTTCTGAAGACAAATATTCATCTAATACTGTGTGAAAGCTGGGATAATAGAAAGTATCGACACACTGAGTGCCCAAACGATAGATAATCACAAAATTTTGCAAACAAAAACTTGTCAGACTCTTTTGACTCGTGAGAAGGATATCATTAATATACCACTAATGACCAAATAAGACCTGGTGAGACAATGAGGGAGGTGAAAAAGGTGAAGTGTGATCTGATGCACTTCTTTCATATCCTCTAAATAATCCAGACCTAGCTGGCTAACACTTGTTTGGTCCTCTAAATGGTCATTTGGCAGGACAACACTTCATCAGTAATGACAACCTGATTGAGAATGTGACAAAATGGCTTTACTCCCTAGACAAGAACTTGTGTACAGATAGCAAAAATGCTGTTGTCTACATAGAGATTATGTTAAAAAGAAGACTTTGTGTTAACAACATTTATTAAAATCAGAATCTGTTCACCAATATTCACTTTAAGATCTATTTCAATTTTTTTTTTTTTTTGTGGTGGGGGGGGGGTGTGCCCTTGTAAACTTGATGACATAGTTTAGGTTTTAATTGCTTCAAACCAAAGTGATTTTAAGAGTGGTGAATGACAAACATAAAGAAATGAGTAGCTCCATTTATATTACTGAGATAAATGATCAAGGTGCAAGGGGAACAAATTTGTAAGTATTTAAGAAGAATATTTCAACTCATAAGACCACAAGTAGATGCACAAATTAAGTTCTCTTTAATTTGAATGTTGAGACTGAGGTTATTATTATTTATCATTCATGACTAAACCGGTCTAAACAAGGCGTTTATCACATCTAGTACTGTAATAACCAATGATATACCTTACCCTGCTGTTTTATCGCCCTATGAAATTGAGGCAAAACAACCCCTCCTCAGTTCCCAATATAGTATGTATAAGGCTTCAAACTACACACAGGTCCATTTGATACTGCTAAAGCCTATAGGTTATATTGCATCTTGCAATATCAATAGTAACTGCAATACTAATGTCTGAGTAAGTGTCACCTCTGATAATTTTAACCCTGACTTCCTATTCAATATGACTGCGTTTACTTTAAGTATCTGCCAAGTCTATTGTTTGCTTATCATGAGCTTCTACCTTTATAGAATCTTCAGTTTCCTCTTAGGTTCACATTGAGCATTTCTCTACTTAAAGTTAGGTGCATTTTGGAGCAAAAGAGAGTAAACTCAACTAATTTGCACTCACATCATTATTTAAAATATATTTAAGAGAAGACAAATATGTATTTTAAAAAAAAAAAAAAGAAGAAAAATTGTGAAAATGTCCGAAATATGTGACAGTACGTGTAGGCAACCATTACACTGGAAAAAAATTTCGGCTGATACAACAGTGCTAAAAGTTCAGTAAAAAAAGGATTTAAAAACTAAAATTTAGTACTTGGAATTTTACTGCTTAAAACTGAAGATAAAACTGGGAACAGGATATCAAATGATACAAAACTAAAAAGTTTAAGATGCTTCCTACATCTGAGAACAACAACAAAAAGATATCTAAATTCTGTAATGCAGAACCCTTACAAAAGTGTGGGTAGAAAGTGATGAATTTGGAGAAGAAGCTTGAAGAAGTTCCAAAGGCAAGTTTAGACAGATCAAATTACAAAATTGTAATATGTAAAGAAGAAAAAACAGGTATTAAAAAGTATTGTCTCCAAACAAATACCACTGGCAAAAGACACTTAATTTTGAGTCAAATATTTCTCTTTTCTAGTTAGTTGCCCAAATCTTTTCAAAACATCGGTGTCTTCCACTAACTTTGTACAATTTCTAGACTGAAAATTACCTGTATAAATTCTGCAAGATGCTTTCCATAAAGACAAAAGAATGATTCTTTCCCTCACTTTAAGTGATTTAACCCTCTTTGACACAAAAACTATGAACCTATCTGTGATGATAAGTGTTACTGGCAAAAAGTCCGCTATTCTCTAGCCAATCTAAAGGCACTTGGTTGGAGCTTGAGCAATTCAAAGCCTTGCAACATTTCAAGGATCACATTGTTTGCTTTCTGTGGGAGCCCAAACTCAAGCCAAATTTTTTTTTAAATTCTGTATTTAAAAATAGCAGACAATGAGCAAGCAGCTATAACTTATAAGGTCTATCGTTCAATGATACATAAGAAAGGCCTTAAAGCATAAAACTCATGTTATCATTAAACAACAAAGACTAACCTATTTGGTTGACGGTTACCATCCCTGTGTCCCTCTGGATGGGAGGCAATATCCTTGCCTGCTTTCCACAACTCATAACGCTCCGGTTGGTACTTTTTGACAAAAACATCCATTGAGATTTTCACACCATCGTTTCTGCAGACGCACTAAAAGCAATTTTAAAAAAAATTACTTCATTATGTCACACATACCCATTTGTAAGATTAAATTTATTACAATCCAGAATTATGATAATAATTAGTTCCAAGATTTATTCAACGAAAGTGATACTCTAAAATCACATTAAAAAAATGACAGCATAGAGGACCATTCAAATTTACCCAGTTTGTACTGCTACTTGGCTAAATCTATTTACCCCAAGCTTATAACATGTGATTGAATTTGCACTGAGGCCTCCTAAAATACAGGCCAACTCACCCAGGTTAACAAACTTTCGCATGTTTGAGTTATAGTGATTTATTTCTTTTAACTTTTGGGCGGTTAGGACAGATTTGTACTCTGAATGCACTTATAATTCAGCCTACAGGCCTACACAACAAAAATAAATGACTGCCCTAACTCTACCAAATGGTTAAATTATATAGCTCACTCTTACTCTTACTGCAAAAATTTGTTCACTTCCATGACTTGGCTTCCATTTTAGGAAGCCTCGATTCGCACAAGTTTCTTAAATTTTTTTCATCTTCTCCTCTTGCTCTGCGTAAACATGTAAGTTTTTGGCAATTTCATCTATATTTCCTATATTTCATGTTCAGATCTCCAGCTTGGATAGCTAATTCATTGCTTTTTTCCTTCCCAGAAGGCAGACTCAAGATCTTCATTAGATAATTATAGATCTGATATAAACACTACAGCAATATATATGGGATAACCACCAATATCTTAAGTCAAAATTAATTTGACTCATATTATCATCTGTGTTTTCAAGAACAAGTACGGCCAAAGAATAATATTTGCTTTAAACTTTCTTTCCAAAATATCACAATCTATCAAAAAATCTTCAAATGCTTATATTTGTCTAAAATTTGATTTTAAAGAGCTGCTTTAGCTTACTTTGCTCTGTACCAAGTCTTTTGAAGACTGACTTGAAAAAAAATTGCTCAGGTTAATTGACAATAATTGAAAGTAAAAAAAAAAAATGTTTTCCAATTAATAGTGTTAGTAATACTATGGTAATAATATGACTTGATCATGGTGAAAACAAGAATATTTTTACATTATTCATACTCCCTCTCACAAATTACTTCTGTTATATTCATGTAGGCAGGGTTTAGCATTAGTTTTACTTCTGTTCTGTACCACAATATGTTTGATAATTTCAACAACAAAAAATATATTACAACGTCCAAAATTACATTGATACAGAGTAATACTTTAAGGCTTGTCTCTGTAACATTAAAGAAGAATGATCCCCTTAACATCAAAGCACGACAGACATGTATTCTCATAAGATAAAACTATGTGACTTCCTCTTCCATAATCCATAACTTCAGCCAACTTTGTAAAAACACTTTAATGAATATATGGCCTAAAGCTGTTACAAGCCATATCTCCCTTTTTTTTTATCAGTTTTTACGATTGAAATAGATTATAAATTTACTGATACAAGGCTATCTGCTTGAACAAAGCCAAAATCTTGTTTTCAAGCATTAATAAAAATGTTGACCAAATTTTAAACTTACTTGTAAACAACGTTTGCCATATTCAATCCACCGGTGAGTTGCAAAATTTGTTGATTCAGCACAGTTAAAACCATGGTTAAACCCTGCATGGTAGCCATATGGAAAGGTAATCATGATATCTCCAGCTTCTTGGGTAATCTGTGATAGAGGAAGTGAAACACATCAATCAATGGCTTTTCCTGTATGTGAATCAAACCCAATTAAAAGAGAAAAAAAATGTGAATTTGCCCTTTCACACAAAAGAGAAAACTGCAATTGGACTAATCTGTGCTTAACATGACTGAAAATACTTTTTGTGCACTATTAAAAGTGATAAGCTCCATATTTCTTCAGTGCTTTCTCATGCAGTGTGATGACCAATGATCCAACAATTAAGGGTAAGGTAACTGAACAAAAGTTGGCATGCATAACCTAGCCCACTGATTTTATGAAACAGCACCCACTGATTTTATGAAACAGCACCAAGATATACAGATTTTTCTCCCCAGATTTTTTAGGTCAATTATTTACAAAATGAACAACAAATGAAGTAGTTAAAACTCTCTTATCCAAACGCACTCACCTTATTAACTGGGATTGAATACTTCTTTAAAATAAAAGGAGAAATGAGAGACATTTTGTGTCTCAAGAAGGCAGGACATTCACTGAAACTGGTAGGAAAAAATCCTATAAAAGGAAAGATAAAAATACATCAGATAAAAGTGTTGATAGCACTGTTAGGTAAATGAAGATAGCCAAACATTACACAAGATAAAAACTTGTATAATGAATGATACAAATAAACCACAAGTTGTGCATTCAAAGCAATTTAATGTCGAAGTTTGAGACAAGCATTACCACATCCATTTTTTTTTTTTTTGTTAAAGCTTCATCCTAAAATTTTTCTTGCGTTACAGAAGAACCCTCAACAGAAATTAAAAAGTAATTTTAGCATTTTTCCTACTATCATTAACTTCATTAATGTAGAACTTGCCCTTGAAATGGTTTTAACTTTTGTCAAAACACTATTGAAAGAGAGTTCTGCTGCTTTGCACAAATAAACCACAAGTTGTGCATTCAAAGCAATTTAATGTAGGAGTTTGAGAAAAGCATTGCTCTGCTGCTTTGCTTAAAACCACTTGATCATTTCACAACCACTGCAAAATTTATAAATGTATCATCAATGCTTACCCTGAGCCAGCCTTTCAAGCCTCTGACCATGCTCTGGAGGTATAGCATACCAGGACTTAGGAGCTCCATAGTGCAAGTAGTTAATGCTGTAAAGGTCCATATCTTCTGTGTGCCAAGCGAAGGTAGTTTTCCACATCCCAAAATAAAGGTAAGCAGTGCACACCCCTTCAATCTGAATGCCATAGTCATCCTTGACATGATCCAAGATAGTACCTAAACGGTTTATGTTCCAGCTGTCCTGGTCATCATCAGTGATAGAGCCACTTATGTCTGCACCATAAATAGGGGCACTAAACGTTACATTCTTCCAGTATTTTCGCTCTAGGTCCTCATAGTCAAAGTGTGTAGGAGTCTGATACCTGAAGAAAAAAATAAGATAAAAATTTTTAGCAGAATCTATCTACCTCTATAGAAACAATGCTTTGAAAAAAAAAATAAAAAGATCCATATGCAAAGAGATTCATATAGCTTTGTATCTTTTACTCCACTGCAATGAGATATGACAAATATCTGAAAGAACAATCCAACGTAATTTTACTCAACAACTTGTAAAAAAAATTAAATAAAAATCCAACATGGAAATTTAAGACAAAACTATGGCATATCTTGATTTAAAAATATACTTAATTTGAACATTTTTATATTGTTATTAGTGGTATCACAAACCTAATTCACAGATGAATATTTTACAAGTAAAAAGTGTAACAGGAGATAACACAAATTTGACATAAATATATATATATATATATAATATATACACATACCTTGGTGAGTTTGCTAATTCTTCAAATTCTTTCACATGCATGGGTTTTTTCTGCACATTGATCTGTGTGTAGAGACCTTGCTGACCAGTGACAACTTGCTCAATGGGAGAAGGGATCATCAAGTCCAGATTATCATATCCTACCTTGCGAGGCACCCATTCTTTAGGGGGAATCACCTACAGGTCACCAAATTTCAACAAGGGAAAAAGCTTGTAACATTTAAAAATCTGAGCATACATAACATAGACTTTGAAGCCATCACTTTAAAACATTTATTTATACTGGAGGAAAGCACTACACTCCCCTCTTCTTTACTCATAAGTATAGCTATAGAGGTTATACTAGCTTTAGTTTAGATGAACTAAAACATTTTCAAACATTTATATTTGAACCATTTCGTACCTTTCTAGATCTTATTTTGGAAAATGCGAATTAAATTCTGCAGTTCACTCAAAGTAATAAAAAAAAATATTCTTTGAACAATTACATTATAAATGGTAACTTATAACATGTTTTTAATAATGTAATTACTAAGTGTCAAAGGCATGTCTCTCAAAGATTAGACAAAAATTTACATTTGGATGAGTGTCAAAGCGTTTACTACAAATTAAACTCTTTGAAATGAAAGAGAATGATACGTTTTTGAACCGAGAAACCTACCTTTGCTACACCCATCTTATGAGCACCAACTGATTCCATGTATGCAATATATTTCTTGAAGTCTTTAAATTCATCATATGTTGGTCGGAAAACCATAATTTTGTCTGCCTCTGCCATGATTGACTTTCCACTCGGTTGATCTTTTTTACCTCTAAACTGCAAGAGAAAGATATAAAATTTAATTTGCAATAAAATAGAAGTGGTTGTTGCTACTATACAAAGAAGCATAAAAATAACTTACTTACACTGATCTTGCTTACAATTTAAGTTTTGAGCATTATGAGCACTTGGTCTGTAGTGTTAAGAAGTTTTTCTTTCCAGCCTTAATAAAATTAGTATATGAGTAAAAAAAACAGTTTTTACTTTTCAAAGGATATACCATCTATACAGGCCTACCTGTATTATATAAAATAAAACAGATCAAGGCAAAAATTCAACACATCATTAGCTTTAAAAGGTTACAAACACTTCCAATTTTATGATTTAGGTATATAATGATCTCAGAAGTAAAAAACATTTTACAGCTTATTAAACTTTTTTTTTATTGTCCTTATTTCTATCGTAAAATGAATCTTAAAACAATAATTAATAATATTTTGCAAGTGACTGAGTGTGCACTTCTTATAATATAAATTATAACATTTCAAACAACTGACCAAGCATTTCACCAACAAAATCTGATTAAATAGACTATAAATGGACAAACATTCCACATGACCTCCAAGTTTCAACAGTCTTTTCTCCTTAGTAAAGTTAGATTATCCACCCATACCTGAGCTATATTATCTAAATTCTACATCTTTGAAAATAACTTCAAACACAGAAGATGTCAGTGACACTCATATCAATCTTTATTTGTAATATAATTAAAGATTTAGCCTACTTGCCAATTTTCACTATAGGAGCATAGATCTTGACCTTGATCTACACAGCACAGTGCTCTAACTCTAAGTCTGAACTAAGCAAATTTCATAGCTCACTCAGATTGAAAGTTCAAATCTGATTTGCATAACAAATTTGGTTGCCTTGGTTAACATCTAGAATGCATAGGCCCCTACCATTTATTTTTTAAACAGATAGATTTGATTTAGAGCATTCATGCTGTAGTCTAAATATTGCATACATGTATACAGTACCCTTCCTGTACCTTTATTAATTATCATTCGTTGGTTGGAACTTAACGAACCCCTCATTTCAATAATTTAAATAAATCATTTGGATTGAAAAACACTTGGAGAAATAATTCATAGAGTTGCCAATAGATCTAGTATCAGTATTTAGATAATGGTAGATAAAGATTTTAACTAGAGGTTTTTACATTTAGATTTAGATCTGGATCTAGATCTAGAAACTAGATTAGTTTGGGTGGGGGAACTGAAATCTAATTTTAGGACACCTGATTCGGTAGGCCCACCGTCTCAATGAAGATTTAGATTCTAATCTAGATACAAGTGCTAGCCTAGATTAAGGTAACTTACGATGCGTCCTTTTTCACTCAAAATCTCTTAGAAAATAGTCGCATGCTGCAGCATGTAAAATAATAACAAACATGTCAGGCAAAAGGGTCAGTTTATAACCCAACGGCCGACATTGATGAACGTCGCCTTCCTCAACTTATCACATATTCTTTATCGCCTAAGTCCTGGTAAGAGAAAGAGATTCGGTATCAAAGGCTTCTTCACAAACTTATAGTACACCACTCCGCTGAAAAAAAAATAATGTTTATCACGTAATGAAAACTGCGTTAAAGCAATATATTAACTCGCGTCAGAGTAAAGGTTTATCAACTATTACTAAGCATGGTTTTAGCGTTTAAATTCTAATATTAGCAGAAATTAGGATTCACGGCCTTAGAAAGAGGTTTAACTTACGTCGTTTATTTTGACAGTTGGAACTACTTTATTTATAGATCACACATGCGCGGAACAATTTACGATAAAGCAAGCCTTTATAGTTCTCAGTACGCTGATGTCCAATGATCTGACCATTCGCCTCAGTTTTTACCAGCTCCTCCTAAAGAAAAAGAGTTGTAAATGAAAAGTTTATTAAACAGAATTTTTTCTTAATGCGGTCGCACCCAATTCCCGATTTATGCTCAGAAGTCGGACACGATAAGGGACATAGAACAATAAAGTGCTTCGAGATGTAGGCTACTGACTTGTGGAAATATAGGCCTACTAAGGCTATAAAGCTTGACATTTCCTCGAAATCATAATGACCGTTCAAGACGCTTTTTAACTATTCTTTTTTAACAATTCTATACCGGATACGTTGCAAATGGTACGGGACGCCTCTTTTTGCTATCTTTTTTCTTTTTCTTTTTGTGTTTTAGGAGGATAAGAGGGATATAAGAAACATCGACAATTAACCCTATTCTTGGTTTGCCTATGACTTATTCTCTGTGACATTTGTAGATGAAACAAAAGTAAGAAAAAAATTATTTTTTTTTTAAATCTCTTTAGCATCATCTTGATTCAATCCAGGAGAGGATTGAAGCTTCAACACTCATGTTGATAATTGTAACGGGTTATATAATAAGACTCAACCATTCTGCCTCTACTAGAGGAAAGACCAATCTTAACGAGCTCCCGTCTACGGCTTGTCCTGTGTCTCAAAGTATGTATAATTTTTTTTGACTGCCCAGAGACCGTTTACGCCTTTACGTTCCACCTCACCTGAACCATTCCCAACCGAACCCCGTTGCCAGTCTATGGACCTTAAAAATATTCTTGATTAGACTATTTCCGTTACTTTTTCTGAAGACCCTCAGCCATAAAGAAGAAGAAGAAAAAAACCGAGAAGTTTTGCTGAAGAGACTAATATGTCGTTAGCCTAATTAGGTGAGAGTGTTTGCTTCGAAAATCTCGGGCATTATTGAGTCGTTTATTTATTTATCTATTTATCTATTTATTTTGTTTTCATCGTGGTTTTTTTTCCACCTTTTGATGGCAATGCACATCTAGTATATCTAACGTATTTTCCCGACTAACGCGCCTCTGGGAAATTTGCACACAGCACTAGGAAAACCTTATGCCAGCGATACGTACGTTGCGAAACTTCGATGATTGAAAGGTTTTGCTAAAGAGACTAACGTACCTTTGGTCTAGGTAAGTATATATTTTAGTCCCACCCCTTGATTACTCATACGTAACGGTAGCATTATCCCCTTTTGCATCACAGAGATACGCCCCTGTCGGGACCGTGCATGCATGAGTAGGCTGTGCACAGATTGCCCAATGATCAAGGTGAGACTTATGTGCTGGTCAGTGACTGGAGCCAGACACCAAGGGCACGGCACACGCTTATAGTCACAGTTCGCTGCACAGGTGAACACGCATTCACAGGCAATAGAGCCACTGAGCCAATGGCAACAGCAGCTAGTAAAAACCCTCACTGGCTTAACAGTATATTTATTTCTTTATCAAAAATATCCGCTCTTCTCTATAAAGTTACAAATATATATGTATAAAAAAAAATAACACATTCTTGGATCAAGGTTTACCTTTTTGCAGACAACGTAAATCCAGTACATCTCACTAAAGTAAATCGCGCCCTTACGATTGAACAACCCAGGGCGACTTGCACAAGGCACAAGGCAACCCCCTTATCAGCTACGTTAAAAGAGTCATGGCCAGCGGCACTTTCACTGTCTGCGAAGCCTATTACATTCGAGCTATGACTGTGATGCCAAGCTCAGTTCCTGATCAGCACCATCCCATGCCTGGAGCCAACGAACAATCTGCGCCCTACCTATTCAAGTAACTCATGCATGTGCGGTCTAGACAGAGGTATGTCTCTTTCATGTGGAAAGGGTTTACACTACGTTGCGTTAAGTATGAGTTATCAAGCAGGCGGGAGTAGAATATTCTAAACTATAGAGACCAACGTACGTTATGCTCTCCAACTAAACGTCCCAATATCGCTCGGCTATCGCAGGTCCTAACCCACGACTGACTCGGAGACTCAGGCAGGAAGTAAATCACCAATGTTCAAGAAGGCTTAATTTTTTTTTTTTTTTTTTTTGGGGGGGGAGGGGGTGGTGTTTCATTGCCAACTTCATTCCAACTGAGGTCTTCGCCTCTGGTGCTCAAAATTAGTCAACGACCTAGCAGAAACGGCCGTGAGAATATACTCTGTAGTCGACAGTGGACCAATAACTTCTAGATAGCGCATAAACGGTTTTGAGCCTCATAATCGCCTCAACACACACTTGAAGTTTGGCGTAGGACCTTCTTCGAGAGAGCCAGCGCGGACTATATGCGCTCGGAGACAAAGTCGGCTGTACATTGCTGCACACAAAATACATGAGATACGCCAAGACAGAGCTTATGGTTGTGAAAGCCTTTGAGTTCAAAATTTACTCTCCGTAACATGGGAGGGAGAAGAACATTACAAAGATAAGAGATATTAGAAACTGTGAATCAGGATACCCCACCAAACTCATCGCGACGTCCAAGAAAGTCGCATCAACATGAACGCGAAAATGCTTATGTCACTACAAAAATTCCTAACCGTTTTTCATCACCAACAAATTAAAACAAGGCTGCATGATGTCTTCGATCGTCGTGAGCATGATGTACTCCGTGAGGCTGACTAACGCCGATCTTTCATAGTTACTAGGTATCTATAAAACATAGACAGTCTTCAATCAGCACACGAAAAAAAAACAAATCGATGTTAGATGCCTCATGACTCTTCTTCATGTCAACAAACAATGCAGAGTACCACGAGTGAAAGCGTCCACGCAGGACCGCTGCAGTTAAAGCTTCGATAGGCTGGTCACACCTATCGTATTGCATGCGTTAATTTTACGTACCTTCCCCCTTGTTTTTCCTTCATCCGCTCAATATCTAGTTTCATATAAAGGGCTCCACCTAGTTTGAATTTTATCCATTCCATCATTTTGTGTTGTTGTGAGCCGTGCTGGGTCACATTTGCAATTGCCGTTGAGCTTTTTATTTGCGCGTACCGTGTCTAAGTTGAGCTTTATTTCCCTCCCTAAAGGTAATTTCTTATTTCTTGATTTTTGATGTTATCTTTGTATGATATTCACAAAAAGTCTTTCAAAACATTGAATGTCTGTAGCTTGTATCTTTCTGACTTTGCCCGCGCTTCAGAAAAGTAAGGAAAGATTTAAATAACCAAACAAATAAACAAAAACAAAAAAAAACAAAAAAAATAGCACGATATATTGCTAATTTTAAAAAAGAAATTTACATTATTATCAAAGGAAATAAAGTACATAAAAAAGGTTTTGAACTTTAAACTTTATTTCTTCGAAATTAGTGGAATATATATATATATACATATATATATATTGTTATGTAGAGATAAATGAAACAGCTCTTAACATCTTTTAAATCACATTTGTACCAGTCTGCATCCCAATCCATTACATTTGTGAACAAAAAGGGGGGAAAATTTTGAAAATTATGACGAAAATTTTTTGTAAAGACATTTTTTTTCTTTTAGGCATTATATTTATGTACATAATTTGCAAATTACATGTTAAAAAATGTAACAATACTCCGTTTCGTGCTAAGCCTAAAGACACGATTTTTTTTTTTTTAGATTGTTAAGCGCCATGAACACGATTAGCTAGACGCATCGCAGAAGCTGTAAGTGTCTATGGAGAAACAAACAGCTGGTACGAGCAAAAAACAAAGTGATGAATGTTAAGAATGCGACACTAAGTATCAGATAAACAGAAGGCAGTGCGATCTTTGCCCTTACGAGAGTACCGGTTGATTGACACACGATGTATAATACTTCACATATAGAGTGACTACCTGGATCAGTCCACCTGCAGATTGATGATGTCAAGAATTTATTGTGCAAACCCATTGTCAGGTCAAATGCAATACGTTGAGTGTTTCACCAAATTGTAATGTATATCATCTTTCTGTTCATTTAACGTTAGTGAACCATTTACACGCGCCTCCAAATCATCATTTATTTAATTTTGTCTTTTTCTTCTGATGAGTCAATGTTCTTCTAAAACCAGAGGAATGGGTATCTCTCCACCCCCCACCCCCATATTTTAAACGCACTCTCCTTATACCGATTTTTAATACTAAGTTAGGTGCGCAATTGAGCAGCTTATTTTTTTTTTTAGTAAAGAAAGCAAAAGAAAATCATTTGGAATGAGAAGGCCGTGTTAAAATCTTATATGCATATCAAGAATAAGAAATTGTTGTTTATCTCCCTCCTGATAATGGTCTTCCCACAATGTTTTGTTGAAGCAATTTCCGTAACAATTAAAAAAAAACAACAGAGTATTCATGGGTACGCTTTTCCCAAGTGATCTGGTTCGATGGTGTGTCATCCATAAAAATACCCCCCCCCAAAAAAAAAAAAAAAACAAAACAAAAAAAAACAAAAAAACAACAACAACAACAACAAAACAAAAAAAAAAAAAAAAAAAGAACATGGAAAAACGTCAAACTCTATTGAAAAGCTAGCGGAGATACCCATTACGTAGTTCCTAATAACGCATCATACACATGTAATCTTCTATGCCAAAGATTGTTCAACAGTCGTGTACTCACTTAAATCCAACCTGACCTTTCCTGTAGCTTAAAGTTGCCCTGCCTTCAGTGGCGCTATGCACAATAATGGTCAACTGGGCGTCTTCTATTGAAAAAAAATGATTTAAAAAGTCTCTACGGGATGTCTAGTTTGGAGCTCTGGGCAGTAAAAAAAACCTTCATCGCGCTGCAGCACTTATTGTTAGATCAAGCGAACATAAGTGACTGCCTTCGCATTCAAGATTGCTACTATTTGAAGTTCACTGTCAAATTGTTTCCTGAGCAGGCTATTGTCTTTTTTTTTTTTTTTTTTGCTAAACATATTAAATTTCTCTATGTGAGGATTGGCTTCGTGCATCTTAAGCCGTATTGTGTATTTTTTTTTAATCCTATTACTAGCGACAGTCATTAAGAACTCCTCAGAACAGCTTTGCGCGTAAAGTTTATTTGAAAGATATTCTCAGCCATCTCTCTTGGACATTTTTCATAGAAGTTCCTATGAAGTTATAGATAGTCTTTTTGTGTCTGAAATTAACTCTGAAGACACAGGCGCCAAGCTGACCACTAAGACCATTGTCACAATGTCATTAAGAACTCCTCAGAACAGCTTTGCGCGGAAAGTTTATTTGAAAGATATTCTCAGCCATCTCTTTTGGACATTTTTCATAGAAGTTCCTATGAAGCTATAGATAGTCTTTTTGTGTCTGAAATTAACTCTGAAGCCACAGGCGCCAAGCTGACCGCTAAGACCATTGTCACAATGGCGAGCAAAGAAATGGAATGGTCAACGGCTCGGAAAAAGAGGAATTCTCTGTCTAAATGGCCTAGAGGCTGACTTGGTCTTGCTGCTCCTTCGTGCAATCGGCTCTAATTATGAAGAAAGAGAGAGAGAGAGAGAGAGAGAGAGAGAGAGAGAGAGAGAGAGAGAGAGAGAGAGAGAGAGAGAGAGAGAGAGAGAGAGAGAGAGAGAGAGAGAGAGAGAGAGAGAGAGAGAGAGAGAGAGAGAGAGAGAGAGAGAGAGAGAGAGAGAGAGAGAGAGAGATCATATTTTTATGAGTGTTCTCTTTTACTTGTCCCTGCCCCATCAGTCGTTCTCGCTCTTAACCCCCACCCTTTCCCCTTCAGCTATTTTTTGAACTTACATATTAGAAATTGTCAGAGCAAACCGCCCCTTGTCTTTATTGTCTTCTTTACTTCTATTTTGCATCGGCAGTGGAACATTTAAAATATGATAATTGAAAATCGATGATTCTACCTGTCTGCCCCCCCTTCCTCAAGACCTCTCACTCCCTCTCTCTCTATGTCCATTGCCTTTAAAACGACCCGATAACAAGTAACATATGCTGTATAAGCTATATACATTGTTCAATTAACTCAAACACTCGCTTGGTTGTTTGACTCTATAGTCAAGATCGCAGGGTGTAGAACTAAAAAAAATGTCCTGAAGGGAACATGCATTTTACAGCACTTATTTCTCCGTTATTAAGCTACGGGCAGTGAAAGCTGTACAGTGTGACTGCTGAGTATTGGCATGCCGCTTGCTTAGCACATTTCGTTAAAAATGTAAAAATTGGCTTAGGCTTAGACAGGTAGAAGAAAACTTATGAGATATAAAAAGATATGCCGCCTTTAGAAGATTCATCTACAATTGAAAGCCATGAAAAGATCTTGTCAGTCATCCTCGTATGAAGTGGCAAATTGACATCTATTAACAAAATGTAGGAAATACTTCCATAACTGGGCCACCACAATGCTTAAATAGTTTAGATGTTCAGTTAAACCCAATCAAAATCGCATTTTCTTCAGCCATTCTTCAGAAACCGGTACTTCCATCCTGCACTCTTAGCAAGGTTGCAAAATTGACCCCAACACTTCGTCTCAGAAATGTCCTATATTCAGTTAATACTTAAATAGGATTTATCAGTAGAAATTTAAGGGTTTTCATGTAGTTGTTCTATTTTACAAGAATATATTTCTCTAAATTTATGAGTGCTGATAATTGCAGGAAATTCATTACAGATGTTAAAATGTCTCAAGACAGAAAAAAAAATATGAAAAGGCTAGTATTAAAGGTATTGGTGTGAATCATATGGAAAAATAGTAAAGCTCCATTCAGCATTATTTTAAGACCAAACTTTATTTATATTTCCATATCAATATTAACCTTGATTAAATGGTTTCTTCTATAAAGTATGTTCGCAAGCAGTAACTATAAGCAATAAAAATAGAGAAAAATCAGACAAAACGTTTTGCTACTTCCATTTTTAATACCACCTTCAACTTTATTTTCATACACTGAAGAAAAATATACAGTAACAAACATTTGCAAACTGCAAAGCAAAGGAACGAACAAATTTAATAACAGAAAAAAAGTATATTTCAACATACTATAGTAATTATCAGTTGATATACAATTTTCAATCCAACATTGTTTTAAAAACTGCACACAAGGAGTTAGTGTATCGAGTTTAGATGAGATAAAATAAAAAAAAAAGGGGTGCACTCGAAGTTGGTTTTTCAATTAGTAAAAACTGCACAGTTTTTTCAAGGACTCTGACACTAAATTCATGGGAATGTCTCACTAACTGCTTGCGCAAGAGAGCTAAAAATCTGACGATGAAAGCTCTGACAAAGCAATTCCTTCCTCATTTGAAATTTAAGTGCGCATTAAAATATAATTGAACATTAAGAATCTTAACAGCTTGGTTATGATAATGAGACTCATAGTTAAGCAGGAGTCTTGATATGATTTTTATGCATAAAAATAGAATAACTTATTGATGATATTAAGCCTAAAAAATACCAGAAGTTGATGATGATTGTATAATTAAATCGCATAAAACTATAACACAGTTTTGCAATCCTCATGAAAGAAATTTGCAAGTAAATATCTATTCATGTGGGTTCAAAATAAGACACTTATGATCCCAGACAAACTTTCAAAAATTTCCTGAGACTTTTTCTAGATATTCAATCAACTGACAATATATTTACGTACAAAAATCAACTAATTCCAAAGCTTAGATATAAATTATGCTGTTTCTAAACAGGAATGCTCAAGTTTTGTGCCACCCAAAACATCACTACATCATATTGCATCAAATTTCAGTAATTTGTATGTTGGTAAAACTCAAAATGCAGTTTAAATTTTTTAAATAAGATTTCAAACTCAAAATGTATCTAATGCAAGTCTTTTGAAGCTTTTTGTCTCAATCTAGTAGCCTCCCGTACAACATATGCTTCACTTTGAAAAACCCACCGTATAAATGCATAATCTAACCTGCTCTGTTGATAAGCTGGCCCCAATGCAATACCACGCTAGTATCTAAACCTTTGATACTTTATATTAAGCTATTAAAATCCTCTCATGACGACAGTTTAATCTTTCAAAGCCACTCAAAAAATGTGCAAGCATTATTCCAAAGGGTTTGTTTTAAAAAAATGAAATGTGTAAAAATTCGATTAATAATAACAGAAGCTTAATAATGCTTTATTTTTTTATGGAAGACAAATATTTTTCTATCTTTGTGGCCAATCAGCTCGTAATCAATTTCCACCAATACAAATCACAGATCTAAATTTTCTTTCTATCTGAAAACAACTAAATATCTGAAGTCATATACTTCTCTTAAAATGAAATCCAGAGGACATGTGAATCTTCATTTTCTTTTCCCTAAACACTCAATGCTATATACAGTTCCTCTTATTTCATACAAAATTTATCATTAAAATACAATTTTTTTTTATCCAACTGTGAAAATATACTCTCTAAGAGAGAAGGGTAAAACAACAGGAAAGATCCATTATCAATGACAGGGTAATAAGAAGTTGAAAAAAAATACATTTTCATTATGATGACTGTGAAGTGTATCACACGTGATATTAAACAGAGGGGGAAGACACAATACAATAGCATTGGTAAATTCGACATCAAGATTTTCTTGGTGCCTTACATTCACAACATTCTTGATAGCAACAATATTAAACTATTTTGACTCCTTATATTGGCCAGTAATATATAAAAGTCATTCCAGAATTTGCCAAAAGAAAAGACATGAAATAGATGAAATAAGGATAAACTTCTATAGTCTTATACCACAAATTTAACAATTACATGTAAAATTCACCAGTCTCTCTTCATCAAAAGTTAGACACCACAGGATAATATGTTAAAACATTGATTTTTTTAACTTTAACCCCTACTAGGTGACACTTTCAATGGTAATCAAATTTATTTGGTTCTCTAAAGCTTCTCATGCCTAATTTTGACCAATTAAAAAAAAAACAAACTTAAAAACACTCATCAATTGAAAAAATCAGTCGGCTAAGGATGAGTGGTTAAGTCTCATTTCAGACATCTACATGAATGCTCTGAAAGGCTGAGAGCAATGCTGTTATTGAAGAATTTACCTAGGGTTTCATCCTCTAAGGTCTAATCTGCAATGATGTGCTTCAAAAAGCCCTTTTCATTTTTCAGAAGACAGGCTATGGAGATACACATTTCAAGAAAATAGATTAAATTACAATCATTTTGTATTTTTCGAGGCAATGGAACGAAACTAATGCAGATCATGCTTTGAAAGAATACACTAGATTAAAAAGCAAACAAACAAAAAGCCAGTCCAATGAGAACAAAAATTAAAAACATGAAAAAAAAGGTGTTTTCTCCTGCAACACTTGTGAAAGTTATTGAATGAGATGGAAATGTAAAGTGCAAAAGTCATTTCTCTTGAAACTTATTATTACGAACTGTTGGCCCTGAAGATGCCTTAAGCCGAGATGAATATTTGTATATCAATTCAATGTGCTAATTCATCATTAAAAAAATGTAGAACTATATATAAATATATTGATTAAACTACAATGGCTGTCACACTGCAGCATTAAAACAAAGCAATACATAAAAAAATCAATAAAACATAAATGCCAAAAAATTTAATGGTTTCAGAACCCCCAGGACTCTGCATGCTATCATGTGATGTTTTTATACAAGAGAAATATTGACTGTGACCTTGTGCCTGCTTCAATTTAGCCTTCCAAGGTTAGTTCAGAGTTCAAACTTCTTTGTAATGAATTGAAAAGCAATTGATCTAGAAGACCAGAAAATTCATTCCAACAGCTCACTCAACAACACTGGATTTCTTGTTTTACATTACACTTAGTATCAAATGAAAGGGTAAAAATTAAACAAAAATGCCCAAGGTATTCTAAGCACCATTAATTATTTTCAAAATACTGATATACCAAAAGGTTTTCACTTTCATAACTATGATAAAAAAAACCAACAAAAAATGAGCAAATAAAGTCTAGGGCATTTTGCCAAAAGAGAGACACAAACAAACAATGCAACTGACAATAGAGTTATAATAATAGAATGACAAAATTTTATTCATAGAATAAATTGAATAAACTGAAACGGATCAAAGGAATACTATTAACGAGTTTAAATATACTGCATCAAAAGAATTTTATTCAACAACTTAACATATTGTGATGGTTTGGGTAACTCTGACAGGGGTCTGATTTTCTTCAATATAACATAGCAGCCCAAAAAACGTATGAACTTAATCCTAGTCTTAACTTGTCTTATTAAATAGAGGCATCTAGCAATCTGAAACATTATTATGACTAGGACATTCTAGGTGTATGAACATTTAAAAATCATTTTTAAGTGAAAATGAAGGTGTAGAGCAAAAGGCCTCAGCATGTGCATTCAGGGATACATTTCATGCAAGGAGATATTTGCTATCTTTTGACACTACTGAACGTCATAACTTATTTGCATAGACACAATGTGACTGATGTAAAGATAAATAATTTTAAATGGAAATCTTCAAGATAAATTTAATCACAAGATGTCAGATATTATAGAAAAGGTACTTCAGCCGTACATTCACTTTACAAATCCAACTTAATTTACATAAAATTAAATGCCAATGAATTCTGAATACACATGGAAAGAGATGATCATTAATTTAAAATAGCTTTTAATTACTTGTATCACAGACGCTATGGCCCCTCTAAATGTTCATGTGAGAAAATCAAGTTTATCAAACCACACCAGTAGAATGAATTTTAGCATAATAAACATATATTTCCAAATCATGATGAATACCGCTCGGTCTACACAAAAACTTCAATTGTACAAGCACACATAACATCTCTAAAAAAAAGGGGGGGGGGAAACGACATTGATTTTTACTAATTCAACCTCATTGTATATATCTTAGATCTGGTGAATAATAAATAAAATGGCAAAAAAAAAATGAAACTCAATAAAAACAACATTTTATCTTATTTTTTAAATATATAATTCATTCACAGGTGAGGCTACTGACAAAATAAATATTAGCATCGTTAGACAAAAAACATTTTAATGCACAAACAAGTATGTCTAAATCTTATGGTTCAACAGGTATAAATGCTGTGCATAGAGGAGTCAGAAATAAAATATCCATTGAGATATGCATTCAGTAAAACAATTTTTTTTTTTAAAAACAACCAGATGATTAAAAAACTTTAATGGACATTTCCCAAAACATTAAAACACTAAGCTCTAAAAGAAGTACTGAGCAAGTCTAAAAAAAAACAAAAAAGAGAAATAAACCTCAAAGTTAATTACTTAATGCACTAAAAATATTGCATCTATTTAACAAATCTTACAAGTGACTTCCTATCTCTTCAGTCTCTCCTCTTTGACACTTATTTTGTATTCTGACTCAGCTTCCCCTCACCTTTCTAAAATGCGATAGTCCTAGAGGCACATACAAAGGAGACAATATGTCACTAGTCTTGTTGAGCATTATTCAAGCTTGCATTCAGGTCACAGGAAAAAGAAAAGTCACTTAAGTGGCTTTTTTTGTACATCACGTTGGCCTTTTTCTGTTTGGTAATGGGGTCCTTTTCTTTAGCCTTTTAACTAGTGGATCTTGATACACCCAGTGTTCGCCAATCTCTTGGAAATGCTGAAAAAAATATTCAATGAAATAAATAAGAAGAAGAACAGTATATTTAAAACACTATTAAAAAATACTGAATACCAACAATGGAGTCTATACTAATATTTAAATTGAGACAAGCCTGACCCAAAACTACATCCATCAAGATACAATAAACCTCTCCAGAGATTTGCCAAATTTCAACTCTATCATTCGCTTTACCATATATCTATTCACCTTTGCATTTCAACCATGAAATATCATGAGCTGCATCTTGCCTTCTAAAGCCCCTAATGAGCTTTTAAGCCCAATTCTGGCTTATCCTACATACCTTAGTCTCCCATTTGACTCCCCTTTCTTTCCTCTCCTTGGCTTCATCCCTTTGTCTCTGCTCCAGTTTGTGCTTTTCCTCAGTAGCAGCATCAACATTTTTGTCCTTCAGATTTTGTGTTACTTTCCTCCACAATCTGAACAAAAGCATATATATCAAGAAATTGAGAAATAATGTGCTCTGAAAAACATATCTCAATAGAATGATGTGAAGACTAAAAAGGAACAATCCACGATAAATTCAAATATGCATATAAGATTGCAAGACAGGCAAGTTCAGAGTCAATTCTCTGAAAAATAATGATAAGTTTTGGAGAGGTGAAATTGTAATATTTAATACCAATCTAATTTTAACAATTGACAAAAAATAAAAGAAGAATTGGGTCATTATCATTGTAAAAATAATAACGATAATAATTGTAATTATAATAATCATAATAATGAAACACAAAAAATAAAACAGCAATACCATTAATAACAATAATTCTAAAACAGCCACTATGAACAGTCCCTGACCTTCACCTTCCAAAATATTTAAGAACTTGTAACCAAAATCTATAACAGTATCAACTAACACAATAGCTTTATTAAAGATTGTTTAAATTGCCAGCCTCTTATTTATGCATCTTTGAATCTCTATATACCTGCATATGAAAGTAATGTTTTGAGATGCAACTAAAAAAAATATCTAGTAACTAATGACTCCAAAAACATTTAGGTTAACAATATACATGCAATTAAATCTATTGTTTCATTTTGAAAGAAAAGCATTTTCAAAATGTTCCAAATTTCGGAGAAAATTACATATTGCAACTGTTAAAAAGCTACTTTGTCATATTTTAAGAAGATATTTATGATGTGTATTTTTGATCATTTTTTCAAATAAGTGTACACACAAAACATACTTCAACATAAAAGAGGAACCAATAAATAGGGGAAAAGGCACTATCACTATCAAAATATATATACTTTATATATAAATTGTCTCTAATAAACCAGAAATGTAGTTTTCAAACTTTTACTGAAAACTATTCTTATTTCTTTACCACAAAGAAAAAAAAAATTCCGATTTCATCTTTTAAGCATTGCTTGATTTACTTCTTTAAATTGTGTCAGTTTACACCCCTAGATTTCACAAATTGGAGGATAAAACTTTTTGCTGATGTACCAAAATAGAACTTTTTTTCAATTTATAAAACATACCACAGTAAACTGACACTAATTTTATAAAAGATACATGAGAAGAAAAAAAAACAAAAAAAATATTGTTCCAAAGATTTATTTTCTCAATCACGGCTTAAAAATAAATCACTCAGGTCAAGTATGTTAACATAAAGTAAAATGATGCAAGCAGTTTTGTTTGAACAACCTGATAGGAGACCACAGATGGAGATTGTTATGTAAAAACTTGAATTCAGAGAGGGATAAAGTCTATTGTTTGATTAAGCCCATATCAAGAATTTTTATCCAGAATTCCACTTCTTATAAATATTTGTTTCATGCCTTGCGTTTTTTTTTTAATTGAAACTAGATTTATTTAGAGTGACTTCCCTATTGATCGATGTTTCTATAATACTCACTTCCTAGATTCAAACTCTTCCTGCGAGTCAGGCGGTCGTACAATTTTTTTCACAATTGGCAGTGACTTTGTATCAACAAATGATTCATTTTGCTGGAAAAGGTACAAGTAAAGAGAAAAATTACATTAATTAAGCTTAAGTAATACCTGACTAATAGAAAAAATAGTTTATCTTAAAATATACTCTCAATTCTTAATTCTTCTTCTGTTATTTTTTTCTTTCCAGAAAAATTTTTACATCAGGCAAACTGAACGTAACCTGTAACAACTTTTGATTTGTTATCAGTTTGCTCTAGAGAACATTTTTCTAACATGTCAATACATATTTTTATTTCCACATGTTTATGTTTTATATTTTACTACATATCATTCATCCTTGCCAAATGTAAGCAAAAACACATGGGACTGAACTTACAGTGAAAATAAAAATAATTCATCTCCGTACAGTTTACAAACGACAAAATTTGCAGAATGTAAAGCCAAGATTTTCGAGAAGACTTCTGAAGGAGAGAAAAAGCTATACATCACAAAATTTTCCTTTCTTTTACCCACATCAAATAGCATGAAAGTGAAATAAAATAGCAAACCTGGAAAGAAGGCACTGAGTGAAAAAGCTGCTTAAATAATAGCTATCTTATTTGGCAAAAGATACTAAAATCAAATCAATACAATTATATGTAAATGAAAAAGAACAATGCGTTTTTTTTCCACTTAGGTCACTCTCGCTAAAAAGATTACATTGCATACCCCTGAGGTCCACTTTGCAAACATGACACCATTCCATTCTCCTTCTATGCTGACAAATGGTTTCTTTTCATTTGGTTCAAATATTTGAGCCGTCACTCGATGCTTCTTACTTCCATAAAAAGGCTGAGGAAAGGGGACAAAAAATTTTGAATTTGAGCTTTTTTCAACTTCATGATTTAAATATATATATAGACTCACTTATACATTTATTACATATTTACTGTGCAGAGTATGAGATACACATAAAAAGAAATGGAATCCAACATGGATCTGTTAAAATTTTCTCTTTTTTTTAACTGACATAAAATGGATCATTGCAGTTATTCCCAAAGTGTCACATATAAAAAATAAAGAAGTAAAAGACGATGAAAATTAAAGTTCAACAAATTTAAGTCATGTAAATTATAAAAAAAACCAACTGAAAAAGTTAATATATGTGTACTTTTAAAGATCTCAGTTTCATGATCAGTCCATGCAAAGACAGAAGCCCAGCTTTCGTTTTTGTATTATCAAAAAAAAACAAAAACAACTTCTATACATGCGGCACGATTTCAGCAAATAAAACACTACAAGAGAAGGATTTCAACCTTTACATTTCTCAGTCCTCTCTTTATCTGATTCATATATTTCTCATATGAAGCATGCCATATTGGCAGTTTGAGTCAACAAGAGCTTTAGATGATTACTTCAGTATTCAACTGAAGCCTCCCTGTCGTATCATTCAACATCTAGGGCTTATCCTGTTTATTGTCTATATCCCCATCTTATTCATTAAGAACCTATGTAATTCTTCTGAATCAAGACAACCAAGCATGCTTAATTTGCTCACAGGTCAAATAAAAAAAACAACTTGACTTTGTTCAAACCATTGTCATACAAGTTTGTACTAATGCATTTAAATTAACCATGAGTCTAGTAAGGTTCTCTTATAATAACGCTACAAAAGCTATAGTGCCTACTAAGTGTAAATACAGACGATTTTTAGATCTGGTTTGATTATTGGATACACCTGACACTTTGATTATCAACTGAATAATTAGAATCCTGCAGTTGACTGAACCAACCTTTGTATGAAATTCTACCAAGGATGAATAACCCGTCTTGGCACAGGCAATTGTGATTTTCCCTCCCATTTCAATCCATGGAACTGTAAGGATAGATCTAAAGCAGAAGAATAAGTGAGCTTGATTTTGAAAGTGTTAATAGTAAAATGCAACTTGTTGCCACATTTTAATTAGATACTATCAGAAAATGTGCATATTCAAAATCAAGGACTCAAAAACTAGAACAGAAAGACAACAGATTTTGGTATTGAAAAGTTACTGCTTTCAATATTCTAGCAGTAAACAATTAACATGACACACAGTGAGAACTTATAAAAAAATTGTCAGTGTTGGTATAATACCTGCCATATCCACTTGGAAAAGTGAGTGTATATTCCTCATCATAGTCCAGCACTGACAGAACACACTGACCAATCATGTGAACACCGATGGATAGACCAAGGAACTTTGATTTCGTCCATATATATCCATCAAGAGAGATGCGCTTATTGTAGTGCTCTGCGTAGAATGCTGATACTACAAATTGAATTAAAAAGTTTGTCATTAAAAAAATCCAATATCTAAACCTTGAAAGGAATTAGAAGCTAGTAAATTCAAAGACCATATATCAAAACTTTTATCCTAAAAAGCTATAGAAAAATATTGTCCATGTGCATCTGCTTTGTAAAAAGAAATACAGAAACCAAAGGGTCATATACTTCTTTTGATGACAAATGTCTTGTTGAAATAATAATCAACTATTCAAATTCTTTATATTGATGAATACTGACAAGTAATAGCATAGAAAGTTGTTTCCTGGCAGTTTGTCAAAATTTCTTTATAGTGGTTATGAATGAGATTGAGCAGAAATGAGCTATTTTTCTCCTTCACAAACCGCTTACTGGGTGGATGATGGGAAACTTGTTCAGAAATAAACACCAAATTGTCTTTGCTTGCCCAAGAGATTGGTCCATCTGTTGCCAAATCCTATTAAAAAAGATACACATAAATTATTCAAACATTTGAAAGAGAAAATGGCAAATTGACAGCTTAAAATAATTCAAAATCTCAAATTTCTCACCTTAGATACTTTAAAATCTTTTTTTCTTTATTTGCCCGATAAAAAGACACATGTGATAAACAGGGCAGCATTCCATGTAAAAGAATTGTGGGGCAAAATAACTGCACTTTAGATCCTTTAATATGGATGGAATATCTATACTTTAGATTTACAGATAGAGTTTCATAATAAAAGTTTATCAAATAAAAATTCTTTCATTGCAAGCTAGTTCAGTCCAGAGACAAAACCTAGATATTCAATCAAGCTAAGATGTAGTGCAATATTATTATGAACCCCATAGTCAAAGAGACTATCCAGCCCTTCTGAAACGCACAACAGAGCATGTACCTGAATTAAAATCTTAAAAAATTATTGAAAGCCTCACTTTCTACTGGATCTAACTTATATTGTTCCCACCTCATTTCAAGTACGGTAATGAATAAAAATGACATTTTTCTTTTTTAAAAATGACATTTTTCTTTTTTTCTTTCAAATTCAGGGCTTCCTTGTTCATTATAATTCCATTTCTTGAGACTTTCAAAACTAATTTGTCTGGCAGTCAGAAAATGTCAACATGACCTATTTATTTGAAATCTGTCAAGGCCCCAACTATATTGGCAATTTATGCAGTATGAATCACAGAACATAGTATAATAAACTGTCACTTCTTTCTCATCTAACCCATTATTTAACCTACCCCGTGGTCAGGCAATTCAGGTATATGCCAGTAACATCTGAAGGTTTCACCAAGAATTGGATTGTAGGGTTTCTTGGCAATCTCACTTGGCCGCCCAGCATGAAAAGCACCTAGATACCAGCGAATCACTTGCACCATTCGCTCCCGTGGGGTGGTCATATCAGCAATCCTGTAACAAAAATGTATTTCATAGAAAAAATGTAATATTTGATATGGTTTGAAAGTAATAATGTTTGGTTTAAAAAATACAATAGGAGAAATGTCTTTTAATATTAACAAATAAAATGATTAAAAAAAAATTCATATCAGTTAACACAAATGTTTGACTTGGTTGGGTTGAAAACACAACTAGATACTCAGTCAACAAAAGAAAAAGGTTTGCAATGTCGTTACATAAAACATATAAAACAATTTTGTCCCATTGAGATAAATATATGTATTATATAATTATACACTATAAAAATACTCCAATTTTCTATACAAACATGTAAAATCCAAAGCAAGCTAAAATCAATAATTTCAAACATTTTGCTTCTAACTTGTGACATGTCAAATTTAATTAATTTAGCTTTCAAGACAAAACAAAAAAAAATATGAAGAGGAAATTTTCAGAATTAAGATTCAGGAGAAGGTTTGTACAAAATAATGATAAAAAAGACAAAGAAGGAGCTCTCACTTTGTGAAGGCATCTGGGTGAGCAAAGAAGTCTGCAAACATCTCCAGCAGTGAACGTCGCTCCAGGATAAATGTGGGGAGCACCACTTTTGTCAAGTCCATACCAATACGCACCTGAGACAGAAGGTGACCGATGATGCTGCCGTGCTGCTCCATGGAGCCCACTGATCAGGAAGAACAGAGGGAAAATGTCACTGAATGGAAATATGGGTGAAAGTCCTTTCCAGGTAATCCTCTCCCCCGCATTACTCTTATGCTAGTATTATATCATTTAAAATTTCAACATCTGCAGTATTTCATTATTTGCTTGCTGAGAGAGCTCTTCAACTACACTTATTGTCTAAAGCAAAGCTCAAGCAAACCAAATGGTCTACAATGTACACCTTCTTTCATCAAAGGAGAAGTAAAAAATTTAAATGAAAAATGGTATGAGAATGTACACAGAAGATGATAAAATATGAATTCGCTAACTGTCAAAACAAGGGAGACTACATAGATAGAAAAGAGAGAGAGAGGGGGGAGTGAGAAATGAAGAGAGAGGCCGGGAGGAATAGGAAGAGAGAGGACGGGAGGAATAGGGAGAGAGAAATAGAGAAGAGGGAGAAAGAAAGAATGGGAGAGAAAATGAGAGAAAGAGAGAAAGAGAAGAGAGAGAATGAGAGAGAGTGAAAGATGGAGAGACACACACTCACACACCCATTAACAGACAGAAAGACAGAGGCAAACAAAGAAAGTAAGAAATGCAGATAGAAAAGACAAAAAAAAAAACCATTATATGAGCATGAAAAACAGCATACTGAGAAAGGTTAATACTTACAATCTTCATCATCCTTGACATCGTACAGGTCTATAGAGAAAGCAAAATTTGGCCAAATTAGTGCAATGGAAGACTTCTACATTTTACATATAGACTAAATGACTTTGTGTTACCCTAGGGCTATCACTCTATTCACACCTTTATATAATGTGTTATCTAATAATATTTTTGGAAACATTTTTTCAGGCAAAAAGCTTCTGTCAATACTTATATTAAAATTCTGACTGAGACTCAGCGGGTTTTGAAAATTTAGAGCGACAGATCCTATGTAAAACATTCATACTCAGCTTTAAAAAAAAAATTCTATTCACATAATATGTGCCAACATCTTACTCTGTTTGACAAGATTTCTATATTCATTAGAAAAAAATAAAAAAATTTGTATATGTTTACAATTATTGTAATTATGAACTGACAATAATTTACGAAAAGAATCAATTAACAACTTTTTCCATCACCAGCAACAATTTTGACCTTAAAACATTTTAGTTTTATGTGTTTGTTATTTTTTTTCTTTACACTTCCTCAATTTCTATGTCCAGAAATGTATAAAAGCAACATAAAAAAGGTGTCAAATAAAAAATAAAAAATAATATAATTAATTAGCTTTAGCTGAAGAGAAGAAAACAACTTATGGGTCTAGATGTTTAACAAAAACTTGATTCTTCATAAATACTGTCTATCTAATTGGTATATTTTAACACAGTGCAGATAAGTACTTCTTTCAAAATTAAAATGGCGAAGCTCACAAAAATAGTAAAAGAAGAATGAGAAAAAAAAATTAAGACAAAGAGAAAAAATCCTATGTCTTGATCAAGAAAAAAGTCTGATTTAAAAAAAAAATTTTTTTTCACCCAATGAATATAGAAATAAAATCTTTGGGCAGTATCAATAGGTCCACCTAAGAATTCTTTTTCTGTATCGAAACCTGTTCACTCCCCCCTCCCATCAACCTTCTTTTTCCTTTCCCCTTTTGTCAAAAAAAAAGAAAAAAAAGAGTCTTTCTATAAAAAAAAATGTTGATGCATTACCATCGAAACAGTCTTCCTTTGAGTATATGATAGGAGTTTCTCTCTGCTCTGCTTTCTCCTCTACATCCTCAGATGACTCCTCCTCCACCTCAGACTTTTTCTTCTTGGATGCCATCCCCACTTTGGACTCGCTGTGGACGATAGAGACAACTTCATAGACACAATACAAAGACAAAATTCTTCAATTTATTTTCAACGAGATGGCTAAAAAAAAAAATCACTTCCTGCAAGAATTACTTAAAAGTTGAATATTTGAAGTGTCAGCCAGAGCTCCGTCATTGCAAAGTCTTGCATCTTTTCTTTCCTCTTTCCTATGCCAATACAGAATGCGATTTCATAGTTATGCTACCTAGTTAGAAGTCATGAGCACTACTTTAAGTTGTTGTTAGTGATGGCATCTGCAGTAATGCACATAGGTGTGAAGTTTAAAGAAAAAAAAGGGAAACATAAAATGTGCAAATGAGAAAGCTTTTATAAAATTTTTTACATCTTCAAAAAAGCAGAGGACCCCATTTATTGGGTCAATCATTGGGCAGTAAATCAGTATGAGCGCTTCTCCTACAAAAGGCAATTGCAACCCACTATAGGTATCTTTGCAAAGATCAATCATGACAAAACAAAATTCCAGAAAGAAAAATCTCATAAACTGCAAAGAAATCAAACAAAACAGTTTAACAAGAAGCTAACACAACAAGATCAGTCATTGATAGAATTCGTAAACGCCAGGCAACCTTTTTCAGCCATATGATAAGAGAAACTAGAACATCTTGTGACAACTGGAATAATCGAAGGAAAACACAGGATGGAGAAAATAGCAAGACAAGATGTTGGATGGACTTACAATGTGGCTAAATGTAGGACATGTGACAGATGCACTAAAATGGTGAGGGATAGAGATGCGTAGAAGGTCATGATCGCCTACACTAAAGAATAGGACAACTGATTGATCGAGATCTTCGAATTGCTTCTGATTGTTGAACGGAACTCATGACTTCCAAAAAAGTGACATAACTCTTTTTAAAATTGCATTCCCTAGACTTGCAGATTTGACAGCTGCTGTAATTTAAAAAAAACGACTCTAATTTGGATGTTAGAATTATATCGACCTGAATTTTTTAACTGCTGGTGTGTGGGTGACTACCAACATTGTGAAAGGAATCTTTTTGACCCACGCCTGGCCCAGACATACATGTGATACACTGCACAGGAGGCTGATCCTTCAATGATAAAAAGTTACCTTATAAAATTTGGAATTCACAAAAAAATTGAGTTATTTTTCTCCACCCACAAGAAAATTCCTACCTCAATTATTGTCCTCTTTTTGTAACCATTCAGAAAAAAAAATACAATGTAATAATAATAACAACAACAACAACAACAATAATAATAATAATAATAATAATAATAATAATAATAATAATAATAATAATAATAATACGAAGAAGAAGGAGGAGGAGGAGGAGGAGGGGGGGGGAGGAGGAGGAGGAGGAGGAGGAGGAGGAGGAGGAGGAGGAGAAGGAGAAGAAGAAGAAGAAGAAGTAGAAGAAGAAGAAGAAGAAGAAGAAGAAGAAGAAGAAGAAGAAGAAGAAGAAGAAGAAGAAGAAGAAGAAGAAGAAGAAGAAGAAGAAGAAGAAAAAGAAGAAGAAAAATAATAAAGTTCCAGATATGTCAAACCTATTATATGTAAAGTCTTATTGTTTAAAGCATTTGTCTATGCTTTTTCAGTTCTACAATTTATGTATAAAATTTTCTGAAGCCCAAGTGTGAGTAATGATTGAAAGGCCAGATACTTATAACAGAACAATGATGTAGGGGCAAAACTTACTTGGGAGACTCTGCGTCATAAAACTCTTCATCCTCACTGGATGAGTAAGATGTCACTGGGATCGTCTCCCCAACAGGTGAAGGCAGGTTGTCGTCTGGGAGGAATAACAAATTAACAAGCATGTGTTCTGAATATTGTTATGAAACAAATCGTACTGTAATCATAATCACACAGCTTAAAATAATATGACATGCTGCACCGAGATTAGATCGAACTGATAGAGAACAGGTGTGGCACATTTCTGCATTCCTTGTGCTATAATTGCCCATTTTCTTTCTACAAAGATGCACTAGACATGGTTAATGTCTGACTCAGCGTTTGTAAAAATGTAAAAAAAAAATATGGGAGTTAATGCTCATCATAGATCTAGTACAATTGAATTAAAAAAAAAAATGCATAACGCATCTTTACAAGGATTAAGTATGTTTATTACAATGACTAACATAGACATCAGTAATTAAATACATGTATTGCACTTCTTGGAAGGTTTCCATTTTTAATGCTGACAAGAACTTAACGTTGATTGTTACAAACAACTGGATGCACTGAGATTGAAAGGAGGGCACAGTATAATCATTGTTTTGCTATTTAACTATTTGTAAGAAAATAAGAAATAAGAATTGTTTTCATGACTTTCAATAATGTATCGATGGTCTTAATTTCTTTTAAGAAAATAAAATCTGAAATTAATAAGACCAGGTCTTGTTATTTCGATTTGAAAAAAAACAACAAAAACAAAACAAAAGCCGTTAAGCTACAGATAAAAACATGGGAAAAGTTTTCACATTAATATCTGTCTGATTTATGCTAAAATATTTCTATTTCTTTTCATGTGACAGAGGCAATCACAATTAATTCCCAAGTCCAGTGAAGACAATATGAATATTTAGAATAACATAAATGTCGCTACCTATTTGTTTCAATAATAGTGATTAAATTTGACAGCTATGATCTTTTGTTTTCATAAATTTACAGACATTCCATTTCTCATTAAAAACCAGTGATAAAACAGCACAAATAATTTTTTTTTAAATCTAAAAATTGTCAAGCAAGTTTCATGCTTAAAAAATGTAAAAAAGCAAGCGCAAAAGATAATAATAATAATAATGAAAAATCACACAAAATCCTTTTTTTTTTTCATTTGATAACAATCTAGGCAGAATGAAAAGTGCAACGGTGATAAGATCAACGGATAACTTCGAAGAGAAAATGGGTGAAGAGTAAGAAAAAACCTATAAGAGGCAGGCACTTGTGGTGATCAGAATCGACAAGAAACTGGTGCGTTACCAGCAGGTCACACTGATTGTTGGCGTCCTCTGGAACATCAGGACAAACACAATGCGCAGAGCGTGAATATTTAAACAGGCATAACAAAAATATTCCGTTCTCGTGAATGATCTTATATACATATATACACATTAAAACTTCTCCTGCCAATTTGCAGAGTTGAGTGACAAGAACAGTTTATACATTTAGGCCCCAGCAATTTCTTTGTGATAGTTAAGAATGCCCTATGAAATTAAAAGATAGAGCCAAAACAAATACACACACACACAAAATCTTCGACGTCACAAGATAACATTTTTCTTTGACGGAGCAAAAATGAAAGGAGATAGAAAAGGGGCGGGAGTGGGAGGAGAGAGCTTTAAAAAATGAAAGAAAGAGAAAAATAGGTGATTAAAAAGTGATCGGAAAGAGTGAAGAGTAAATATGGAGAGGGGCGGAATTGAGTAACAGACTGGTTTTAGAAAAAAAAGGGGGGGAAGGGAGGGAGGGAGAGAGAGAGAGAGAGAGAGAGAGAGAGAGAGAGAGAGAGAGAGAGAGAGAGAGAGAGAGAGAGAGAGAGAGAGAGAGAGAGAGAGAGAGAGAGAGAGAGAGAGAGAGAGAGAGAGAGAGAGAGAGAGAGAGAGAGAGAGAAATATACCCAGACAGTCACAGATATATATAGCTTCTAAGAAACACATAATTTTAACTGTCGTCTACAAAAATGACGCGAAGAAAGCTGTTTTAAAAAAAAACGGCAAACGCTGACTCTCTCTCTTAAAAAGCACAAAATTGTAAAATACTAAAATCTCAATGAGGAAAAAAACAAAACAGAACCCTATATCAAAATTAAAGAATAAGAAAATAATCTACTCATTACATTCACTTTATATTCTTATTATACATCATGAAATTATACAAATCATTTTGTTAAAAGCTCATTCTAACGTGACAAAGTTGTCATAATGGCGTGTGGGCAGCGGTTAGTTTGTTCCTCTTTTTAACAGCACTCATGATAAATGATACATCACAGTATATCGTATTGATTCTCGTTTTATAATTTGATTTTTAGGCTTCAGGATACAAATGGGATCAGGAATGTTAAATGGGGGGATTAAAAATTCAAATTTTAAGGCTGGGAGTCACAATGGCTTCTCAGACTCTGACTTCACTAAGAGTTCATTTTCATGGAGATGTACTTGTAAATAGAATGAAGTAGAATAACCTTTAAAAATTCAATTATAACAACGTGATTTTGCGTAAGCAATACAATGAATACCTACTAATATATTGTAAACAAGTGTTAAAAAAAGGGAAGCAAACAAGAACAAGAACATGAAACATTCGCGATCTATTGCCAAAAAACTTAAGCAATGTTAAACAATTATTTAATATAATGTTTTCAACAACAAGAAAAAAATGCAAGTAAACAAATGTACCAGATTAAATGGTAAATAAACAAAAGAACAAGTTGAAAATAATAGAAACTCGAAACTGGAGGTGTGGGAGACATCAGTTTTCCTGTGAGTAAAACCACTGAAATAATTACGAACTTGAATGTGGAAAATCAAACAAATACTTAAAAAAAAATCTAACCTTTCTATCTTACAGAAGCGGTTCAATGTATGGCCATGAATGATGGAATGGCATATTTGGAAATGTCAATAATTTGTTTTCCGCAATTTAAAAAAAAAAAACTCTATGCAAAATCTAATCTCTTTGTGTCAGGTGTCTGTTTGCAAGAATATACCTTCCCCCCCTCTCTCTCTGTAAACAGTATTATTTTTATCTTATTTTGGCTTCTTTACTATATAAAACTGTACTAAAGAGGCCAAAATAAAAGGCGACAAGTTTACATGTTAAATTTATATTTATGTTGTTTCTTTTTTTGTCCCGTAGTTATAAAGTGGTGTGCTTCTTTCTTTTTGGTCTCTCTCTCTCTCTCTCTCTCTCTCTCTCTCTCTCTCTCTCTCTCTCTCTCTCTCTCCCTCTCAATCTATCTATCTATACCTCTCTCTTTCTCTTCTTTACGATATAAATAAAGCGAATTTAAAAAATGAATTTCTCACATATTTATGGGGCGCCTTTACTAAATATGACGAAGTCCTCTGAATCAAATAAAAACATTCAAATGAAAGTAAAGTGTATTTCATATTACATATATATGCTCGTACAACAGAAAAGAACGAAGCCAACCAGATAAAAAGAGCATGGGTGACAGGATCGGGTTCATGACTCCTATCTGAGTTGATAATAAAGATATCATAATGACACAGACACATAAAACGTCTCCACACCTAAATCAAATAAAAATTACACAAACATAATCCCCAAAAAACTTTATTTTCCAATCTTCAAAAAAGCTAGTGAAACTGATGTCTATATCAAGAGAGAGTGAGAATTTGTATGAATTTGTAGCTGAGAGTAACAAGGCTCCTAACACTTTCACCCGAAGCCTCGAAATAACGAAGTCGAGAGGTATCCTAGTTCGCGGCACAATAATAATAATAATAATAATAATAATAATAATAATAATAATAATAATAATAATAATAATAATAATAATAATAATATAATAATATAAAAATGGGAAGCTATAAATCCTCTTACGAATAAAGACAGACGAAGTCTCGATTATAATTTATTTTCCAAATAGTCTCTGTCTCTGTCTCTGTCTGTCATTCTCTCTCTCTCTCTCTCTCTCTCTCTCTCTCTCTCTCTCTCTCTCTCTTTCTCTCTCTCTGTGGAAGAGCTCACGCCTAGATTATCATGGCTTTGTGAACAGAACTCTAAATGTACACGAATAACCTTAAGTTGAAGAAAAAGGTTCATCCACGAAATAGAAGAAGGTGGAGACATATCTCCTGCAAGACTTTGTGCAACGAGCAAATGCACATATCTATGTGAGCTTCATAGCTCCTCATATTGAGTGACAACAAAAACCATTTCCGAGAAGTCGAGGACAAAAACAGTGATCGCAACAACAACAATAACAACAAAAAAGAAGCCGTGTACTTTCAGATAAGGTAAGTTCCTCACTATAGAATCTGTTGTGTATGAAGATAGAGGTGATGAAAATTGTAGTATAGCTTCTCGTTATATACCCGACTAAAAGCAACCTAAGTGTAACGCAACCAAAATGGTATAAGAGTTTCTCAATTATGTTTAAAGTATGCAATCCCATAGGTAAGCGGTTTACGCGCTTCTTAAGCAATTGATTAACGATTCAGTCCACTGATGATGGCAAAACGATTTTCACTCACGTAGAATAACTTTGAGCCATTATGCTTTCGACAATGACTTGAAGCTTGCTCGTTTCTTCAGAATGCGGAAATAAGTGAATCCATAAACACCGAGCACCTGTGTCTAAGAACCGCTTCAATTGCTTGTATTAGCACCCAATAGAAATTCCCGACTAAATAAAGCATCGCCCTTAATCTAAGTCTCGATCAAAAAAATTCCATTACAAGTGATAAAATATGAAACCAAACAATAAAAAAGAGAAGTGACAACTAGATACAGATCTATGTACTTTAGCGTTAAAGTGGTAGGCCTACAAACAAATTACCCATCATGAGGGAAAAATCTAAGCAAAACCATCAGAGCGAAGGGGAGAAAATTTATAGAAACCTGCTGAAGTGAATCGGGGCACATACAGAAAAACGAAGATCAAGATTGCCAAAACCATCCTCAAGCGTCGCGAAACGATGTCACCGCATAGGATTCTTCTTAAAAAAATGTGGAGCCGGAGACGCGTAGTGGACAACCAAAATGAAGTTAAGAGAAAAGTAGAGTGCAATTTTTTTACGGAGAATTCCGGACGGAATCTCGAAACCATTCAGACACTTGTATGACCCAAATTTGTGGTGTGACCGAAGCACCAAATTAATTTTTGCCGCAGTTCCCCGCAAAACATTAAGACTAGAGCGTAGAAAGTGACACTTTCTGCATGGAGTCACGATGAAGGTCAAAACCAAGTGACGTTGAAGGTGAAAGTTCTCGGTTAAGGAAAAATTTCGAGGGAAGACAAGCCAGCGGACACTATGAAACCCTAGAATCTGGATCTTGCCAAACTTAGTTTCACACTAAAAAAAGTTTGCTGCACAGAGAATTCACTTTCACATGAATTAAAAAAGAAATGCACGCTTAATTTCCTGAGATGAAACTCAAAAGCAGACTACGCAATTTGCCTTATTCATTATGATTTTATGCCAAAATTTGTTTTAACTAAAACTCGCTACACGTTTATTTTAAACACGGACACGACATGAGATAACTTTCTTTCTCCGATTTAAGTAACTCGGTAAAAAATTTAAGAAGACTTAAAAAATTGATGATAACTCTTTAAAATTGTAGATTTTTTAAAAATAAAAGAGTTGAACCTCACAAAACATAGTTTCCCGCGTGTCGGAGGGATGTATTTTCCTCCACTGAAGTAATGTAATTCTTACAAGGAGAAAATGTATTGATAGGTGGCTCGGCAACTTAAAATGACAGTTAATTAAAAGCACAAAGTAAAAATAACTTACTGCGTTCACAAAAAAGTCATCATAATTAAGAAATTTCGAGTATTGCGATGAGTTAAAAAGATTACGACTATTTTTGTAGAAGAAGAGGAAGGAGGAGGAGGAGGAGGAGGAGGAGAAGGAGAAGGAGGAGGAGGAGGAGGAGGAGGAGGAGGAGGAGGAGAAGAAGAAGAAGAAGAAGAAGAAGAAGAAGAAGAAGAAGAAGAAGAAGAAGAAGAAGAAGAAGAAGAAGAAGAAGAAGAAGAAGGAGATCGCAAAGGGAAAAAATATAAAACCTAAAGCTTTTGGGGCATGAAACAACGAAATTCTAATTACACTTTAACCATTAACATATGACGTTCAAAATGAATTCAGTCAGTTTTTTTTTTCAGCTACGACACAAACGAAATATTTTCTGATAAAAAAAGGCAACTTCTTCAACATTCATTATAAAATGACTTAGTCTAGATCTGATGACTAAAAAGCTTTTCAACACAAGCTCCGTATTGCTAGTAATTGAAATTTACGTTTTTATTTTACTGCTATCACACCCACTGCTATCAGCATTTACTATAATGACACTTTATCCGATGTTGAGTTCATACGTCAACGACATCAATTATTGATCGGCACAGCCGGCGCTGTGACTGGGCTGGCTGGGCGAGATTTCTAGGATCATTAGACTCAACACGGTAAATAACGCTGGAGAGGAGAGATACTTCAGTCCACAACACAGTCATCTAGGGCTGGCCCAGATGTCTTAAGAAAGTTATACATACTACCGCGGTTCAAAACAGTGCTTTATCAGAGTACATCAGCAAGTGGACTAAGTTCCTTGTGCCAGGCGATTAATCAAACGAAAGCGTGCTGACAAGCCTAATTAGCATAAAATCGTGACGCCCGGGAAACACGGTCAGGACTAAACTTCTCGACCTGGTTACAATACGTTTAAAAAACAACATGGTTTAGCGAGTAGGGGAAGCACAAAAATAAATAAATAAACTAAAAAATCTCGAGAGATACCATCGTATAACTTATCGGCAAAATCATTTGGGAGGTTTAGAGCGAGATGAAATGTCGACACACAGTCACGGTCAAACTGTTTGACTTTGTCTTAGTGCGCTAAAAAGAAATGGTCTAAGACTAGTAAGTGAGTGAATGATGCGCCCAAAAAAAAACCCTCCAAAAAACAAAAAAAACTATAAAAAAAAAAAAAAAGAACAACAGCAACTAAAATAATCAACTAACACAACACAGTCGTTCAAAAGATAACATCGCAGGATATCTTTGTGGATCACTTGGAAGTTTATCAAAACACAGTCAAGTTTAAACTTTATGACACGGTCACTGTGCACTAAAATTGAGCTCAGGCTAGTAAGAGAATAATTGAAATACACACACACAAACAATAAAACAACAATAACCAAAACAATAAAATGTTTAACTAAAAAAAACCGTCATTCTAAAAATACCAATGAATGATATCTTGGCAAATCACCTAGGAGTTTTAGGGTAAAAACACAGTCAAGTTCGAACTTTTTGATACGGTCATTGTGCGCTAGAAATGAGCTAACACTAGTAAGAGAGTAAATGAAACACAACTGCTAATAAAATAATGAACTAAAACAAACCAAACCGTCATTCAAAAGATATCATTGTGTGATATCTTTGCAGATCACTTAGGAGTTCACTTTTTGACATGGTCATTGCGCGCTAAAAACGAGCCAAGACTAGTAAGAAAATGAATGATGCACAAAAACCAATAGATTAACTAACAAAAAAAAAAAACAACAAACACATTCAAGAGATACCATCGTGCAGCATCTCTGTAGATGAGTAACTGTTGGGAGCAGTGGAGAGAGGAGACCCCATAACGAAACAGAACGTGGAACTGAGCCGCTGCAAGACTTCCATAATACACACCAGTTTCTAAGCGGTAATTGTTCTCGTGAAGCTATATTTAGTAATACTTGTAAGATATTTTTTGTAGCTTGCCCCTCGACGTTGACTCTCTTCACACACGTGTCATACAAGGGATAAAGATGTAGAATCTACCGCGCAACTTAAGTGTGCGACGAAATAAGAAACACCAGGAACTAAAATAAAACGTTACAAATCATTTCGCCTATCACAAAATTGTCTTGGAACTCTATTAAGTATTATTTCCTAATTCTTAGAATCCACTGTAATCTAAATTTTGTGTTAATTCTTGTACCGAACTCTAATATATTACTCCTACATGCTCTCTCTCGGATCCTTGGATACTATTCGGTTACACACTTAGTGTTTTGCCCTTGGTAGTCGCACTGGATTTCACATGCGCAATGCAACTGAGACCTACAACGCGCTAACACATAGGTCAGGGTAAGACGTTAACTTGATACTCTACGAAGACAGAAAAGTCGCGAAGAACGAGATGTCGACAGAACAACATAGGGCGATAACCGTGATATCACGCTTAGCTACTGGTTCTAAACACGCCGTACAGCTCACTAGGAAGAGCGCTGTAATACTAATTAAGAGGTCCTGAATCCGACCCCTCCCCGGATGAAGTCATCTGGCGGACCTTAACTTACTGGCACACAAATGGACTGGCTTGACGGAAAGCCGCCGTGTCCATTATAAATTATAACTCTTCGGGAAACTTGGAAGACGTTGAAACAAACCAGATTAATCGCCACTCAATAATAATTGTCCAACATTTATTAGAAAGTACATCGAAACTTAGGACCAGTTTAATAAAGCGTAATGGCACTTTAATAAATACTGGGTAAAAAGGCCTCATTAGTGTCAGAGTTAGGGATGAACAGGACTGACAGACAAGGCGCCAATACTCTTCAGACAATTTAGAAACAGCAGCGAAAATTAACCATAAAGTATCCCATTCGATTAATTTGCCATCTCCAAAAATGGCCTCATCTTCTTGAATAATAATCATAGAATATATATATATATAAAAAAAAGAGAGACTACGTAAATATTTTTTCTCACAACACAAGCTTTGTTAACTTCCTTAGATGATTTGCCAAACGTCTTTTCCTTTCTGCATTAAATGAACGTATCTCTCCCGCTCCCTAATTCGCCCATAGGGTGTAAATAAACTAAAAAAAAAAAAAAAAAAAAAAAAAAGAAACCACGCGCAGGTCAGGTCTTTCGGTAGCGACGTTTGACTGCGAACTACTTAATCCCTTAACCAATTATTAATTACCGGACGAGAAACTGATAGAAAATGGAATAAAGCTTTATCATAATAAATGTGTTACTCACTTCCCGCCAAAATAAACAAAGGAAAAAAATAAAACAAAACAAGAAACCCACTTACACACAAAAATACAAATTCAAAACGTACGAACAGGCTTACGCCCATTTTTTTTAAACACGACGTCTCTATACTGTTTCTTGGAATGAAGACAAGGTTGATGTGTGTTTGTAGGTGTGTGTGAGAGATTTGTAGATAAAAGGGAGAATATCGTGTATATGTAATTAATTATGTATCGTTCAGAACTCGCCCCGGCGGTGGAAGCGCTCGAATATCAACGCCTGTTGGTAACGGGCAACGCTGAATGATCCTTGCCGTTGAGGTTAAAGCTGAAGCCATTTGCAGCGACGAAAATGTCCCTATGCACAAAAGGTCGGCGCGCCACAACTTCAGAACTAAAGCAAGTTTATCATTTCAGCTGTGATAAAACATGTGTTTTAAGAATAAAAACGTCTATAGTGACATCTGCAGGCAACCAAATCAGTAAATAGGTTTAACCCCCACCCCCTAAAAAAAAAATCGATTCCGGCTAGGCTGTAATCGTTTATACACAAAGCCTTGTTAACTTGACTGCTAACCCGTTACCAAACGGTCTCCACTTCAAACGTCAAAATTGATATTTAATTGAGCCTCAACTCTCGACCTTGCGCTGAGCAAGAACACGAAGATACGTTGTTATCCAAATAAAACAAGAGCAAAATAAAAACAATAAAGGCGCAACAGAAAATAATAAAAATAGAAGGAAACGAAACATCTAACACTAGGCAAAAATATATGAAAGATCCAATCTCTCACCCGCTTTACACCCCCCCCCCCCCAAAAAAAAAAAAAAAAAAAAAAAAATTAAAAATTAAAAAACAAACAAAAAACAACAAAACAAATAAAAAAAAAAACAAAAAACAATAAAAGCACACACACACACAACGAAAAATTCTCTGGCATGTCATTCTTCGATTCGATATAATCAGAAGAGTAAAAAAAATTAAGTAAGAACACAAAGAGTGCACAAAAAAGGACCAAGAAATGTGATATGGATGATTTTAAAGAAATTTGTATATCATCTGTTATTTAAAAAAACAAAAAAAAAAACAAAGAAAAAAAAAACCAACCCACCAACAAACAACAAACGTTTATTAGATATTATCTCTTCTCTGAGGAACTGTTTTTTCCTACAATTTCCAGTCTTGAAATTTAGTTCGAAAATTGTGGAGTTTGGAAAAACCATAAATTTTCTGAGCACAAAGGTTACCAATAAAGCAATATAATGGAAGAATATTTGTCCCCAAAAATAAGGATGTTAAGATTTGATTTGTAAATTTGCAGAATTCAATGTATAATGCTGACGTTTCAATGTACACTCTTTATCAGATTGTATCGATCTAAAGGGTCAAGCACATTATGTCTATCTAAATCTACGTATTTTTAATTTAAAAGCTAAAAGAACACATACACATTTTCCCCCTCACAATTGTTTGAATGAAGTTAAGGTTGTAATAAGGAAATAAAGGCTGATAAAAGGAAAAAAAATTGATAAAATTCACTCACCGAAAGTGACTTCTAAAAAAAAAAACAAAACAAAAACAAACCACAATATAAAAATTAAGAACCAAGCCGAAATATTATAGAAAAAATATAAGATTGATAATAGAAACAATAGATAATGAAAAGCAAAATTTGCAACAGTGTTGGCTGCACTGATCGACTTAAAAAAAAACAAAAACAAAACAAAATCAAAGCTTCAAGATAACTAAATGTTTGATGCTGAAAAGCAACTGATTGACATAGCTTATGTCTAGAAAGTAAAAAATCCTTAAGTTTCATAAAAACTAATCCCATTCTTTTTTACATAACGCATTATGAAGAAAGTAAAACTGAACACAAAATAGAAAATAATTAAAGCAGGAGTGCAAAAAGAAAGCTACAATTTACAAAAAAAGAGTGACCCAAAAATGGAAACAATGATATATTTACACACCAAGTGCTTTTTGTTATCCAAATCTTTCAAAATTATTTCTTATCACTTTAAGATTGGTTCAAGAGGAACAGGGATACAACTGTTTGTTCTTTCAGAACTGGCACTCCTATCTTTTTTATCGGCACATGCAGCGCAACACTTGTGAGAGGTTGAGAGATCTGTATTAATCTTTAAAAAAACCCAACCACAGTTGGTTAGATTGTGGCGCCAATAGCACAATACTATTGACAGCAATTAAGATCTATTAAACACAACGGCAATTGATTTAGATGGGTCAAACAGGCAACATTAAGAAAAGAAAATACTAGAGTCATGAGTATTTATAGACAAAGTTTGAAAACAGGTACAATGTCAACACAAGGAGACTGAGGGAAAGAAAAAAAAAGCAAACAGAAAAACAGAGTCAGAAACAAAACCTCAAATATCCTACCGGAGCAGGAGAGATTGGGTAAGGAGACACTGGCCTGCGTAGATAGAGTTGGTCGCTCTACCAGTGTTGTCTGGGATATGTCCTCCGAGGACTGTGACGGCACCACTGAGAGACATGTGGGAAGGCAGGGGATGGAATAGTAAGGATGACTCAAGGAGGAGGGAGTGGTGATGTACAATGGTAGATATACACAGGAAGGACAGGACATTTTTGGCTGTCGTTTTGCTTTCCAGAACAATGGTCCCTAAATACTCAACAATAAATAAAAAATAGGGCTGAATAAGTTTAAAAAATGCTGTGAGCATCTCTCTTTATATTTGTAACTCATAAAGCACCATTAATGAGTATGGTGACAAAGGAAAAAACCAGGAGGTAATCAGCAAATTTTTCAATTTATAACAGAAATTAAGCACATTCATAGATGTGGCCATGATTTCTATATTGTTCCATTTTCATTATCATCATTGACAGTAGCATTCTACATAAGCACAGTGAAAAACAAAGGATCAAAAGAGAATCCATATCATTAAGCAAATGAAACAATGATAAAATTAAATCGGCTTTATTTGTGATCTCTACAATTCCTTAGATAGTTTTTACTTATCCACTTTTCTCCCATGAATACCAATTAATGTCCAGCACTTTTATCCTGTGTACATGTTTTTCAGAAAAGCTTAAAAGCAGAGGAAGTATACAAAACAGCAATTTAAAACTTCAGTAGATTGACTTGTATAGTTCTCTAACAAAATGATCCAAAAAAATGATAATAAAAAAAAAATAGTGTGGAAACTCAATGGTGATGCAACACTGTGCAGCACAATTTGTTCATTAAATGAAAGTGGCTGATAGGTGAATAAGAAAGAGAACATAAATTAAGAAATAATCTTTTCTGCTTTAAATACTGCATGCATGCTTCGCAAACAGATGAGTGATCTACCTAAAAATAACAATAATAAATGCAATAGAAAAGAAAAGCTGAAAGTAAATTTTAACTAGGATCATAAACCCTTGAAGTGACATGACTGTACGAAAAAAAAATTAAAAACCTCATTGACCACCTAAAAGCATACATTTAGACAAAAGATTTGTACCCTTTGCATCATTACAATCGCTCTCTCTATTGCTGACAGCAGATTCAGATTGAAATGTTGCTCTTCTTCGCTGGCCTGTAGTAATGATTTACAAGACATCATTCACAGGGAGAAAAAAATAGAAACAAAATATCCTGAAATTGGTATCTGAATGCCAACCTTTAAAAAAAAAAATTAAAGTCGAACAAGTAACTTATTTTGTTTGAAGGCTTGTAAAGTTGTTAGTTCTAATGAAACTTTACTTAAAAAGAATTGAAAAGATAGATATAAGTTCAATGTCCCAACAAAATAATTGCATGTATGTATAAAAAAACAAAATGCATTGAGCTTTTTCACACTTCAAGCATCAAAGTTAATAAACAAAAATACACCTACCCATAAAAGGAAAGTAAGATAATTTATTTATTTCCAAGATAACATGACAGTGTTGAATACAGACTTAGTCAGAATATCTCAACAAAAAAAAAAGATGGCATATTTGTATTAACTGTTCTAGCAATTTATTTAGACATCCCTTCAATTTAATATCTCTAATTTCTCAAATAATGCTGAGGATCAACAAAAAAAAAAGGAAATAAAAAAGTAACAGACAGCTAAAAAATATTGATCTTCCACAATTACATAACTTTTTAAACATAAATGACAAAGCCTTCATTTTTTTTAAACATTGAGAAAAACAGAGGAAGGCAATAAGAAGGTTGGCTACATAGGGTGATTTTGGCAAAGGAGGGATGAAAGGAAACCAAAAAATTCCAATTATCAGGGTTCCCATGTCGTGGTGGGTTCTGTCTTAACTTATTCCAGTGTGATTGTTGTTTAATAAAGCATTCTTAATTAATTTTCAAAATTAACTTTGTACATCCCCATGATAATAAAAATGTGGTCTTTTTCTTGCAGTTGTGATTATAGTACTGCTTTCAGTTAGAGTATTACGGTGAACCTCACATCAATCAAAACACCAGGATATTCTTTGATACATGAGAGGGAAAATATGTGGTAGTTCCATGCGAGCAATAATGCACATTTAGTATTTTCATGTATTAAAGTCCTAGGTAAGTAAAGTTATTAATTGCAAGGCAAATTTGAAATTTGTTGTTAATCTAAACGTTGATTTAAATCAAAAGATTGAAAACATTTCTCTTCCTCTCTCTCCCAGCCATCCCATTGCCTCTTTCCTATCTCTTTCTCCCTCCTTATCCATCCTCTCATTGCCTCTGTCCATCTTTACCAGTAAATAACCCATGTATAATCTTTTTTTTAACAGTAATTGTGAGTCTAGAAAAAAAGCTGGTGTATAGCTAAACAAAAAAAAAACCTTGACCAGAGTCTAAGTAAATTACTGTTATACTGTGTGATGTACACTTGCAAACTGTAGACAGTAATCTAAATGTAAATCATGAAGGAAAACCATAGAAAGTATAATTTTTTAGCCACAGTCAACATCATACATACACTATCTGGAACTTTTGGAAAAGCAAGACGGTAAATACATTAAAAAAAAATTCTACTATATAAGTGACCCAAATATGGAGACTGCAAGGTTTGAAAAAAAGTTAAATGTGGCATTGACTGGTGTAACTTATTTTAAAGTTTTAAAGGCTTAGTCAAACTTTAAGATAATTCTGAGGTCTAAGGCACATATGGGAACCCTGTAAATCAAACAATGATTTTCAATCCAATAAAATTAAAGCAAAAAATATAGAATGAAGAACTTACCTGCACGTGTGGTTGAATAATGTGAGAAATTTGCTGCATCTGTCAAAAGAGGTGGGTCATGTATTGTCCCATTCAGCACAGGTGCCCTGAGACTTTCCTAGAATATTAAAAATTATTTAAAATCTGTAATTGCGGCAAGTTTCCTTAAACAAATTTTGTTAAAGCTACAATACACAACTCTCTTCTTAATTTCACTCTGGCATTTCTATATTTTTTTTTCATAATAACAGAAGCGTATGTACTACTATCTCTCTCCATTCCCTATCAAGTTTCAAAACAAAAATAAGCAACCACTAAAAAAAAAGTTCAACAAATAAATATCTCAGCAGACATCCAACAATATATATGTAAAGTCAACTTATTCATGACATTTACTTGTCTCACCTTAGAAATTTGTAATTGCACAATGGAATGCTTGATGGCTTCAATCATAGCCTGAAGAGAAAAGAATTTGAATTTAATGTTTCAAAGATCTCTTGGAATGCTTAAATCAAACTTAAAAAAAAAAAGACAAAGAAATTTTACAAAGGGTCTGTAAAAAAGTAAAAGGTTGCAGGATTTCACAATGAATTGCAATATCATATTAAACGTTAGTTGATTGACTAAAACTAGCATTTCTATTTTAAATCAGAAAAAAATGTTCCAGCATACAAAACAAAAAAACAAAAAAGAAAGAAACAAAAAAAAAAAACATCTTTTATATCCCAAACTTACGTCAGCAGTAACTTTGATAACACTGTATTTTTCCCTCTCTTCTTCGTTTGGACAATCATCAATTTTTCTTTCCAAAGCCTGAAATAAAAAAAGATAGTCAAAAGTTCATTTAATTATAAATGCAAAATGAAAAATTGCATCTATATTTGAGAGTATGGGAAACTAAAAACAGCAAGGATGTCATCCTCTGGCATATTAACACACAAGCATTCTGCAACACAAGTAATTTTTCTTCCTTTTTACAATTTTACACCAATATGCCTTTCAATCAGTGCAAAATTGTCAGATTCAGAAAATAATTATGGTTTGGATTGAAAGACCCATAAAATTAAAATTAATGTAATATAAAAAAAAATCAGTATTTTTCATAATTATAAACAAATATCTAAATCTTAAAAGTCCAGCTTAAATTAAGACACAATGTCATGTGTTATGTTGAAATCAAACGTTTTTGATCCAATCCTTAGAAAATACCCGTTTTTTTTTTTCTTTCATTTATTCTTTATAATGTTAGGCATTGTGATCACTGAAACTATGAGATCTAAGTTTTAAGACTAGTAACTCGTCTCATGGATTTAGATCCATCATAATCATTTCAAGAATCTTCATAGAAATGTTTAACTTCACTACATCCTTCTTAAACTAAAGAAGTTGCTTATTTTCTATCGTGTGATTGTCTCAAAGATGATAATCATAACAACTTGTCAAAAGGCATATTTAGAGTTGAGCTGAAACTGAAACATACCAAGACCCTACTTTCTGTATCCTTTAAATTTTTTAAAACAAATGATTAATTAAAGGAAAAAAATGATGATAAATCCATTTACTCATGACATAATGTGATATGTCAGAATAACATCTTGGCAATTTTATTGGAGAAGAAAATAAATTACTTTACATCAAGTAATTGCTGGGGTGCATCAGCTTAGCTGACCAAGATAGGATTGCTTGCTCATAGATGTTACTTAAAATTATTGATTGAGATTATTAAATGCTGCATCTAAAAGTTCCTTTCACCCAGTAAACTTGGTGTTGTAGTTGATAACATAAGTGACATATCTGGTTTTCTCTTTATCTTTCTATTCTTCTCTGTTCCTTTTCATCTGTCTATCAGCGTTTCTATGACTCTGTCTCTCTCTCTCTCATTCTCTTTTTGTGCCTATCTTTTTTCTTTTTAATTTTTTTTTCAATTAATCCCTTCTTTATTATTATTATTATTATTGTTATTATTATTATTATTATCATCATCATTATTTTCTTTATTCATGTGCTCTTTTCTGTATTATTATTTTTACATGATTGATTCTTGATAATTTGTCAAAAATATATATGTTATATTTTAATTATATTATTTTTAAATTTAGTTTTCTCATTTGCATATCTGTGTGGCATTTTTTGTTTTAATTTTTATGCCTGATGAAAGAACAAAGCAAAACTCTTGTGTATTGTGTACTGTTTGGTAATTTTTAAAGCTGCACTGTATTATTTTTTTTAAGTGTACCTAAAAAGGTACACTTTAAAGTGCAAACATGAGGTTAAGAGATTAAGAGAAAACATCTAATGAAAGACCCTGCAGGTGCATTTGTATATTGGGAAGATGCAGGAGCGTCAGGTATGATATCAAGGTAGATAAAAATCATTGAATAACACAAAACTTGAAATACTATGGGACACGGTAGGCCAATATTCGAAATAGAAATGGACTTGTGAAAAAAATCCATTGAAGCATGATCATCTGCTCTTAACACTATAACAAGCAAGATGGAATATAAAGTTATGAGGAGATTTTTTCTTATTCTACCTCCAAAGCCCTAAATAAATACAGCGGTCTCTGCCTAGGAACCTGCCTCTTTTGAAGAAAGAAAATCAGCTTCTTAAACAGATAATTTCTAAGGCTACCTTGCAAATAGGTGGCTCACTCAACATTCTAAATGCTAAGGGATTCTCTTATTACTCCCCCTCAGTAGGGGCAAACCAGTTAAAAGTAAATTTGTGACAGATAATGCATAAGGCAAGTCAGAGTTAACAATTCTCAATATCATCCTACTTACAGTGAACTGATACTCATGCTTCAACTGTCTAGAAAGTTACAGATGTGCTGCTGCATGGACATATAAGAGATTGGATCTACACCTATGTCTTTATCAACACTTTATTTACCATTCAACTTCCTAACCTATATTCTAGGCTATCAGGCACTTCAACTCGAGGATGAGGCGTTGCAAATGGAATACATGTCCCCTTTGATCTGCCACAATGGGCTCGTCTCTTTTATTACCTCCCATCTTCCACTCAAACATGAGAGCTCAATAAGTTGTTTCTTCAAACAACCCTTACAAGGATAGAGGCCCTCAACTTTGTAGAGTTGTTAGATCTATTTTCACCCCTCTCTTTAAAAAAAAAAGTTCTTAAAGATGTAAAATAAAAAGAAATTTTATGTTTCACAACAATAGCTGACTCAAGGATGAAGTGGCTCTATGGCAACAAGACCACTGCACTATTATACTTCAGAGCATTATTTTTTCCTTACCATGTTTTGGTTGATCAGCAGTTGCAAATAAGCATCAGTTTCCATCAGTTTCTTTTCAAAGTCGTCCAATGTTGATGGACCTTCTCCATCTGCCATTCTCTAAAGACAAGAAAAGCAAAGCAATGATAATTTCATATTTTTTTCCCTCATCAAGTTATCAGAACATGTTTTGTCTTTGGACTTTAAGTGAGAAAGATCTTATGATGGAAAGGTTTAACTTCATGAAACACCATTAACTGATGTTTAGTTTTAATCTGACATCTCTTTTTGCTTTGTTATGACCAACGGCCTTCATTGACACCAGTGTAAAGACTGCATAGATGATAAATGTGAATATAGGATGCTAGACAAATATGGTCAAGCCCGATTAAAATCTTTTTCTGTTTAGGTAAATGTCTTAAATCTAAATGGACATATATGGAAAAAGGATTTGTATGCTAAATTCTTTTGAGTCCAAGAAGACATTCAATGATCTCTTTATTGACTATGACTTGTAAATACCTTCTGTTTTTCGCCCAGTTATGTTTTTAATAGCAGAAAATATTTTTTACCCTCTATTTGACAAAACAGTTTCTTCAAAAGGAATTTGTTAGTTGGGAATAATCCAAAGAAATTATGAGACAGTGCTAGAAATCGGTATTAGAAATAAAAACCCACCTGGCCACATTGATTGCAAATAGCATTTTCGAGAGCTTCAATCCACCTCTCACGTTCTTCCTCATCACGAGCTTAAATAAATGAATACCAGTATTTTGGGCATAAGAATTAACCACATGGAAAAAGCTGCAATTATCATATTATGAGATTGAAAGGAAAGCAGAAGGAAAGTCAGAGGAATTATCTATTAAAACATTAGTAAAAAAAATAAATAGAAATAAAGGCAAAAAAAATATGCTTTATATGAACATAGAAAAATTAAGAAGAAAAAAGCTAATAATTATTTGCTTGGTTATTTTTACATTACTTTGTTCACTTGGGACAATTCATACTAAAAGTATTCAAAGATAAAGTAACTGGTGCCTCACCTAACTTTGAGAATAGCGACTAACTTTTTTGATAATTCAATTTTCTACTTTTCTAACTTTCATGTACAACAAACTTCTCTTTTTTGTTTTTTAAAAATTTTTTTTCCATACTGAAAAGAAAAATTCATTTTAATTTTTAATTAACTTGCACCTGCACGCATACATGCATATGAGAAAATGGAGCACTAAAACGAGAATTAAAAAATACACAGACACAAAAAAAAAAAACCCAACAAAAATGTAAATTTACCACATTCAGAGATATAGGTTTTTAAATTTCTTATGACAATTTGACCTTTGATTTTCTTCTTTTGGTTCCAAAGACATTATGTTATATGATGTAAACTATCTTTCTTAAGAAATAAAAATGAAAAAAGTAATGTTTGAACCAAGTTTAGCATTTTTTGAAAGCTCGGAGGAAAGTCGATAGTGCATAAATTAACTTAAAGGGATTATTAGTAAAGATGGAACTATGGCAGGAATGGGGAAGTCATTAAATTCACTTCTTACCTTGAAAATGGAATGTTTTATGATCTACTGTGATAGTGAATGTACTGTCATCTTCATCATCTATTCCTATTATTGCACCCTAGAAAAATCATTAAAAAAATCATTAAATGGCACAACTTTGGGTTGAATAACTTTACTCTAACAAACCACAATATATTTGTGAATTAAAAAAAAAAGAAAGATATCACTTTTCCTGAAGAATGTATTAAAGTTAGAAATTAAAGAACGTTCAGGCAAAATTGATTTTAAAAAATCGTCTCTGGTCAACAAAAAATGAAGATGTTATAAAGGAGAAGAGAGTAGCTGAAATCCTAAATTTTCTATCAATTTATTACTCTTCACAATTAGGTTAAAAGGAATTTTGAAATCAACTTGGCCAGCTGCTTTTTTAGAAAGTATGTAATTATCCACTTTAGTATCTCTGCTTTTTAATTTGAAAATTAACTAGATTTGTATGATTTAATTTTCCTACCAGATACCTAATCTTTGCTACCATTTTCCTCTTTTTCTTCTTCCCTGGACATCCCAAATTATTATTATTAGAAGTTCTTCAGATGCCTATGATTCAATCATAAATGAGATTAAAACAAAAAGTTGCTTATCTGTTGTAAGTCATTTTTATCCTTTTCAAATATAGAATAATTTACATGAAATTGCCTACATTATCTTGTTGAAACATTAAATGGCGCAGGATATATTATCTATCACACATTCACAATCATAGTGTCCAAGATAAGCCTTTTTAATTTGTGTTGCAAGACAAAAACTTATATGTATGCAAACAAAAATGCATAAAACATAAAAATAGTTACCTTTCCCTAAACTAACCTATATATGGGTAAACCTCAATTCATGGTCAGTTTCCTATTTTTGCTAAATTATTTGACTTAAGGTGTTTATTTTGAGAAAAAGAAAAATCTTTTCATTGACTTTTTCAGAATACAAGGTCAAACTTTGTGACTCTCAAATCTAATAAAGAAATCACAAATGAACTTTTGTCAGTCTCATTCATGCTATGCAACTTACAAACTTATCATTCGTCTTGTGCTTTAATTCCAAGAAAAAATCACTTGTTCATAAAATTTTTTTCCCCGCAGTCAAATTTTATTTCTATTCAACGCTCATCAGCAATTAAAATATTCAGGCACAACCATGTTCATTTCTTAACTTAACTCTGTACATATGTCTTAACAAAAAATTGTGGTCATGGTTAAACAAATAGTGCATTAAATTTTCTCTGATGCCCTTGAAATGAAAGGGTGATTTTATTCTTGAAAAAAGAAATTTGATTGTCAGCAATATCAGTTTCAAGTTTAATTAGTGAGATTATTTCCATCTTACCTTCAGACGCACACATCCTCTTCTTGAACCTTTCACCATCTTATCCTTTGACTAAAAAAAAAAATGCAGTTAGTGAGGATCTTTAGTGTACAAAATGTTCAAATAAAAATACCAAAGGGACATTAAAACTAAAGCTTTTTGGAATAGTAACCAATGAAACTTTGATATTTGATTCAGTATTGAAAATAAAAAAATAGCCTGCAACACAGCCTCCTACACAAAATAAATAAATACATTTTCTTAAGGCCCACATTATATATTTCTCAGAAAATAAAACCCTTGAAGGATCGATAATTTTTGTTTTTGTTTAAATTTACCAATACAATACCAATACAGATAAGAACTGTTAAAATTCATGGACCTTAAGTGTTTAGATTTAGATTGATTGCTCTAGATCTAGATCTAGATCTAGAACAAGGGGTAGGCCTATTAGTGAATGAAATTTAAATTTCTCAGAATTTTTTAACTTCCAAGTAATATTTATAAAACATCCTGTTTCTCAGGAGAATGTAAAGAGGATGAATAATGAATTTTATTGAATCATAATTTAAGGAAGGAGAATGCAAGCTATCTTATTTAGAATGTAGACAAAGAGAAGAGCCACGGGGTAGCATAATACAGTGCCCCACCCCTTTCAGTTTCATTTCAATAGGCCCTAAAACACTGACTCGAGTGAGCCGTTGGATATAAAACCGTGTACAAAAATAGACCCGATCACAATGAAATGAAAAAGGACATGGTAAAACGTACTGTGTAGTAAGACAGTATTCCTGATGATTCATCCAAGACGAACCAACGGTACTGCCATCCTTTCATTACGTTTGTCCATTTGCTCAGCGGACCTTCCATCGTGTCCGACATGTTGTTTTCGTAAGAAAATATTGGTCTCGATTTGTTAAAAATTTTGACAATAAAAATAATTTTACAGTTTGGCGTCTCATATACAGTGGAGTTGACAAAAATCTATATAACTGCTTTGTATCAAAGAAATTTGAACGAAAAAAAAACCAACCTGAAATATTTTAGAAACGAGAAATCCAGTCCATATATTCTATAAATAAATAACCAATGAAACAATTCGTGGCACAATTCAATTACTTTCAGTTTTGTTTTTAAATGTTGTGATTGATCATCATCCATCAGGTATAGCTTCGTTCTAAACCTAACGGCGACGATAAGGAGGTGAGTAGATTAATTCATTAACGCTAGTTTGAAGTCTAGCAGAATCTAGATCAAGAATCTTATAAATGAAAATTCAGCTCTCGTGTATCTGCAAAATGGATGGTGAGGCTTTCGAATACTGTAGGCTTCCCCGTAATGCTTCGAAAATAGTAACCTTATAATAATAGATCTCGAAGTAGAAAGTAAAAAATGTAGAACATTATTAGCTACATGCATGCAGTTCGTAAATAAAGGGCGCTGTGTGGCAAAATCGGGATAATCCTGGATGGGCCCAACGGTCAATTTTTTGATTTACGTCTTTGATTACTATGAGAAGAGAGACAGAGACAAAGATTGCTATGTGAGACCGAGTCAGCAAGAAATAAAGTGGTGTATGAGTTAATTATAAGGCTGGCATTGTTATTATTGCAGTTATCGGCCCAACTCACTTGAAGCTTAAAAATTGTATTTTTCTTTTAGAATTTGATATGCTGGACAAAGATATGAAGGTTTTATTCGTCGCAAATAAATACTTTTCAAGATATAACTATTTATAAGCATTTTTGTGTTGCTCTAAAATCCCATCAAACTTCAAGTTTCAAATTCATAGAGAAACATTTTATTGTGAAGCCTAAAATGAGTTGGGCCGATATCTACAAATTTACCCCGACATTAACGTGCCTTAGAATAATAATTAAGTTATCATTCTTTTCATTTTTTAATTTGGTTGCACATAGTCTTGTACAATAATTCTTGTACCAAAGACTCGGAACAAGAGACTGGAAATTCACCGTTTAACCTCAGCAATAGAGCCATTTAGTTTAGCCTCAGTCTAGCCACAGTATCATCCTTGTTTATGAGATCCTGTTTATGTCTTTCTGTCTCTCTGAGTGCCTGTCTCTGTCATATTTCTCTCTCTCTCTCTCTCTCTCTCTCTCTCTCTCTCTCTCTCTCTCTCAACGAATTGAATGTATCACCTGTAAACTCAAATTCATGGCATTTGATACATATGTATTTAATTATTTAAATTCACTTTCTCTTGTGAAATGGGCATTTACCAGAGAGTCAGAGAGAGAGAGAGAGAGAGAGAGACAGAGAGAGACAGAGACAGAGAGAGAGAGGGAGAGAGAGAGTTAGAGAGAGACAGTGGGAGAGAGAGAGAGAGGGAGAGAGAGAGAGAGAGAGAGAGAGAGAGAGAAAGCGAGATAGAGAGAGAAGGGGGGAGAGAGAGGGAGAGAGAGATAGAAAGAGAGAGAGAAAGAGACAGAGACAGAGAGACAGAGAGAGAGAAAGAAAGAGAGAGAGAGAGAGAGAGAGAGAGAGAGAGAGAGAGAGAGAGAGAGAGAGAGAGAGAGAGAGATGATTTGCCTACATCAGTCAAGAAATGCTCAGCTGGAACTAGTAGGCAATTACACCTCAAGAGCAATACAAACGTGTTTCTTGTAGTTGTATCTTCTTTCTGTGCCTTTCATGAAAATGGGATGTGGATTGAGGCAATTCATACGTGTACTGGCTCTTTTTTTTTTCTAGCCTTTATTATGTCTAGATTTCACATTTAGATATAATTGCTCAAAGTCAAGAACAGTAGTCTGCAATAAAACTAACTAATACGCTTAGGCCTTGGCTGTGTTTGTCAGGCTTTCAAGGAAGGTAACTTTCGCTAAAATTTATAAGGGATATGTTTATAGATAGTTGAAGAGATATTAGTCTGTTAAGTTGTTAAAGCTTTTTACCCTAATTCCTTTGATAAAAAGATGTAACCCATCTGCCAGCCTTCGTGTGTTGAGTTTGTCACAAATGTATAAGTAATAATAAGATATGTGCATTTAGAGATAATATTAATACATTAACTTGTAAAATAAATTTCTAAAAACTATATTTTTTTTCTTCTCAACAATGCATTTCAACTCCTTACTATATAAATAAAATGTACCTGTGTGTGTCAGTTGCAATGATTGATTCCATTCTAGGACATTGTGACTTTTAAGCTGGGTCAAAGCACACTTTACAAAAGTAGTGCACTTTAAAGGATCTTTTTCCAATTTGATGTAGTGAATTAGCTTTGCTTAATGTGAAATTCTTATTTCAGAAATTTGAATGATATGATTATGAATGTTAACACCATCTTTCATATTTTTGAATTTGTCTTTTCTCTTTCTGTCTCTGTCTGTCTCTTTCTTTATTTTTTACTGTTTAAAAATTTGTGGGTCAGTCATCCTGTCTTCCTTCATAAAAACATTGATGTCGAAAACACACAAAAAAAAAATAAAAAAAAAAACAAAACAAGCGGAACATGCAGTAATTACTCTTTCGTTATTTGTTGAGTTGTCATTCCTATTTTTATTATTTCAGGTTTCACAATGCCCAATAGCAACTATTTTTAACTCATCTTGAAATTTTACCTTTTTAAACTGTGGCCTTCTTTCAACTGTTGACATGGGAGACAAAGAAGGCACATATGTTGGACCATATAGGGCAACAAAAGTGGTATGTGTATGTAATTACTTAAATTATAATCATGTGTGGTAATAGTTATCAAAAGGTTTTCGAAAGTTTGTTATTTTCAAGTCTAGATGAAGGAAAGAAAAATTTAGTCTGACAGGACATTATGCTGATTCAAAACTCCAAAAGATAATGTTATGTCAAAGGGAAAATATTTGTCGCTTTGTGACATAGTGTGAATATTAAACAATAATTAGTATTCTAGTTTGACAAAAAGAATTTTGATGGTAAAATTTACTGATTGATAAAGAACTAGAAAAGAAAGAATTGATATATCTTTTAAATTTCTTTTTTCAGTGGAATGATGTGATAACTGCTTTTCGCCAGTACCTTCCATGTGGTCGACACAGAAGATACATGAAAACATTTGATAATTGCTTTTCTGGGTCATCTGCTGTTGAGTGGCTTGTCCAATACTTGAAGACTAATGATTCATTCCAGTCAGCCATCTCAAGGTAAAGTGAAAATTACAGTGATTTATTTGAATACAGAGGAACAGTTAAACACAAAAACAATTTTTGGGTGAAACTTATTTTTGTTTAATCAAGTATTTTATCAAGTAAAAAATAATAAATTTGAAGACAAAAAGTTTTTGGTTTCACAGTGTTTGACTGTACTCGAAATTAATTTCTTTTTTTTTACTTTTCAATTTCACATAATTTTAGATTTCTATGATGTCTTATAAATAGATCGATTATTGCAGCTGCAGTTTGGTTTAAATTGTCAAAAGTCATAAAAATGTCTGTCCAATAAACTTGTTGAGCAAAAATTTGTTATTGCTGCATAGAATTACTTCTTAAATATACATGTAATTGAAATCAGAAACGTTTATTTACCCCTGTGCACCACAAACAGTCCATACAATTTAATTTGTAAATCGATGGTTGTGGCACCATAGCAATTTTATTACAAAATTCAATGTATGATGTTGAAAAAAAATGGTAAACGTTTTCTTGGTTTGCAAAAAAAGAAAAGTGATTTTTAAGTTGTAGGTGAGTTACATGAAAAGTATGAATAATATATGTATAACCAGAAAATAGCTAACTGCATGAATTTGCAATAACATCCAATCAAATGATGATTAGGAGGCTTTTTTAATTAAATGTCTATATATCTGTAACTTCATTTTGTTTGTTTCTCAGAGGAAAAGCTGCATCCCTGGTCAATAAATTGTACCATGCAGGCATTTTTGAAGAAGTTCAGGTGACAAAGAACATGCGCCACAAAGCAGAAGTGCAAGACAATAGGCTTTATAGGTTTGTACTTTTTCACTTACTTGTGACTAAATGAACTTTGATCTCTTGGTCATCTCAAAAGTAGCATTCAAGCAGATTATTCCGTATTTTTTTATTCTTAGGTCCACAGAAATTTTTTCTTTTAATTTTATTTCAATGTTTTCTTTATTTGCTTTAAACAAATTATTATTGAGTCCTTTCTGCAGGATTTGTGGTTGTCTTCTATTCTTTTTTATTTATAAAACTCTACATGATAATTAGAAAGAAAATGAGGGATAATTAAGTCAGTGAGAATAATACTTATCCCACAGATTTACTCAATGAGAAGCAAATCCTAGGTAATTCTAGATCACTGCTAAATTCGATTAGGCTAAGTGATTTATGTCATGAAATTGTAAGCATTGAACATGTAAAAAATTTTTGTATGTAATATCTGAGTCTTGAAAAGTTTATGCTTTTCCTTCATCCATTTCCTGCTCTCGTAAAGCTAGTCAGGGACTTTATCTATTTTTAGAATGAAGTTGCTGTAAGGTCTAAATATTGCAACATCCTTGATGGCTCTCATAGAAACTTGTATATCGAGTAAGAAAAGCTTCTCTTCTCTATGGCTCGAGCAAAGCAGGTATGAATAGCGTGATAAGTTTCAAAGTAATTCAAGACACAAAATTGTTCTGCAACCCGGTCAATAATTTTGATAATTTTTGTATAAATAATTCTCTTTATTCATTAATCTTATTCTCTTTTCTTGACTTTCCAGATTTTTGCCTATATCACCTTCAAAGATAAAGATTTCACGCTTACCTTTAGCGCCAAGAAATGATTCAGGCCTGTTGCAAAATCTGTCCAGTTCAAAGAATAAAGAGAATAATGAAAGTATCCCTGAGAAAGCTGAGAAATGTGAAGATGCTGATAAAAAAACACAATCAAGACTATCACGGAAGATATCCATTCTGAAAAAAGAAAAAGCTAAGAAAGAGACAGGCTCTGAGGTAAGAGGTGCCGCTGAGAACATTACCTATCCACCATGTCACATCATCACACGAATTTTGACAACAAAAGAAATCAAGGACACATGGAAAACTGTATTTACGTTGAGGTGAGGCCTTTATTTGTGCACAATTATATCTAATTCTATCAATTTTATCAAGTTATAACTTAAAAAAATTTGGACATAATATTTTGGGTGCTACTTTTTGTATTACCTCTAAAAGGAAAAATTGTTTCCACCTTGATGCCTTTTGATCAATTTTGAAATAAACGTTTTTGCATATGAGTAAGAGGACAAGAGATGTTTCATGCCTTTGTTTTGTTGCACATGAGAACAAAATCTTTTTAATTTTTATAATTTACCATCCAGCCTAGCCTCTTTTGTATTGTTCTCAGACTCAAAAAGGTCTTAGGTGTATCACAGCTTGGTGACATTGTGCATGATGATCTCATTGATGGCTACAATGTGATGCATAACTGTATCTACCTCAACAAGTCAGGAGTGGTCACCAATATTGACGCAGCAGAACAGCTCCCACATTGGGTTATGTCAGCTATGAAGTGCCTTGCTCATTGTAAGTTCAGGAGGGATGTGGGGTGGAGATGTTTATGAAAGCCAGTTCTTTGGCATAAACAAAATTTATTGAGTGAAGACAGAGTTTATGAATCATTTAACTTTATAAAGATTCAAGCAGTGCAGTGAGTTTGAAGGCACAGAGAGTTGCTAATATCACTCCTTCATCTAATTGTATTAAAAATAGGGTGGAAATCTGAGAAAAATTGATTATACAAGCAAAAGGTTTTATATAGAAAACATTTTTCATTTTGTCATGAACTTTCAGGGTGGGTGAGTTTTGTAAAGTAAAACTCTCTGGCTGATTATTTACCATTTCAAAGCAGTTAAATTTAGTCTTTTTTTTTTAAACCTTGGCAGGGCCTGAGCCCAGAGAACCTGGTTTGCCAGACTACCCTGGATTTGAGAAAGATGTATTCAGAGTCATCAGAGATTACTTCATCGCCCTAGATGAGCCACTTGTGCCTTACCATCTATATGATATCTTTACCACTGTATTTGGTGGGTATGATACCAATAAATTTAAAAATAGAATAGATACTTACAAATTTTTTTTGTGTCCCCTTTGTTTGACTATTTTTTTTTCTTTGCCTTTCTTGTAATCTTTCAAGGTAAAAATTGAACAACAATGAAATTGCAATTGAGTCGGGAATCACAATTCTGAATGACCACATGAACATTACACAAAATTGTCAGATGTCAAATAAATGGAGACTACTAATTTTTTTTTACAAATTCATTTTTTTTCTGGTGGTGCATAGCAAAAACTTTCTTTTTGTATTTTTTTTAGTGATGTGTGGACATCAACCTCAACAACAGTTATCCCCATACAGGGAAGAGGATAGTGGTGAATTTACGGTGCCAAGCAGCCTATGGACTTCTGCTTCTCTTGAAAATATCATCTTGAATTTGACAAAGAAATATTGCACTTTGGACAGTATGAGCCACTATTATGGAACCCATGAAGACCTTCCATCATTAGGCATGCAGCAAGACAGAGAACAAGTCTTTGCTAGTCAGGAGGACTTGAGATTTGCTGGCCAGCTTGATAACCATCTGAATGATTACAATCATAGTGCTTTCCCAAGTACAGATGGTATGGATAAAGTAACAAATCATTCAAAGTCTTTTGGACGGTTCACAGCACAAGAATCATGTCCTTCTCTACCTAGACTTCTAAAGGACAGAGATGTCCTCTCTAAAAGCACTCAATCTGCTGGGAATGTCAGACGTTTAAGAAATCGGGGAAGCTTTGGCAGAATGTATGGATCCACCCCAAATTTGAAAGTTTCAAAGTATGAAACTGCGTTTGGGCCTGATAATCGGACAGTCACTAGGGTGTTTTATCAGAATGGTTTTACCACTGACGTGAGCCATGATGATGAGGATGATAATGATGATGTTTTTCCTTCTTTGCAAGGAAACAAGCTTGCAGACAAAAAAATTTCAGCAGAATGTATGTATGTATATGATGCAGAGCCTAATATTGGAAATTCTGAAGATAAAAGTTCTACCATAGGCATTGACTGTGTTCAAAGCCGAAGACCTAATCAGCAAAAATCTTACAATTACTCAAACTGTGACAGAAATCGCATATCATGCCCTGATTATCCAACTGCATACAGGACCTCATACAAAACCTCTTCAAGTCCTGATAAAATGAATCTCTCCTTTGGACAGACCATTACTTTACCTTTGTCCCAAGAACCTTGTCTCCATAATTCTAGTCAAGCGTCAATTCGTAGTGCGCCTGAGACTCCTGGATCAGCGCTCAAAGGCAATGATCAATTTCCAAAGCATTTTGATGATGAAACATATGGGCAGAAGATAAATACAACACGTCAGCCTAGTCATGCTGTGAAGTCTGTTGTTACTTCTCCCACTTTGTTTTACCCCACTGAGGAGAAAATGACACCTGTTCAACAACGCAGTCAATCTTGCCTTCTTAAAGAAATGTATGGACCTGGCTATCGGCCACCTACAAGATCTTGGGCTCGTTCGAAATCCCAATTAGAAATACCGGGAGCAACTCGAGCCTCAACATCATCATTGCAAAGCATTGTTAGTGGAAATATTGGTCGCAATCGAAGAGATCCTATTTTGCTGTTTGATGAACAGAATTATAGACCAGTTCTTGATGCATCAAAAGAGAAGAAATTTGTCAGCAGTTCTGCCTCATCTTTGCTGGAAAAAACCCATCTACCAGAGGATACTGGTGATCAAAATTATAATGATCAACTGAACAGCAGTAGAAATTGTTTGACATCTACACCCATGTTTGCATCTTTGAACAACACCAATTTTCCTCATTTAAGTGGGGACAGTTGTCCGCCCTCCCGTATCCCCTCCCATTTAAGCACTCAGAAAAAAGGCTTGAACACAACTCGCTCTGGAAAGTTCACGAATTGTAAGTTTCATATACAGGATGGTTAATTTTTTAAAATTTTCCTTTATTATAAAGTGATATGAATTTAATGTCAAAGCACAACAATTTTAAGATATAATGTAATTTTTTTTTTAGCATAAAGTTGACTATATACCATCGTCGCAATAATTCATTCCATTTACTGCTGAGAATAAATTTTAGACAGTGTCGTAATTAATTCACTTTCTCTAATTTGTCAATATTAGATCAAACAGAATATAAGATTTGTGTAGAGAGATCAATTACATTGTGATAGTTTTTAATTATTTAACATCCTCTAAGCCTCTGTCTGAATCTTATACAGGAGAAACTTTCATTCGAAAGTTATTGATTAAAATGACAATTGCATTTCCTTTTAGACCCTCAAACACGTTTGTCAGAGGAAAGGGCCCGTAACTCTCTGCAGTTAACAGCGCTGATGCTCCCGCCATCAAACCGCAGAAAACTGCATCTTTTGTTCAAACTGATGGTAAAGATGATCTCTAACCCGAATCTATGCTTGGATCCCACTCAAACCACTCGCAGCTTGGTGAGTACATCATATTTTGAGAAGATTCTCTCCAATGTATCTATTTCTGAATTCTGATGTGGCCTATCCACTTGGTTTTCTTTTCATATGACATATCTAATTTCCAGACTCTGCTCTTCTTTGTTGGAATTTTTTTTTGCAATGTATAAGCTTAAGTATTTAGTTTTACACTATCAGATATAGACTATGCAATTTCTGTTTGTCTCTTTGTGTGTGAATAGGTGACAAGAAATATTAACTTTTTAAGATGAATGAATATGTCCAGATAATAGAAATAAATAATCAATACTCTTTGGACAAAACAGTATTAGCTCTGCCTTGAATTATGTATTCACTTAATACTGAGCCTGCAGGTCTGTAGGAACATTACTGGAAGAAGCATCACACCCTAGCATGAAAGAAGATATGACTCAAGTGACAATCTGGTTTTTTTTCTTTTACATGTCATTTAGATACAGAAATAATATGGCAGCCCTTTATTACAAAAATTGTAATTATAGGTAATGTGCTCAACATAATTATACATGTGTCTCATTATTTTCAGGTGCTGAGCACTTTCTACAAGTCTATCCTTCGATCAAAAAATGACGATGAAGAGATGCTTGTCCTTCAGCTTGTATCCTTCATGCTGGATTTCTATGCTGAGATACTCTCCCCACCTGAAAATATCAAGGGCCAAGTCAGTGACAGGTTGAAAGTCTTGCAAAACCCACAAGTATGTGTGACTTTTAAACTGAGTATTTCATGACATACATCTAAAGATGTAACTTTGTATCTTAGAAAATTATTGATTACCGAAAACTTGTGGGTTTTTTTTTTTTTTAAATGACTTAATGGTTTTTTTCGTCATGGTCTCAACACTATAGTTGGGACCTAGACTCTCATGATCTCAAGTACCCGCAGCCATCACTGACGCAGGCGGGTAACGAACACTATGGCTGTGGACTTGCAGACAGCTTGCATTGTTTATGTTGATGAGACAGTCAGCACAAATGCTTCACATCCAGTCAGTTGCAGATCTATCATTTTGCGCAGTCTATGGGGTTCTAATTTTCTTTTTAACATCTGGCTAATCCCAAAATAAAACTTCTTCATTGTTCTGAAAAAAATTACTTGTTATGGTATGTGATAGATAGTTGCATACTAAAATCTTTTGGATTTTGGTGCACTCATTTATTTTATGAAGGAATTTTTCTTCTGCACTGAATGAAAATTGAATACTCTTATATCCCACAGGATTCAAATATTTTTTTGCGACAAATTTACACAAAGTCTTCTGGCAGGTGATTGACTATAACAAAATTTTCTTCCATAGGTTGTTTACTCCCCTCGCCCAGATCGAGCTGTTCGCTTCTGCCAACAAGTGAGCAGAGCAGAGTTTGAGAACCAGCGACTCCCTTCAAGTCAGATGTCAGCACTAGAGGAGCTGTTGGAGAATCTCATCAGGACTGAGAACATGACAGATAAAGAAAAAAGACGAAAGCTAATGCAGGTGCAGTATCAAGGCTGTCATCTCTGTAGCTGTAAAAGTTTTTAAATATTCATCTCACAAGCAAAACTAAAAAAAAAATGTGAAGAATGTTTAAAAGAGATACAATATACACAATTTTAATTGTCATTTAAAAGTTGAAAATAATTTCTTATTCTGCTTTTGAATTCGTAATAAGCTAAAAAAAAACCTTTTAATTTCAAATTAATTTACGGGTCAAATATTTTGTTGAAAATTATCACAAAACATGTCTTAAAAATTGGGCATATGTACAGGTACACGCTGGAATTTCCAATCAGTAAATGAAAAGATATTACCAATTGAAATTCAGATGTTTTTTTACCCTCTATAACATATATTTTACATTCAGCATTTTATTTTTTATCTTGTCACAGTTTCAGAGAACCTACCCAGCCATCTATACAAGACGTTTTCCTACCCCTGAGTCAGAGGCAGCTGTTTTGCCTCAACTAAAGACAAAGCCAAAGATTAAGCAACCATTTGCTATCAAGCCCCTCCAACAAAAATTCAAAGGCCTTCGACTCTAAAACTAACGGAAATGGAAAAAATCACTAATCTGTCTGTTATGTTGTCTTTGTCTCGTCTTTTTCTTAAGTTACAGCAGTGAAATTAACAGTATAAGAATATAAACGATTCTCTCCTTGGACAGTTTTATTATTATTATTTCGTCAGAAAAATGAAAATGCTTAGACTCAAAACTGCTTTATTTAACATAAAACTTTGCATATTTATGAAACTTGCAACCATGAGTGCCTCCAAAAAAAAAATTAAGTTAAGGGCTTGAGTTTGAGTGGTCATTCTAAAGAAAACTATTTTTATTAATTTTTTTTTTTACTTTCTCTGTTATATTTTTCCTTATCTTGTTTGTACCCTACATACAAGGCAGCTCTGGCTTAACAGAGGTTTTGTAGAGAAAGATGCTTCCAATTGCTCCTTAAAAAGAAGGAATCGATCACTTTCTTTGCATGTGATCTTTAATCTTCAAACATTTTGTTCATTCCTTTAAACAATAATTGTGCCATTTGCTTATCTTTATTCTTTACTGAAAAAAAAAGATTTTTTGTTCTTCGTCATTTTATGTAATTTCAACTCAGTGTTTTCAGCAAACAATATGGCTATTTATATTTAACCTTTCTTACAAATGCTTGGACACATTCAACATTGAAATACATTTTCTAATGAAGAGGCTTTTTTTACAAATTAAGTCGACAGTAATGATATATAAACAAATATGTAAATTACGCATTAAATCCGGTGAATTTCTCCCCTCTCCGAAAATAAAACTCTAAGAAACTAAAAGAAAACTGAACGATTTAGAATTGCTCTAATTACTGAATTTATATAAACTGCAATTGAACCGCTGACATAATCTTGATGGCCTTTAAGTTGTCAATTAATAGAGGCATACAAAATAAGTGCATGCTTTTTATTTGAACTGGTCAATAGTTGATTTGTCTTTGTTTTAGAATTTTGCATGATTTAATTTTAGTACTCAAGTGATTTAGAGAAAAAATATTTTATTTGTTTTATAGATATCAACAAAATAATTTTTAAAAATCACTCTGTTTTTATGACATATTTTTTGTTCTCATGTATGAAAAACATAAAAATTTTTTCCTCTTATATTGATCATGTACTTGAAAAGTTGACTGCGTATATTGCTTAGCAATATTATGTATGCTAGATGAAATATGTCATATCTAATTTCAAATTGTGGAAATGTTGGAATATGTAGATCTTATCAATATCAAACCACCCTGACTAGAAAAGGTTGTGTAAATTGAGGATTCACGAGTGATGTAGATTTGAAAATTAAAATAAGGGTGCATTGTTTAATTTTTGTATTCAAAGAAAGTAGTAGGTATTTTCAAAATCTTTTTACTCAAAATCAATTCATGAGGTGCAATACCAAAATGATGTCACAGTAAAATATGTATATACATGTATATATTAGGTCACTGAAAACTGAAATTAGTTTTCACTAACTCTTTGCTTAGGGACTGCTAAATAAAACTAGATCAAAAGAAAGGATACAATAAAATGATTAATTCATGATGTTGTATTTTCCTTACATGAAGCGGCAGCTTCCTAAGTGAAATTATGCTTTGATTCATACCAGTGGTAGGCCATTGTGAAATTGTGCTCTTGCGTTTATAACCTATATATACATGGAAGAGTTCAAAGCACAAGGCTACTTCATATATTTGTCTTGCAATGAGTTGAATGTAGCTCATGTCTCATTCAAAGATGTTGATATATACTGAACACTAATTTTCATGTTAGAATTATGTAAATATTTAATTTTTGAACCTTCAGAGAAAAAAAAATAAACAAAAAGATTATAGTCAACTCTCAAGTTTTCTCGAATTTTAAATTCCAACTTCTAGCTCTTCAGGATTGATTATAAGCATTTACTAACAATCATTCAAAAATTTACTCAAGTAACTAGCCTAAATCAGAAAGATAAGGGTTCCTGCGTGGCTAATTTAACCATCAAATGGATTAAGGAATAAAATTTGTCAGGTCCTCTTTTTTAAAAAAAATTATTTTAACTGCTTACGTGTAATTATTGCAATGCCTAATTATATCGATAAAACTACAAAATTATTAACTATTTACTTCTCTTTGTAGAGACTAGACAGTATTATGTTTTAAAGTTTGATCTGGTATTGCTAATTTTGCATCTTTTTTTTTTATATATACTTTTCAGCTCACAGGCTTGAAATTTTAATTTGAAAAATCCTTCTCTAACCTTTTTTTTTTTTTTACCATATTAATTAAATGAATAGACAAAGCGCCTGATAAACTACAATTCATGCATGAACAGTGTATGCATTTTTATGCAATGTTATTGATTGATTTTATGAAGGAACCACGCACATTAGAGAAAAAAATTGAGAAAAGATAAAATAAAATTTCTTTTAATTTAGTAATGCACACATTTTCTTTTCAACATTGAATCTCATTTTTCTTTTAGTGACTTTTAAAAATATTTCTGATAAGATTTATGTACATTACTACATGGGTGCTTGCAATCTCCTACCACAGAAAGTTATCTACCCATGAAATTGTATCTTTTTTATTTGCCAACAAACACCTTAGTTTGAATATTTAACGCATTAAATAAGATAATTAAGATAAATGTGAAGAAATAATAATAAGTTCCAATAATTAAATCTATAATTTGAATGTCTGTCTTTCTTTTATTGATTATTATGATGCATGCTGCAGCTGAAATATCAAATTAATTTTCAAATAATTATTCATTTTGATATGATTCTGTAAAATAGAAGTGCCTAAGTGTACTTAATACTGATTCTATATCAAAATTTTTTGTCTTTTTTTTAACCTCATCAATATTTATTTTTGACCTCTTTATTTGTTGCTCAAGTATTTCCATAACATATCTTGCACTCAGACCGAAGGAAGGATATTCAAGTGTGTTTTTATCTAAAATAAATAAATTTTTTTAACTTGTCACTGATAAAAAAAAATTATATTTGTTACATTTTTTTTTAAATTAGTAAATAAAAATTTAAAAAAAATTCAGCAATTTTTTTCTTTCTGACATTTAACACATTAAGAAAGTTAGCACAGGTAGTAAAAAAAAAATTGGGAAATACATGTAAGTGCACTAGAGGATTTTAATGATTTTATGTGCACTTTGAATATAGTTTCTTTCTTTCTTTTTTTTTTTTGAGTACTTAATTATGCTACATGTATCTTCTCTATGATCCATACATTAAAATATTTATAATGAATGGTGCAGCTGAAATATCTATTAAAATTTTTTATCACTTGTATCCAAGCAATATTCAGAAATAACTAATTATGTTTATTCTCAGTCAGAAGTTTCTGCCTTTTTTGTGTTAAATGTTGTTACTTCTCTCATTACAGCATTAAGAATAAATTCTTCCTTTTGAAATAAAAAAAACAAAACAATTTGTATCTTTTTTTTCTTTCAGATATTTGCACAAACTTTTACGATGGGTTAAAATTCTGCTACTGTGTATATTTACAGTACTTAGGTAAAACAAGATGCTATGTCACTTCAAGAGCAGAATGTGGCTATTTTAATGTAATCATTAATGACAAAAACCTTGCAGGTCTTTGAAGTTAGGTTTTCTAAAACCAGTCACACCTTTTGTTGTCAATAGAAGCTTACCCAGGTTATGCTGTGTCTAACTTCTACCAGAATTTGAACCTTGGACCTTATAAACCCAACATCACTGGGATGCCACTTTTCCGGCTATAGCCTGAAATCAGGATTTTTTTCAGGCTCAGGAAGCCTCCGTTTCTTGGCTCAGCAAGCCTTCATTCCAGCTAAGTGAACATGAATTAAAGATCTGGGAATCCATTTCAGTGGTTAACGTGGTTGGAAATGACACTAGGTGGGCGTAGCTGTAAATGTTATCATGACATTGCAAGCCTCCGACGATTTTCATTTTTTTTTTCATTTCTCTGGTGGCATCCCTGACATTAAAATCTTGCCACTAATACATGTACAAGATAGTTTATATAATACAAAACAAAAAAATAAGAAAAGGAATCGCAACAACAAACAGGTATGCTTCATGTCATTGAGTGAGTATGACTAGGAGGGAAAGCACTAAAAAAGTGTGCTTAACTGGAAGTTGCACGTATTATCAGCTAATCGAACAACAATCATACATTGTATTTTGATTAAGAATGAAGGAAAGCACAAAAAATGTGTGATCAACAAGATAATATTGAACAAAGTTTAATACATGTATGAGCTCATGTGACAAAAGTCACAAAAGTTTCCTAGAATTATAATATATTTTTAACAAAATGATTTTTATCATAGGCAGTCAACATTAAATTTCTTATTCACAAATATAATGTAAAGTTTTGGACTATAAAATCTTGCATTGCTCGTGTTGTAGTTGTCACTCTGTGGACTTTGCTTGGTTGAATTTCCCAGCATCTAAGTCAACAGAAATCAATCCCTCTGAAACAAAACAAGAAAATAGATTTCATTTTCAGGATGCACAAACAGGCTCCTCATTTTTTTTTTCCAAATTCAACAGAATGTATAAATAGAGTGGAAAATGGGTTGAAATGTAAACTTAAATATCTGGTCTAAAAGACACTTCCTAAACAAAAAAAAAAAAAAAGAAGAAAAGAACAACATCATTGAGGTGAAACTGAAGGCATCAAATCCAAATCATTTTGCAAGTAAACTGAAAATAAAACTTGAATTAAGTTAAATGGTGATTGTCTGAATGATTATTTTCAATGCTGAGTTTTGATTGCAGGATACCTCTTATAATTTATGAAATTAAAGCTTATTAAATATTATGTGTGCCTCCTAAAATAGTGATCCAGGCAATGGAATTGAAAAATTGCTACGATTGAATCACATCCTTAATTATTAACTACATTGTTTATTTCTTTGCTATTGAATTCACGAGTAACCGAGTCATAATCATAATGTGACTTTGAAGGGCAAATGAATTGGCTGCAAAACCAGACAGCTCAGAATAGAGTTAGACTAAATGTTAAAGCTCTTTTCTGTGGATGATCATACATAACCAAGGCATAATTTAGTTCATATTTTGTGCTTTTGAAACATTTTAGTAAAGCATTGACACATGATTGAGGCTATTACTTTAGATTGAACATTTATTTGGAAATTGGAAGAGGCCCTTTTACAATGGTTTGATATTTTGAAAACAAAGGCGTGGACTTTTTGACAAGGATCTCTTTGAAAAGTAAAAAAAAAAAACCACTTAGTTTATTCTGAATGAAATTTTTTTTTAATCAAAGCACAAAACCAAAAAAATTACATAGACTTATTAGAATAACTGGTCTATGAATAATCTACAAGTACAAAATGGAAAAAGCACGACCATAATCATAGGACAAGATTATGAATACTTAGTAATAGTATATGCACCTGATTTCTAAAAATTTATAAGGTAGTAAGAAAAGTATATATTATTTATAGTATACATGTAAATGTCGCCTTAATAAAATAATCGAAACAGAAAAACTTATATTGTTATCAACATCATGGCACGTGTACTAATAATACTGCACAAAGGGAAAAGGGACTCTAACGATGGTGAAGAGATGTGATATAGATTGCATTTTATTACATGTTAATGTATTAATGAACAAAGGGAAGATAAACAGAAGTGGGTCAAACTTTCAGAACAATGATCTGCACTCACAGCAATATGGCCAGGAGTCCGAAGTCTGCATGGCCACCAAAAGAGTCCCGCTCGCACCAGCTGAGAACTCACGAGTTCGCTCAATAGAGGCCGAGTCAAGGTTGTAGCCCATCATTGGACAACCATCTTCAACCTGCAGAGCGACACCGGTTGAAGTGAGTACAAATAGAGGAAAGGTGGGTAAGGTTGCTCTGAGCACGAGATATTCTTACAGCTAAACAGATTGAACTGTGATTTAGTGGCAAGACATTAAAGACTTGCTATCAATATTTTTAAATGTTGAGCCACTTTTTGAAAGTTTCAGTGGCCAGGCACAACTTCGTTACTATGGAATATATTTATTTCATTTTTAAATATAAACATTGTTAAAGTTAATAAAACTCAACCGGATATATTCACACCAAAGAACATTCTGCTGTCTCTAGAGCCATTAAAAATGATATACATGACGAAAAGCTCACTAGATGTATATAATTTAGCATTTTCGCAGACCACAGATTATATGGTAGAGAGTTGGCTCCAGATTACCTGGCATGGTAGCCATGTGCCATTTTCAGTGTTCCCGTCTCTACGAACATTGCCGCTCCAAATGATCTGTAGAGAGTCTCCACTTAAAGAGCTTGGCTGACAGACGTTATTAATGGATGCCAAATAAAGGTCAAGGACTCGGAAGTGACTACAGGCTAGTGCGTTACCTGCAGCATAGAAGTGAGACGCGAAACTATCATGATATTATTATAATGATTAATTTCTTACATTTCCTACTCTCTGTCTGTCTGTCTATGTTTCTGTCGGTCTGACTGTCTGTCTGTCTGTCTGTCTGTCTGTCTGTCTGTCTCTCTCTCTCTCTCTCTCTCTCTCTCTCTCTATGTATGTATGTCTGTCTGTCTCGATCAAACATTTATTTACTCTTGAATAATACCAGAAAATCCCATGCTTCAGTGGAAGCTGCCTGTGAAAGGCATTTCTCGAGGCGGAAACCAACCTCAAATCGCTAAATACAACCCATCTCCCTGAGGTTCCCCAATAAGCGTTCCTCAATGTACAGCTGTTAGATGAACAGAAAGGTTCATCGACAAAGTGTATTAAAGAAAAAAAAGTGCGATGTCACTCCTGCTTCTAGTTCTACACTGCACTGCATGAGAATTGAATAATGATCGAGCCTTATCACCCTTGGGCAGCTTCGGTTTTTACATCAAGTAATAAGATCTACTCGTTGTAATAATATACATCTTTGTAAAAAATTTTTTTTCGCGCGGAGGGCGAAAAATAAAGTTTTGAAAAGACACTTTTTCTTCTCTCTATAAGCGGAATCGTTTTTCTTTATGTTCCACTTTCTTGAGAGTGAAAAGCGAATAGCTGCTGTGTTGGCTGCATGCCCTGAGATCTGAAATAGGTGTCCTTTCCGGTTTAAAAACACAACGCCAGTAAGCCAAATCTTTTTCAACATCACCTTACCTGATTGAGACTTTTTATGGATGTGCAAGAAAAGGTTCTAAGGCAGGATAGAACAGACACCAATCAATCAATCAATCAATCAATCATTTAATCAACCAATCGATCAATCAATCAATCAATCAATCATTTAATCAATCAATTGTACGTGTATAATCTTGCTCTTTGCCCATTCTTCAAACTTCAAGACTTGCCCATTAAACCTATATAATGAATTTAGATTTATCAAAATTTTGACCCAACCTTTCGTTTGTGTATAAAATTTATTTTGATAAAAACGTAAAATTCAATCAACAAATTTAATGAATGACAATTCAAGCCCTCAACTTACTCAAAGTGGAATAGAATGCAGCAGTGAACCTGTCTAGCATGCTTGTCGGACAACCCGGTTGACCAACACCTCGGTTCGGGTAAAAGTCGACGTCTCCCATCGGTTCCACGGTTCCTAGTAGTAGTAGTAGTAGTAGCAGCAGCAGCAGCAGCAGCAGCAGCAGCAGTAGTAGTAGTAGTAGTAGTAGTAGTAGTAGTAGTAGTAGTAGTAGTAGTAGTAGTAGTAGTGGTAGTGGTAGTAGTAGTAGTAGTAGTAGTAGTAGTAGTAGTAGTAGTAGTAGTAGTAGTAGTAGTAGTAGTAGTAGTAGTAGTAGTAGCAGGAGAAATATGTACAGCTCATGATGCACTGATTTTAGCTTTTTTCAAAGGTATCAGTGTCATTAAGTTAAATTTCAAGTACAAGAGTTTATACATAAAGGGTAGTAAATCTATTTATGCAAATAATATTTACTATTTCAATTTATTAGTAAAAATTTTTAAAAATTTTAAACCATAATCCAAATTTAAAGTACATGTACATAGATTTTAATTGAATATCATGCCAATATCAAGAAATTTATTGTATGAAAAATGCGTGTGTTATGAATTGCGTTTCAACCATAAGTATCAAAACGCTTGAAACCTTCAAGCACTAGTCTCTAATGACCAGGACACGGCAACCTTAGGCCTGATATGTCAAGTACATGTATGTCTCTAAAGATTATCTCGATACTTGCAAACCAAGACTCGGCCCTGTTAAAACTAGTACATATATAAAAAATGCAGATACATAATGCATAATCATAAAATATGTACAAATATCTCTCATTCTGTGAAACTTGCATTCTACAAGTACAAGTATTTTTATTCTCATGTTAGGAGCTTTTTCAGGATTTAAATTTATCACTCATCTTTTATTATCTCTCCCTCTCTTCCTCTCTGCATTCAGATACTGTACTTCCTCTCCCACCCACACACCCGTTCCCTCATTTTCGCTTTTAAAGAGTAGATCCCAATCTAGAGTTCTCACCAAGACCCAGCACTTCTCCGTCGGTGTGTATCACATCGACCAGAGTGGCGTCTGTTGGGTCAAGTCTCACCAAGGCTGGATAGCCCTCAAACGCTGGACCAGCAGGATCTAAACCTGTGCGAGTAATCAGATACAATCTTCTTACATGATTGAATTTCCAATGGAAGAATATTTTACTGAGATAAATAGTGTTCATATTTCATCTTTTGCCCCTTCTCTTTTCTCACTATTTCTTTAAGGGCTTGCACTTTTGGTGTCTCTCTCGTTATCCACCAGTCTGTCTGTCTGTCATAGCTGGGTCCCTTTTATTAAACTCACAACCTTGTTTTATAAAATTTTCATTCCTATAATTTATTTCCTTTTGGTGTGAGCGCAGGGCGAATTTCTATCGGACAATTTGTCAAATTAATTGATTGCATAGGGTCCAGTTCAATGGGCACTTTATTAATTAAAAATCTCATACCTTTGACAAGACATGATAGCACCCTAAGAATTACATTGGATCCCTTATGCATGGCGTGAATTCAAGCGCATAATGAAGTGCTTAAGCTTTAAACTGTGAAGCCTGATAAGTGAATATCTTCTTCTTGAACGTCATAAAAGTATTTCAGATTGGGCATTAGAATAGACCAGCCTTTTCCTTAGTTATGTAAAATTAATGGTGGTCAAGTATGGAAGATATGGTTTGTATAATTTTTAGAGTTGATCTGACCTCGTACAAGCTTTAAGAATTGTATTTTTTGTACAAGTTTCAAGCATTGTCTGGCTGTAATTTTTACCACAAGGTCCTCTGTTTCATTACCAATGAGGTCACACTAAGAGAGAATTCTCTATGATAATCTACAATGCTGTGATATCTAATTAGAATATTATTCAAGTTCACGAGCTAATCGGTCTTGCTCCCATTTTATGCCAGGAGGGCTTGTGTGGTAGCTCTTGATTTATCAGAAAAAAAAACCCAACCAAACAAACAAAAGAAATACTGCTTTGCCTTCGATGGTTCTCTTGATGAAATTTGCGGCTTTTGTCAGGCATGATATTGCATACACAAAGCAATGTCCATAAAAAACAAAACCAAACAAAACAAAAAGAAAACCAGAATTTTGTTCATTATAATACTTGACAACCATTTAATGGTGAAGACTCCGAAAAATAGATCGTCCACGTAGCTAACTGATGGAGTAGATAATGAAATCCACACTCAATCCATCTAGAATCAATAAAAATTCACCTGTAATCCTGCCGAGTCCCGGCACTCTGTTCCCAGCATACCCTGCGATGTGAGCCCCAAGGCTGTAGCCAATCAGATGAAACGTTGCTAGATCGCCACCCAACGATTGCAGCGTCTGCACAGAGAGATATCAAAGCATCTATACACTCAGCCATAGCATTCATTCTTTGATACACACGTGATTTGTTTTGAGAAAGAGCGGTCCTTATGACAATAAGTCTGATCAAGTACATTTTTTTTTTGTCTCAAACAATTTTCTTTCTATCATTCATGCGAAAAGCTTCTCATTATTCGCACCGCATTATTCTATACTATTATTTCCTTTACAGGCCTTACAATTATGCCTTTAAAAAAAACAAAAAAACAAAAACAAAACATACCGGATGATTTGAGACTCAAATAACTGGACGGTTAAAACGTGCATTGTTTTTGATCCTCTACCCTTGGGAGGCAGTTAGTCTTTTAAAGCCATAACTGGTGCGTATAGCAAAAGAATGC
>JAWDGP010006167.1:250000-342500 GCA_033675545.1 Elysia crispata
ACAATACGGTACCAATCAAACGTTTGAAGACAATATGGTACCCATCAAAAGTTCTAAAACAATACGGTACCCATCAAAAGTTCTAAAACAATACGGTACCCATCAAAAGTTCTAAAACAATACGGTACCCATCAAAATCGTCTTCGATCTAACAATGTATGCAGACTTTTTAATCTCTTTGGACCATTCCCAAGTTACAAAAAATGATTTTCAGAATTGAGTTTTTTATATCAACGTAGTCTTCTTACATGTGGAATATCTAATAACATTGATATCTTTAAAATCTTTAAAAAGATTGGCATGTCAAATAACCGGTGACAGTTTTATTTTTGGTTGGATAAAATTAGTATTATCATCATTGTTATTAATACTATAAGGCTCCCCTTCTTCAATTATTATAGCTACTAGTAACTTCTTATTGTCAGTTCTACTACTACTACTACTACTACTACTACTACTACTACTACTACTACTACTACTACTACTACTACTACTACTACTACTACTACTACTACTACTACTACTACTACTACTACTACTACTGCTGCTGCTGCTGCTGGTACTACTACTACTACTACTACTACTACTACTACTACTACTACTACTACTACTACTACTACTACTACTACTACTACTACTACTACTACTACTACTACTACTATACTTAGTGTGAGTGAATAGCTTCTTCGCTGGCGTTTCTTTCTTTAATTTTAATTTTGTAATACGTCCTTCTAAAAACAATCTTTTTAGAGAAATTAATATTAGAATTGTTATTACTTTGATTAAAATGTGATTCACATTAATTATTTCTTTATTCTTGACAAAAGTTCAATTTGTTTAGAGGCTCTCCCCTGTCGTTCCCTATCTTACCATCTCTCTGCCATTTTTCAATTTTACGTTTGTAGGAATTGATGCTGAAAATAGGCTAAAATCTTAATTGATGATTATGTCATCTTCCGATTAAAAAAAAAAACTGCTCGTAAAACTACAAAATATATTTTCCCTTGGTTTAACTCACCATCACTTCCTCTGAGAAAAACCAAGAACAACAAAACAGAAGTCCACGCTTTTCCAGAGTGAAAACTGTCCATTTTATAGAATAATTTTATTAGTAGTAGCCTTGAAACCTGCTTAGGAAGTTGATGTGTATAAGATCCGTCAAAAACAACAAAGAAAATAATGAACTTTCGTGAAGGCAACTTTTAATCAACTTGGAAAGCTCTGCACAAAATAAAAAAAAAAAGTTCTGAATAGTTCCTCTTGAATTATAAAAAAAATATCCTTTTATAACGCACTATGGAGAACTTTAATATAACTCAGTGGACAGCGGATCACACGGGAAAGCCACTCTCAAACTGAATTAATTCCTAATGGGAAAGCACTCGACAAAGATAGTTTCATCTAATCTTGTTTGTACTTTTTTTTCCATGTCCATTGTGCGGGTGCCCTTACATCAGCAAAGCACAAACTTATTCAGTACTTGAGAGAACATAAAGAAGCTTGTGGCTCACCACCAGTTGACAGAGAGGACAAAGCTGTTGAACACATCCCATCTTGTTTCAAGTGCTGTCACTGATGGTATTTCAAGAGACCAACAGCCAGTAATTCTTAGCTGCAATTGGGTTAGTTTTATTTTTACAGTAACTTTAAGTTTTAAAGATTCTCTTAGTCACTCGTAAAGTCTTTAAGGAGGACTAAGGCAAAATATCAAATGTTACTCGTACTATCACATGATTCTCCCGCATGCATTCTCATTGTCTCATCTTTATGATCACTCTTCTTTTCATTTTTTTAAAATTTATTTCCTCTCCATCATATCTTCCTCCTCCTCCTCCTCCTCCTCCTCCTCCTCCTCCTCCTCCTTCTTCTTCTTCTTCTTCTTCTTCTTCTTCTTCTTCTTCTTCTTCTTCTTCTTCTTCTTCTTCTTCTTCTTCTTCTTCTTCTTCTTCTTCTTCTTCTTCTTCTTCTTCTTCTTCTTCTTTCTGTTCTTCTTAATTTTCTTCCTCAACTTCTTCTTCGTCTCTTGTACTTATCATTCTCTCAACTCGGATACTTTTATTAATTAAAGAAAAAGGGACATTTTCCCGAAACAAACTTCCTTATAATCTATATTTCGTATTTGAACCTGCGAATCTATAACAAACCTATCATATTTGATGCCTTAAAAAAACAACAGATTGACCACTTCAATTAAAAAGAATTAAAAAAAAAATCATAGACGTGTCGCACGCAATCCAATCACAACAAGATGATGCGCAATCGACAGCGGTATTTTATTTGTTACACAATGACCGAGTAAACGACATAATCGGTTCAAGGTAATTTCCCACCAAAGTGAAGGATAAGATTATAATTATGTAAATGCTTTATTTAAGAACCCATGAACTGTCTGAAGTGGTGGTACCTATAAAATTGTCAAAACCTCTTAATCTTGAACTTAGACGAACCACTAGAAAGTATTGCGATGCAATGGAGCTCATACAAAAAAGAAAAAAAAAAGAATTGTACTTGAAGGACGATGTGCAACAACGATAAAAGAAAGGTTATGGGAATAACAAGATGGAAGAGGAAGAGAAAAAGCTAAGAAAAGAAAGTAAAGAGGAGGAGAAGAAAAAAAAATGATGAGAGAGATTGAAAGAAAGAGAGAGAAAGAGTGTTTGTGAGAGAGAGAGAGAGAGAGAGAGAGAGAGAGAGAGAGAGAGAGAGAGAGAGAGAGAGAGAGAGAGAGAGAGAGAGAGAGAGAGAGAGAGAGAGAGAGAGAGAAAGAGAGAGAGGGAGGAGGAAGGAAGAGGTGTGGGTTGGGAGACGGGTTTAAAAGAATTGCAACGAAAAAGGAAAGAATGAGGGATGAGCGAGCGTACAATCTGATTAACTAATATTTATGTTTAATTGTCCCTCCAGAACAAGATTCTAAATTTGTACTTCTTTACCACAGTTTGGGCAATTTCCAATGTAAAAAAATAATAATAATATCAATAATAATAATAATAATAATAATAATAATAATAATAATAATAATAATAATAATAATAATAATAATAATAATAATAATAATAATAATAATAATTTTAACAACAACAACAACAATAACAAAAACAAAAACAACAACAATCCAAAATCGAAGTGGCCCACATCATCTTGTCATCTTTCCTTTTCTCCTTCACTTGCAACAAGAGCCCTCCCACGTGATACAAATAACAGCAAGAAAAATAAAAGCAAACATAAAAACAATTGCTGTGACTGCATGACAATTATTTTTATTTCTCGAAGGTCTTTGACCTTTCAAAACGTGAAAAACCATCTTTATACAGCTAGGTCATGTTGACCCCCTCGCAGCCTAGCTCTAGGCGTTTCATACCACAGAACTTCGAGAAGTTGTAACCGCAGCAGCGCCCCCTATAGTGAAGGGCTCGGCCTCAGGGGTATTTGGATATTGTCCTGGATATTGTTCTGGATAGTGTCCACCTTGTGGACTTGGTGATTTACCGATATACTCTTCTTCTAGGCTGTCTGTGAGGTATACATTCCACAGATACGCATAGAAATTTGTATAAGCCGTTTGACATGGTATTGGGGCGATGGTCAAAATGCATACTTTCCACGGAATCCAGGAAATAAGATTTGTCTGGATCGAAAATGCATATTTTTTTTGGTTAAACTTTTAATTAATAGAGATGTTCGAAATGTAACTTATCGAAAATGTAAAATCTTTGTGGAACGTCAAAAAAGGAGGGAAAGGGGAGGGGATAAATGGGCTTCGGAAAGATGAATTGTGAATATTAGAGAGCAAAAGATAGATTAGTCAGAGAAGAAGGTAGTGATAGAAAAAAAGGAGAAAGTTAAATGAATGAAAGATAAGAGAGAGGGGGGAAGTAAAGGAAAAGAGAGAGAAAAAGAGAGAGGGAGTGAATGAGAGAGCTAGAGAGAGAGAGGGAGAAGAGAGAGAGAGAGAGAGAGAGAGAGAGAGAGAGAGAGAGAGAGAGAGAGAGAGAGAGAGAGAGAGAGAGAGAGAGAGAGAGAGAGAGAGTTACTTAAAAGTTGATGCAGATTGTCAACTCAATATACCTCTCAGAATCCAAACTCTGTCGCACTGAATTAAAAAAAAATTTTTTTTTTCTGTCTTATGAATTCTCATACCTTCTACTTTCTAAAAATCAAGTTAGAATTGGATGAAATTCTGTCCTAAGGGAATCTTACGAAATAAAGATCAGTAAACCTCTGCTTCCATTCTTCGTACACGCAAAACCATTCGCCTTTTTCTAATAATCCCATGCCTGTAGAGAGAAAAAAAAAAACAACAACCATAAAACACACACAATAGCTGTGACAATATACATACCATGATGTGGGTAGCACATGAAAAGCACTTTTTTTCCACATTTATTTTTTAGTTGCCCTGCAAAAGTTTGGCGTCACTACTTACTTCAACCTTAAACGAACTCTGACATTTTCCAACAGCTAAGTAAAAGCAGGTCTCGTCAAATTAATTTCAAAATAACTGCATCGATGAACAAGCTTGCACAAGGCCTTTCTGACATTTGAAATCATAGTCCAAAGTCTCCTGATATTCGATTTAACATTAACGCCAAGAAGACGTTTCTAAATCTTTGGAACGTGTTTTTAAACAAGTAAACTACGGTATCCGCTTATTCTCACCCCAATCCCTTTATGAGCATTATACATGTACTACAAAGTTTGTAATACCGAAAAATAATAACAGGGGTTTAATTGCCTAAAAACAAAATAAAACAGGATTTTCCCAGTAACAAGTATCATTCACAAACGGATGAAAAAATGCTTCATGATAGTGTAAAAACTTAATGATGTATTATTTCGTTAAGTGTAAATAATCCGAATTGACTGTATAGATTGCTTGAGTCAAGAGAGGTATGCGGTTGAAATAGTATGGAAGAGCCTTTGTAAATTGCCCTGAACAGTTAAGAGGGTTCAGCGCTCGATAAAAATTGTTGTTTCATCATTTGTTATCTATGTTTATGATGCTACAGGAATTTATTACAAAAAAAAAAAAATAAAAAAATGAAAGAAAAAGAGAAAGATTAGGGCTTTAACACAGCATACCAAAGATGTGTGCAGTGAGGGTCAGTGGTATGTGGACTACCGATTCAAGAACAACCACGGCTGCCAGGTCCTTTAACTCCGATGCGTCGTAAATTTCATGAAGCGATTTGTGCCACACATAAGTTATACAGCCCAACGCAAGCCCAACAATTGCATTGTACCCTGGGAAAGATTAGATTGTTAATCAAACAACGCGCGATTTGAAATAAAAACTTAACTTTGCCAATTTAGACAGTATTCACCGGAATTAGAAATTAGGTTATAAATAACTATAGACGTTGAAAATGAACAGGTATAAAGTACTCAATTTATTTTACTCATCATTCTTGTTAACCTACATTAGTTTGAGTATGAAATAATTATGCTCTCTGCGGAATTTCTGTTTCTTTTGTTTCTCTCTTAATTCTATTGATAACGCAACATGTGTCAGTGTAGATGAAAGACCAAACAAAGGAATAATGTGGTGCCAGTGAGAATGGATGAATCAATCAATCAGGTGCCCTTCTCTTTAACATAGGCGATCATGACCTTCCACGCATCTGTATCTTACGTCATTTTAGTGCATTTGTCACTCGTCCTACATTTTGCCTTTTTGTTAGTTCATCCAACATCTTTTCACGCTGTTTTCCCCTGCTGCGTTTTCCTCCGATTATTCCAGTTTTCACAAGATTTTCCAGTTTCTCTCTTCTCATCACACGGCAATAAAACATTGGCTGGCGTAACGTACTCAACTTATGAATGATCTTGCGTCAGTTTCGCGTAACACTGAGAATGGATAGCTATTCTAAGTACGCCCCCTCTATCTTTAGACCTTAAGAAAATCATACGCACTCACTCCCAACAGTTACACAAGAAAACAGCGGACCTCTCGCTTTGCGGTCTAAATTCTATGTGGCAATGTGATTTAATTTGGAAAAACAACGAAATCTCATTTTAAACACGAAAACTGAAAATGCTTATATTGCAAAAGAAAGTACCTGATCTTTTAAAGCTGAAAAGCCATCTTCGATCAAAGTCCTTTTGTTTCCTCTTGCATGTGAAATAAAGCTGCACTGTCGCGTCTGCTGCTACATTACACACTATACTTGACAAGACACTTGCTGCGGCATCAACGCTCTGAAAGGCTTTGTGGATGTTGGGAGAAACGCATCCATGGTAAAAGAATATTGCAATAGCAGCAGTCCTAAATGGTCCTAAATTCTTCAGCATCCTCTAGATTTCTCTCAAAGTCTAATAATAACATAAGAGTACCAGGATATTCTAATTAACGCGGTTTAGTGCTATAGTCTCTCTCCGTGCATGTTGGTAGGTATGTCTTCATGGCAAAAGAGCACCGGTACTTCAAGAGCAATAGGAGTTTTTTGTTTTTTCAACATCCCCTGACTTTCTATCAAAGTTTTATATGGATACATATTATATATATATATATATATATATATATATATATATATATATAAGAGTATTGTGGTATTTTTATTTAACACCTGTTAGGCTTTGGTAGATGTGCATATACGGTAAAAGAGTACGTCAATAGCAATAGTTTATTAGTGTTGAGGCTCCCTTAAAACACACAAAATGTATTGTTCATAAATTTTTTGGTAGTTCGTAAAGTAGTCTGAGAAATCCAGCGATCTCAAGAATTACTGAATGAAAAACTAAAGTTTGTAGTTCTTTAGCGAAGAAAAGATAAAAAAGTAATATATGTAACTCATTTATTTCAAGGTATGGAAAGAAATGAGAAAGGAAAAATAAACAGCAGTATCTCTTAAGCAAAAATTTTTTAACAACTCTATTTTAGTTTGTAAAATTCTTACAAAAGATTTGATACATTTTGAAGTCTCTTTTTATCCACATTCATACTAGTGCATCTTAGGCGGAAGGGCCGCTGTATACCGGGACGAGATTTACTCAGTGAAAGATAAAACTATGAAAACAGCGGCGATAAATGAAATTGAAATAAATACTGTTTACTGACATATTCATATGAAACTTTTTTTTTTAATTTTTTTTTTTTTAATTGATTTTACATAAAGCGAATCTGAAAAATAGACCGTTCATTGTCTATTTTATAATAAAAAAAACCTGAAGACGTCATGACTGTGTGATCATTAAGTCACTGAGAAATATGGGACACAAATTCCAATCCTTATAACAAGGACATAATTTATAATATCTTAAATGTTGAAAATCAAATTTACCCGACTGCTTAATTTTTGTTAAGAGCATTACTCTAAATAAATATTTTTAATTTACTTATTCAAAGCAACCGGGATTGTGTTATGTTAAGGCTGCAAAATCAAAACAAATTTCCACTTCTGTTTTGGTAACTACGGTGAAATGGGAAAAACTTGTTTATTTCAATGCATTTTTTAAAGTAAAATAATTGAAAATATTGCATAGTCGAGATTGAAAATAAATTACGTTCAGAGATATCGAAAAACAAGCAAGGTTGATGGTAGTCAAACGATTAATGATGTAAATTCGATTTAGTCCATTAATTAGAAATTAGTTTTGACGAGATAAAGCATGTTCACTTTTCTTTTGTTTTGTTAGAAAATATAGACTAAATGCAAAATGTAAACAGACTGCACACACAGAAAATTTTTAATGTAAAAACAATTCTTTAATGACAAAAAAAACAACCCCAACCCCCCCCCCCCCCCTACTCTCCCTCCCCCCCCCCCAAAAAAAAAACAAAAAAAAAAAAAAAACCAACAAAGACAAAGTTAATTGCATGTAACATAGTTTATTTGGTGACAGAGAAACTACATGAATTCATGGAAGCAAACTAAATAACCACAATCGCAGATGATAAGAGCCACCGTAAAATGTGGTATTCGTTAATTTTAACTGTGTCTTGTTATTTAAAAAACCCATAACACAATAATCTTATAATAATTATTGCTCGGTTTTGCCCGACGATTGTGCATGAATGCGAAAGTTTTCTCTAACGGGTCAAACCACTTTCATTTTCTCAGTGCGATGTTAGCTCTAGATCCCCGCGCTGTTGCTTGTCCCAAACCGACCATTTGGGTGCTGGAATGCGAGACGGCGAGTGGATTGCATGGATAAGGTAGATGTTCCACATAAAAGTACAGAGGCTGATGAAGTAGTCTCGGTACAAGGCGGGTACCACCAAGAAATTGACGAGCTGAATGTTAGGCCACACGAGCACATCGCTCTGAGGAGGTGAAGTGATCGAACAGAGGTAGGGACCAAAGGAAGAGCGTGAATTTAACAACAACAACAACAACAACAACAACAACAACACAAGGAATGAGGCGTGGGCTTTATACTGGACCATCTTTCCAAATTGAAGCACAGTAATTGAGAATTTTAAAATATTACTTCACTCTTGTCCTTTTCCTCCGAAAAAAATTTATCCTTCCTCTTAACAATAACTAAAAAAAAAGAAGTTTTTTTGCTCCTTTGCTCTATTATTTTTATACCGTAAGCCGTAATCTCTTTCGTTATGTGAGTAATAAAAAATTCCCAAAATTTGTAAACCATGCACGAAAATAAAGTTAACCCTCCAATTATCAAAATGAATATTGTTTTTTGTTTTTTTGTTTCTTCTTTCATAGCATAATCTGTCACATCCAAGTCATAGACTTGAGTAAACTCGATTCTAGGCTCATTTTTTAAATTTGAAAAAAAAAGAAACTGTTTCATATACTTGGCATTCTGAGGTAGAGACCGACGGATGTAATATTATTTTAAAAATAGAAGGTCAGATGGTTACGCATTATTCATACAATTGAATTTAACATCACCTAAATCTTTATTAAAGAAGAATAAATTATTATGATGATTAAATGATTAAATGGTGTTCGTGATTGTAAAAGTGAGGATGATGATAATGAAAATTGAAACGATGAAGTGTTTGATGATTATTGATGATCTTGAGAATTATGATGATGTAGATATTGATGGTAATAATTAATATATTGACGTTGTTTTTAACGATGATGAACTTGGATAAGATATATATTTACAGAGAAAGTGTGTGTGTGTGTGTATGGAGGGGGGTAATAAAAAAAACAACCCAAAAACAAAACAAACCATTCAAAACATAAGAATAGAAGAGGAAGAGGAGGAGGCCAGAAGAAGAAGAAGAAAGAAGAAGAAGAAGAAGAAGAAGAAGAAGAAGAAGAAGAAGAAGAAGAAGAAGAAGAAGAAGAAGAAGAAGAAGAAGAAGAAGAAGAAGAAGAAGAAGAAGAAGAAGAAGGAGAGGAAGGAGAAGCGGAACCACAACAACAATAACAACAGCAGCAGCAATAACAACACAGTGATTACCAAACAACTTGAAAAGCAGCATGGGGAAAAAAAAAGAAAATATAGAAAAGTGCGTGTTTGCATGCTTACTTGATATATCGCTGTAAATTTTTCTTTCCATTCATGATAAATTCTTTTCGGGTTGTTACCCTCCAACAGTCTCAATGCTGCGGAATAAAAACATCGAGTCGAAAAAGGAAAGAAACAGAAAAAAAAATACAACAAAAAAACTAAAGAAAACAAAAATGAGAGAAAGCAAGAAAAATAATTATTAATTGCATAACTCTGGAAATTGACACTGATGAGCGCATGGATATGGAAAATTGTACATTGCGTATAATTATAGTGATTGGAGGGTATTTTTCTCCTTACTCTTTTTTTTACAATAATGCAACTCATGCCGTCAATTGATGTCCTATTTCGGTGGAACTTTCTTTCATGCTTGCATAAGTCATGCGGAGATTACTAAGACTCAAGGAATTACAAAATCAATTAAAATGAAATTAAAAAAAAAAAATGGTGGGGGCGATCTTGTGGAATGGAAGCCTTAAACAATATTCTTTATCTGCCCAAAACATAAGTCAATGAAGACAGCAGATTAAATATAATTATACAATATATATATACATATACATATATATATATATATATATAATTATATACACACACATACATATATGCATAAATACATATACGTGTATGTATTTAATCTGCTGTCTTCATTGAATTATGATTTGATATATATATATATATATATATATATATATATAATAATCATTTTTTTTACCAATTCGGATTAAAAAAAAATCATCGTTCTGAAATTTAAAAAAAATGAAAAGTAAGGCAGCGGTATGGTATGGTTAGAATTAAAGCTACAAATTTGAACATAACATGATTGTGTTTATAAGTTCAGTATTCATAGAGTGGAAATTTGTTTTATTTTGCAACGTGGACACGTCCAGCACAGAAGCTTTCCTTCCCCTCAGTTTTCAGCTCGAGTGTTTTGAAGAGACGCGAAGGAAAAACCAGTGCACCCATGATCGGTTACATTGAACTGATAGAGCTTGTATGGCTATCTATTCAAATCCATCTCATTAAATTGTTTTAGTTCGTCTATTTGTCTCTCTCTCTCTCTCTCTCTCTCTCTCTCTCTCTCTCTCTCTCTCTCTCTCTCTCTCTCTCTCTCTCTCTCTCTCTCTCTCTCTCTCTCTCTCTCTCTCTGTCAATTTCGAAGGTGCATAAAAATATGTATTTAAAAAAAAAACCAACAACTTATCATTCTATCATGTGATAGAAAACCCATATTACATTTAAAATGGCGTAATTCTCCTTAGTTCTATGACTGTAAATCAAAAATCTCTCAAAACATACCACAAGAGCTTCAATCGAGTAATGAGGAACAAGAATCTAAAATGATTTTGTGCATGCAGAAAAAACTGAAAGAGGGCCGTGTACTGATATTACAAGAAATCCTATCTGATTTCAAAATTCTAAAGTACGTGAAAGTTGAAGGGTGCCCATTAAATTTTGTCTCCAAATATCAGAAAATTAATATCATAGAAAATCTAAGAAAAAACATTGCTGAAATAAAAATGTACTTCAAATAATAATTATGTTTGCTCTCAAAAAGTGAAACCCGCAGTTTTAACAAAAATCTATTTTTTTTTCCACATCACCATACCATGGCAATGTCGCTATGGAAATAAATTACAGGAGCCCAAATGCTACTTTTTTTTTTTTCTTTTTCAAACAAACCCACACACACAAGCTCTAATCAGCCCCAACATTAGAACTAGGCTAAATGTTTATGATTTCGATCATTAATCTAGACAAAAATAATGCAGAGGCACACTGAATTGTTTTCTGTCTCATTCAAATGTCTTTTCTATTTAGCTCTGAACTTGTAGTAAATACAGAGGCACACTAAATTGTTCTCTGTCTCATTTAAATATTTTTTCTATTTAGCTCTGAACTTGTCGTAAATACAGAGTCACACTAAATTGTTCTCTTTCACATTTAAATACCTATTTAACACTGTGCCTCACTGCATTACCTATTTGGTTGGCTCTCTTAAAAGTAGAAAAATAAAAACAATTCAATTCGCGGACAAAGCTTACCAAAGATAGAGCTTGTGACCATAAATGGCGCCATGATCACTTCATCCAGGACAACTTTAGCAGCGATATCTTTAGCGCTAGGTGTGGCGTAGACCTCGTCCAGTAAGTTGTACCATTTGTGGCCTATAGTAGCGAGGATGCCGGTGACAATGACCACCCGAACTTAGAAAGGAAAAAAAAAACAACAACAGATAAAGCGTTAGTGGGAAAAAGAACTTTACTGATGATCAAACACAAATCAACTCCTCTTTTAACAGGACGTTTATTGTAATATCATGTTAGGAATTTCATTATAATTTCCGTTAATTAAGAAAGATTTGCAATATCGTGCTGCAATTACGGGATAGTAATAACAAGAGTCTGTTGAAGATCGCAAATGCAAAGTAGTTTTGGGATGTTTTATTTTCTTATAGAATGGCAGAGGTTAACGCATTAAAAATATCATGCAGAGATAAATCACGCCTGTAGCCGTTAAATGAGTGTAGCTGCACTGCCAACAGGAAGAGCAAATTAAAGAAGATATCAAAATAATTTGACACAAAAACTAAAAAAAATAATAATATTAGTAATAAGATGGAGAAGAAGCAGAAGAAGAGCGTAATAATAATAATAATAACAACAACAACAAAAAAACAACAACAACAACAACAACAATAATAATAATAATAATAATAATAATAATAATAATAATAATAATAATAATAATAATAATAATAATAATAATAATAATAATAATAATAGTAAGACCAATGTATGACTCACCAGTTCTCCAGCAACTGTAAGACCACTGTCTTTGTTCCTGGTCAGCCGTTCGTCTCTCGTACAATACCTGAAGCGCTATGTCAGCCAGCAGAGCGCATATCATAACTGACCCGATATTGACGAACAGGCTGTTTTCCTGAGACCAATCCAGAGAAAAATATGATGCCATCCTTGAAAAAGCTATCGCAGAATGGAGTAAATAATAACCTATTTCATAAGAAATTCTGGAGCGACGTTACTCGTTTGAAAGTGCGTACGTTTCCTTTGAGAGGCATGAGTTGTAGGCAGTGACTAGTTCTATATGCCCGTGGATCAGTTTCTTGCGAGACCAAGCCCGTTTACGAGTAGAATTATGGGGCATGGATGGCAATGCCCTTTACAACACGCACAAGAAAGCATTAAGATCGAGTATTGGTTTTGGTTAGAGAATAGAGCTTGCTTAGACTTACATTTTTTATATAGAGGTAGATCTAAAATGTTAGATTCCTATCTTCTTTTCTCCCCCTGAATATGTGCCTAAACTATATTCAATTCACTCCACTTTCTTCAAAGAGATCTTTCACCTACAATAAAGCTATGAGAGGATTTTCAATCAATGCAATGTGTTTAACACATTTGTCCTACTGTTGGTCCATTTTGCAGGCCAAGGATATTAGATTGGTTGCCGGTAAAATTAAAAATTTTCTTCAGCGTTCGGTATAATTATGCAGTGACAAGGGCGCGTGCTATGATGTGGAAATATTTTCCAGAAATTGTGGAACTCGATGCGCAATGGGTTGGAGTAGTTTCAAAAAAAAAAAATAATTCGAACACTATACAACACCAAAAAAAAAAAAAAAAAAAATAGAAATCAACATGTTTTATTATTCCCAGAACTTGGCATTCTAATTTCTACATTCTCTAGACATCCAACCTCTGACATATTACTTTTACTTCAGGCAACAAATTTTTTTTTTCTACGATGGTAGACCTTGGAAAGATCGAGCAATCTGTAATGACGTGTACATGACAATTTTAAACAGCTCATCTTAGAGCGGAAGATACTAAGAATGGTGTAATCATCTTGACTGGTGAAAAGTCTATATAAGTGCATGTATATAAAGAACCTGTTCAGTTCTCAGACTCGTCCCAGGACTCGTGACAGGAGTTGTGGCTAGGGAGCACCCTACAAAGTTGGCCAAGCTTTATGAGGCCCGCAGGGCAGGTGATTACAGCATCCACCTCACCAGAGGCGACGCAGTGCAGGTCTTTCGTTTGCGCGTAAACCATGCACTACTCTTGGTCAACATGTCAAAAAGAGGATGGAGTCCGAGTACGTCCTGTCGTCTGTGTGAGCACCGGGTCGAAGACGTCGACCACGTAATGTTTGATTGTCCAGCACTGGAGGACTGCCGGAGCCCCGTCTGGGGGTGTGGGAGTTTATACCTAAATATGAAATTACTTAATCATGATTAATGATATTTATGACACCAGTGTTTTAAGTTTGTTCTTGCATCTCTTGTCACATGCATTTTTTTCCTTCCTACATCAGTGTAATAGATCACGGCTTTTACATTGGGAGCAGAAGAGAAGGGCTAAAAATTAAGATTTTTCGAGTTACTTTGAATGGTTTGCTATATGTATTATTTTTAGTGTGAAAACAAATTAAAATTGAATACAATGTGTATGAATTTCACTTTGTGAGAAGGATATACCTGTGTATTTAGAAGCACTCACTCACCTATTGACACAACTAAAATAAATTAAAAAAAAAAATGAACACAACCAGCATACATTATCTTCAAATCTCGTTGGTTTTTATTATCATAAAAATATAACATCAGTAGTAATTTTCACAGTCCAACAGGTTTTGTGTTTTTGAACATTTCTAGTACTGAACATAAATTAAGCTTCCCTGATAACAAACAGGTCTTGGCAAAAAAAAAAAAAAAAAAAAAATTAATGCACAGATTTTAAAATCTTTTAAAAAATAATCAAATTCTGGGAACACAGAGACAGAAAAGCTTCAGAGAAAAACAAGCAGGAGATACCAATTACATTCATTTGGTGAAACACAGAAACAGACTGGAAACCTTTTTTTTTTTTAAATGAAGAAGAAAAAAAAAAGAATTAAACCTGGAAATATATTGCATTGCATATGCAGTCATGGATAAGAACCAAATGTAAACATACCTTAACCATTTCAATATGAATTTTCTTTTCATATTTATTTATTTACATTAAAAAAAAAATTGTTAAAATAATGCAACAGAGAAAAAAAACAAAAAAACTACTGCCCACAGTCTTGACATTCAAACAGACTGTAATAAATCATGCACATGATGTGAATCGACAATGCCTCAGCTTAATGCAGTGACAACAATTTTAAACTCACACCTACACGCGTGAAAAAAACAAAACTAGTGAGACACACAAATCTTTTAGGGGAAAAAAAAAAGAAATGACTGCTTGGTTCACACTGCAATCAAAAATGGTGTTCAAAGAAGATCATTTTCAGTACAATAAAAAAATTAAATGCAACTGGATCAATTAATGTACAGTTCTTTATACTACATTTCGGGAATGGAAGTATAAGTACAAAAAGACAAAAATTATGAAGGCACTAAAATTTTTTCACTTTTGAGCCCAATCAAAACTTTAGACATTTTATACAATGAAAGTAAAGCTTGGCTAGTGGATGTATTCTAACAATATTTCTAGGATGCAAAACAGGGTCTCACATTTCTCTTGCTGCATACATATTTTTCATTCCAACCAGTGAAACTGTTTTGGCATGACCTTGATCAGAAAAATTTACTTGAGAAATAAAACACACGAATTTACGAAGCAAACTTACTTCGTCATCCAATTATTTTTCTTCTCATTCTTAAGAGTTTTCCTCTTTCTTTTTCTAAAAAAAATTGTTTAAATTCTAGGCAAAAGTAAACCTTCATTCAATGATTCAAAGTATTTTAAGAGAAGAGGAATTTACAAGCATGTCAACAGCTTGAAAGTCTAAGGTATGTACAGATTTACATAGTCACACAATAAATTATCTTGTAAACAAGACAGCTCATTTTTAAAAAGCATAACCCCAAATTATTACAAAGGCCTGAGACTTTTGGGGAATTTAAACAATTATAGAAAAGTCAAAGCATCTACCAGCAAAACTAAAAAGCCATACACACTTGCATCAATTTGATTATAAGAATAACTTTTATCAGTCCATATATTTCAAATGGGCGGAATGCTTCAAGTACAAATGCTCAAGCATCACAACAAATTGTGCATTATTATGCATGGCACACTCAATAAATTTGTAAAATTAGTAATATGCAATGGAAACCAAGAGCTCAGTAACTTTAACAGACAGTAAAATTCACTCACAATGCCAGCTGGCTTACAATTCTGATTTTGGTTTCACTAAAAAAAATACAATATGCACATTTGCCATCATATATAAATAAAGATGAATTTTGATTTCCTTTTATCTCCCATACTTTAAATTGCTTTTCATTCACAACAAAATGTGTGAATCTAATACTCACTTGTTGATACTCCTTAATTAAGACTTAAAAGATCATTATGCAATAATGGAAAGGGAGAAGAAGTGCCCAATTGATATCTTTTTATCATAATTTTTTCCCCATTTCTTTCCTTGATGACAATCATATTTAAGTAATAACATGAAGATTATCAAGTCAAACCATAGTATTTTTTTTCTTTTCATTCTCCTTATCTTAACAAATACATGTAATAAAACTAATGTCTCTTAAGAAACAACTATACCGGGTTTAATTTCATTGTTTCTAAAATTAAGAAAACAAACGACCAATACAAATATAATTGAAAAAATAACATTTTGTACATAGGCATGACTGGAAGCACTGAGAATATTAATTGTTTTCTGAAGAAATCCGCAAATAAGAGAGAATGGAATCCCTACCGTCATTTTGCAACAAAAAGTTGGCATCAGGTAAGGCACTAACCTTATTTACTGGCTATAGATCTACTTATTGTAGAGCTATGATATTAATATGCAAATGTGATTATTAAACCAGTTCTGTTTTGGATACAGGAATTGCAAAGAATAAAAGTATCACATGTAACTAGAAGTTCATTATGTTTTTAAATAAAACAGAGATCACAAACAGCTTGGAAAGCTAAAGGAGACCACATATATTTAAGCTGCAAGTGGGGAAAAAAATTAAGAAAACATGGTTAACAGATAGAAAAAAAAATCTTAACCATAACAAAAAAAAACAACTGGCACACTCATGTTATGGGAATAAACTTATCAAATGTCTCAAGGTCAAGAATCTACAGGTTCCAAAACATCTGAAATATAAAATAAGAAGAAGAATTTAAACATTCCCAGTGGTATAAACCATGATCCATGTCAACAAGTTGCAAATCAGTTTACTTCAATTCATTACAACTGTAATCTATACCCCCCCCCCCAAAAAAAAAAAAAACCAAAAAAAAAACCCCACAACAAATAGGGCCTAGACCACTGAATACCAAAAAAAAATAAAAATAAAAATCAACCATTTTTTGGAAAATAAAAAGAACAATGAAACAACAAAAGAAAAAATATCAGTGTGGAAAAAAAAAAGACAAAACATAAAAGCTAGAAATTACCTACAATATGATGCTGAAATGATACAGAGATAGAACATTTTGATATTTCATGTGCAACAATACTGCTGCTGGAGCATTCAAACAGCATTTAAAAAAAAAATATCAATAGTTATAAGAAATGCCCATTTTACTTAATATTTGGTGTGGGAAAGGGGGAGGTTTTTCTTCACCCAGGAATGCTGGATTTGACAAACTATAAACATAACAATTGACACCATTACTTCCTTTGCACATGACTTTCATTTCAAAGAGAATATCGCATTTTCAAGGACTTATTGATCAAGCCAATGACACGAATCTCAAATTTTTATACTCAAATCAGCATAAACCAATGAACAAAATCTTAACCTGCAACTATCCAATTGGAGATCAATATAGTGCGACGCAGCTGTCTATTCTTGCTATTTGACCCATTTTCTTTATTTAAACCATGTGGTGGACCCAAGGAATGATCACATATCTGAGTATTATCAAGCCCAGCTATAGAGTCTCACCGGAAGGTCATTGACGGTTGGTATCCTGAGCTATGGCAAGAGTTAAGTAAGAACAGCTTTATCTAACCATACTTCATATCTCTAGGATTCAATGCTGGTTAATTTAATTGAAACACAAACCTCATCATTCTCAAATATTGGACACCAATGCCCCTACATTCTCAAAGAGAGAATAAAAGACATAGGTTTTCATTAAATTTAAGACTGTAAAACATGCTCAACGAAAAACAAAATGAATGCACGACATTTTGTATAATGCATATATATATATTTATCTATATACACAATAAGCAGATGAAAGGCAAAAAATTAATATGTACAAATTTATAACCTTTGTGCAATTAAGAGAGAAAATAAGGGCAAAACATTATAAAAGTCAAACTGGTCAATATTTAACTTAGAGGTGCCAACAGGCAGAGTGTCAAAAGACATTCTTATCTATGAGGGCCTTTCTCTTATATTAGCACTAACATGAAAATTTTATACTGGGTTTCCTCTTTCCTCTACCAAAAAAATGATTATAAAGTGAGCTTAGGGATGCAGTCAATGACATCACTCAGATGATACTCTCCATTTCTTTGTCTCACCTCAGCGATCTTCATTTTAAGGCATGCTTAATTCCATAATGTAATGGAATGTACCTACATTACGAATACCAGTGATATCTAATTACTTATGTGACTAGCATTCAAGTGAGATATCATAGCAATAGGCGTGAAATACTAATAACTACTATAAATACTTTCAACAATATCTTTTTTATATTGCCAGAGCTTGAAAAAAATATAGAAACAAGTTTGGTAAAATGATCTTAATTGCTGAAAATTGCTGCAAATGGTCTTTTTCTTGAAACTAAAATTTTAACACAAAGAATAAAAATTCAAGAAATTTCTTCACAGGAATTTTATGAGTATTACAATGCTGCTGATGATATTACATGTGACTAGCTAACTAATGCTTTAAGTTAGGACAGGTGGGCTTTTTACTGCATGTTTTTGAAATGCAATAAATTGTAACAAGTAATAAGCTTGTAAGATGTATTAGAACATACCACATTGCATTTAATCCATAGTAGTTAAAATGGCTTTAATTCAGGAAATGTGAGAAAAGAAGCATAAAAAAAAAGAAAAAAATTAAAACTAAATTTGAGATTCTGATAGTCTTGTAAAGTTGTAACCTAATGGGTCTATTGCAGGAACTTTAAGTAAAATTTGTGAAAAATAATTAAAATGTAGGCCCTGCACATATTCCTCTTTTTCATACTATTAAAAGAAAAAGGAGTATGCAATAGCTCTTCATAGATTTACCGTAACTTTAAGCAATTTTGCTACTTGAGTAATACTTTTAAATCAGAACAATGTGACATGTGACACATTTAGAGTGGGTGTCAGACTTGATTTCAAATTATGGACAGATCAATACTCAGCAGAAAAATTTTACAAACCGTATGTTACTGCCATGAAAAAGATCAAATTATCAATGTTTAAATCCTAAATTTCATTATTCTATCCCTAACAATAGCTTGTTGGCATAGAAAAATGAACATAAATTCATGAGACATTAATCATAAATGAATTGAATGAGTGTATACCCTCTATTATAGTTTTATATTAAAATGATAAAAAAATTTAACGACTAAAGGCTCATAGTATCACTCCAAAAAGCACAGCTGTTGATCAGCTTGCCCTAATCTGTGACAAAAAAAATATTTGAAAAGAATTTGACCATTAAGACATATTGCTTCTTAAAACATTGATCAAATGCTTGAAGAGCTAGGAGCTCTTCAAACCTGAAATTTCAATACAATTTAGTGGGACAATACTTAATATAATACCAAGTTTTTTTTTTAAATTAGATCATGATGACTAGCAAAAGTACCTCTTGATCAGACCAAGTATTACTATTAGAGCACTTTGTAAGTGACTTGCAAAAGGGGAAAAAAACAATAAAAAAGCAAAACTACCAAAAATAAGCGGTAAAAAGCTTATATATACATAAAAAGAACTAACATGTTGGTACCACTGGTGGTGTAGAAAAAAAGTTTTAGTGTGCCCCAGCAAACTATTAACTCGAGACATTTCCCCCCCACAGGTCTTAACATACTAAAGACCAACTCCACTGATATTTTAAAGCTTATAATAGAGCTACCTGTTTGATGATGATTACTAGGATTCCACAAATTTTATGCATTGTCAATATAACCAATAAATTTACACAATACTTGTAATTTTTTGCCTTGAGATTCAACTTTAATACTAAACGATTTTGCAATAGCAAATCGAACAGAAGGGAATATGTCAAAAGCTTTTTGATTAAAATCCTGTAAAGTGAAAAAAAAAATGCGGTTTCTTTTCACCTATAATAAGCTAAAAGAAAATTAAAAAAAAAAAGATAATAGATTGTAATTGTAGAGAATAGATTAAATATACATATTTTGTATACTTCACAAGAAGAAATCTACCATTATTTCCATTGAACTGAAGATAAACCATTACATGTATGTAGTCTATTGAGCTGGCACATAAAATTCTGTCATTGACTTCTTAATTACAAGATAGCACTCCCCCCCTCCTACTTACACACACACAGGATAAAAATAATCAACTATCAAGCTTTGAAGATATTCCCTGGCTCAACATCACTTCTCTCCATTTTTGTTTGACTACTTGATAGTTATAAAAATCAGGTATATTTTAAAATGTGGAATATATGGACTTAAAAGCAATTTCACAGTAATTTATAAATAATCATATAACTAATAAATCAAAATAAAAAATCTAACTTAACGTAGCTTGAAAAATCAAAACTAAATAAGATGTAGCAGATTGAGACAGAGCTTATACAAAAGGTATAGCGAAATTTAATGATTTGGAAAGGTTCATTTAGTGACTTAAGTAATTTAATGTAGTAACTTTGACCTAAGTTAATCCAGAAAAAAAAAGAGCACTTACACAAATTACAGCTGCACATTTTGAAGTGCAAAATGATAAACCTTCTAGAGTTCACTTATATAATTTTTAACAAAACCAAAACAGATGTTTATTGTAATTGAGGGGTAAAATATTTATAATAATTAATGATGCTACTGCTGTGAAGTTTACAATTGTGACCATTTCCATTCAGTAGATGAAAAGAATAGAAAAGTTTGCAATGAATGAGATTGAGAGACCAGTAGCTGTTCTAGGCTAATTCACTGGTAAACATACCATATTTTCCATGATCAACCAATGTCAACATACATGATACACTTGAGATAAGGCCAAAATTTAAAATCCTTTCCAAGTAGAGTAATGATCACAGTGAAGAAAAACTAATTTGCCTCAAAGTCATTATATTTAATATGTAACTAAATTGTCTTGCTAATATCTACATAAATCTTAAAAAGTTTGTCCAAACAGATATATCTAAATGATGTTTTTTGAAATTATAATATGGAGTTTACTTAATTTCCTGTTGAAAAAAATAATCAATGATGCAGTGAATTGAGCAGATATGATTTAATTATCTATAAATTAATAGAATAACCATGAGGGATGAAGTTAAAAATAATCATATTTTGATTTGAGGTTCTAATTGAGTACCACTGTTCCAAAAGCCTTTCAAATTATATACAATCTACAAGTTAAAAACTTAGTGAACACTTTTTTAAAGAAAGCATGCACATCATAAGATCTTTATCATTTTGTTTCCTGTCAATTTTTACCGCATGTGGCACAAAATGCAGAGATCATGTTTGGAGAAACAAAAGAAACAAAAAAAAATATCTAATTTTTTTTCTAAAAGAATAGAAAAATTCGAAGGAGTTTTGTGAATACCAAGAAAATGCTAGCCAAGTCTGTATAAAAAAAAGGCCACAGAAAGGTAAATAATAATAATATTAAGTCAAGGCTCAATCACATTCAGGGTGCAATAAATGAAAAAAAAACCCACCCATGTTTAAAAGACTATTTACTGAAAGATATTTCCGAACCGGTTACAGCTCAAAAGCATTTATACAGTTTATGAATAAAAAATGAATGTATGGAAGAGAAGCTATTATTCACTACCAACGTGACACAATTGAATCCTGGTTGCAACTAAGCCAGGCTTCTTGAGCTTTCTTTAATAGAATGTGCTGTTCTCCACTAGCAACTTCATGCACAATGAACACATAAACATAATTACAGAGACTTAAACCTGACTGAGTTAATTGGAATCGTTTGCTGTCTGTAAGTCTGACAGGCAGTCGAGACATTACTATTCCTACATAAGCATCCTCAACAGGTATTGGCTGGACAAAATTACTCTCTGTCACAAGCTGCTGGGCAACATCCATAGATAGGATATAACCCATTCCACTAGCATATGGCGGGTAATATTTGCCTGGGTAGTCTTTGTGAGATACAGCCCACCTATTTCTTGGCCCTCTGTTTACCTTTAGTTTAGACTTGTCATTGACAATATTTCCTACAAATAGTCCTCTGGCTAGCGGGTTGTGATGGAGGAGGAATGCATACAATAGCCCTGCATTGACAAAGCAATCATCATCTGTCTTCACAATGTAGGAGCAAGGACAATGGTTGACACTCCACGTAAAGCCGGGTATAACTTTAAGGGTGAGATTTCTGTAGGAGTCCAGATAATTTCCAATAAGGAGATCTTGGTGCAGAGCTTTCTCTGATTGCAACATAGAACTATGATTATTATTCATTGTTTGCCCTATCAGGAAGACACAATGCCATGCATGCTGGGGAACTTGAGAAAAATTTGCGGGATCACACCAAGTTTGTCGAATGGCTTGCCTTTGCTCAAAATGCTCTGGAGAGGAGATGATCAAAACTCTAAAGAGAGTTTGATATCTACATTGAGCTACAGTCTCATTTACAGTGTAATACAAACTTGGGTTCCAGACTTGTTTTCTATGGCCGTTCTCACCAAATATATCACCTTTTGCACCAACAGCACCATCATGCAGGAGCAAAAGAGCATTTGTAATTTCATAATAGCCAACATCCTTTGGGCCAATTGCTGCAGCTAAACGGCCTTTCAGTTTCAGTTTTCTATACGAGTTTGGAGACTTCAAAAGAGGTGGATTAAAATGCTTGTCAACGTAGATGAGAATCACAGTGTAGACAACAAGAAATAAGAGAAGGAGAGCCAGGAACATCCCAATACTGACCCTGATCAGAACTTTAGCTCTCTGGGGAGTCAAACGATGGTGCCTATGATAATGCATCACGTTCAAGCTCACAAAAAATCCTGAGTAAGGCGATAATACTGCTTTGTCTGGTTGAGACTGCATTCCGATGTTCTGGGGTATCCTATTTGAAAGCTCACTCATTTTGAGTGAGCTGTCGGTGGAATTAGATTCTGAAAAGAAATGAAAAATAAATAAGTTTTTGCAAGATTAACATGTAAAATCAAAATGAAAAAAAAAAAAATTAGGGTAATTAGAAATGCAACTTTCTGTGTTATACAATTAAGAAAAAATTTGAAATACTAGATTTCACTTCAGAACAATTACAATAAGCAGGTATGAAAGAATATCGAACACTGCCACACTGATGAACACTATAAATAATTACTTCTAAAACAACATACTACCCAGTAAAAAGGTGAAGATGCAGCACACATGTAGGAATTTCAGAGCATTTATAACTAATTCCAAAAGGCATTGTTGATCTTTGAGTAAGGAAGTTTTATTAAGTTTAACAAAAAGATCCAATATATCATAACTAAGCTGGTGCCTTTGTGACTTTGTGTGGTAAATAGTTATAGCTCTTATTAACTTTATGTGCATGTAAGTGTGTGTGTGTGTGTGTGAGTTTAAGCAGTCAGACTATGTTGAAATTCAATAATAAAAAAACAAGCATGTCTGGTATTTCTACCAAAAAAAGAAAAAGACCTTTGTGGACTTACTAATTTAAAAAAAAAAATTATGAGCAAAATCATGTATCCTTCTTCCCATAGGATTGAATGCCTCTTTTATTTGTTTAAAAAAAAATTAAAAAACAATGGCATCCCATCCAGCAGTTGATCTAAGGACCTGATTAAGTTACTGGCCGATCAACGGTACACTTAATGGTTGTTGCTTCACTAATTAGCCTACATATAATGTTACCAAGCTAAACTATCCCTTTTCTGTCATTAGATGCATTTATAAGAGCAACAGAGGAAATCCCATGCCAAAATGATACACAAAGTCACTTTTTTTCAGGCACTTTTAAATCTTGGATTCACTTCAAGACTAGTTTTGAAAGGTTAGAAGCATCTTTGAGTCCATGGTTATTAAAAAGATAGCAACACACCCACACCATTCCTAAAAGTAACAATAATAATGGTACTTTAGTAGTATAGTACGCAAGGTAACTTGACAACAGGCAAAAGGAAATATTTAATAATTACTGTAAACCTCTGTAATTTTAATGCCAGTCAAACTTAGTAGAAAGTGCCAATCAATTTTTTTTTTCATGCTCACAATGCTTGAAAACCATTTAAATTTTAATTGAAGGTCTATGTCGTCATGGTAAAAAGCCAAAAATAAATGTTCCTGTCTCACTGAAGGGAAGCTGAACGGAAATTATACCTAACTATCGATTCCTTTTTTATGCAGAGTGCATAATAATAATAATTACAGTAAAGGGTGGCACAGTGTTCAATTCTGTTGATGATTGTCTCATAAAACTTGTTTCAACTGTATGCTTCATTGCTAAAACTTAGTAAAAGTTTCCCAATTGCTACACCTATATCTAGAATCTAGATAGCTTTCATAAGCATCAGAATATTGTGTAAAAAGTAACATATGTTTACTAAAGACTTAGTAAATCTAATACAGTTCAATCCATTCTGTAAATAAAGGAACTTGAAATGTAGCTTCAGTATATTGAAAAACATATTTTCTAAGTAGATCAAGCTTGTAGCACAAAATGGCGATAATATTTAGGAGCAGCTATGAATGCGACTTGGCTAGACTTTCTTGAGTAAAATATCACCTGATTTAATATAATATTGCCAGAAACTCTGATCAAGAAAAGTCACAGCTCAATAAGATCTAGTCTAGACTCTACTTCAATTCTAGAAAGATTGAATTTTACCTTGAATGGCAGGATTCTGAGGATGCCTAACTAAGTTACATGATAGATCTAGGATCTAGGTTCTAGCTAGTCTAGATCAAGGTTAGATCTGTGAATCTAAATCTAGCTTCTGATAAAGTTAATTAGCCTATAGATAAGATTTAGAATCTGGAACTAAATCTACATGAATATATAGATCTAGATCTATTTTTCTTTTGTAGATTTGGGTCCAGATTCTAAGCCCTAAGATATCATCTTGCCAAAGCTTGATCTAGATCTATAAGCCTATAGATCTAGATCTTAATCCAATCTTGATCTAATATCTCGAGTCTAGAATCTAAGAATCTAGACTAGTCAAACCAAATATCTAGGAAAGATATGGAACGAGTTCCTTTTAGGTACGGACTAATTTACACACCAAAGAGGTCTTCGTTTAATCGGGACCATAGAAAAAGATTGGGCTTGGTTTTTGCTTGGGGTTACACAAAGAAGAAAAATTAAATTAATTTATTTCAGCTGTCTCTTATCTAACTTACCCCTTCTCCGGGCGATCAAACGAAGCCCTCTTTGGTGAGTAAATTAGTCCGTACCTAAAAGGAACCCTTTCCATTATCTATTTTATTGTAAATATAAACCTACATCATCGTCTGTTTTGGTTTGGAATGAAAATTGCAAGCGGCTTTGTTTCTTTCTTTCATAAGTCTTTGGTTAAACATAAACGTATGGGCCTTGTGTGTGAGTCCAAAAGTCGGCCATGTTGTGCAATGCTACTTCAACCATCCTGATCATGACAGTATCCTCGAGGAAAGGACAATGAGTTATGTGCTATTAAATTTATCTCTTGGCGATTACAATAATTTTTCTCCTGTCGAGAGTTAGCCTAGATTTTAGAGTTTTTTTTTCAAGTATATAAAAGTAAAGAGACTATGCAAAACTTATAAACTGCAAAATTGCAATGTTAAAAAAATCGAAAAAGCTTGAAATATGAAAAGACCATCAAGTAAAGGAACACAGACGTTAAATGCTTCTTTTCATAATAACTGGTATCGCCCACCGAGAGCCGTCGTGCCCTCGAACTTTGTTGATCATTCACAACCTGTGCCAGAATTTTGTGAGTTTTAAGATTCAAAGTTGCTACGTAGCAATTATATCAATATAAAAGAATCAATTACACTCGACAGTCGCTATCGCCCATGAAAATATAAAGTCCTGTTTCGGTGAAAAGCCCTCAAAGCCCTAAAAGCTGCGTGGAAGCAAAAAAAATTATTCGATCCAGACCTAGATCTATATTATGTACATCCCTCGAGCATAAAAAAAGGGCTGTGTCTTAACAACTAAAAGTGATTGGTGAAATGGATGTCTGTTCCTCCGGTGATTGGTGGAGCCACAGAGGGTTGACCTATGCATGACTTGCCAAGTTGCAGTTTCAACTTCAATCTTGTTGAATTAGGCTAAATTAAATGAGAACTGGTCGTTACGGAACACAAATTAAGGAAAAAACGGATTAACCTGTGTTACGGAAACTTAAGCTCTAAATACTTGGTCATTCAGACGCTTTATTACAGTGCAAGATAAAAATTCTAGCATTTTCCCCCACAAAATTTTAATAATTTGCCAGCGAGCCCTTGTGATAGGGCACATAGCCAATCTTTGAGACGTTACTATTAGTCATATCATTCAAAGAAGCCAGAATTATTGTTACAGCATTTGAAATTGATATTGTAATCAAGTAGCTGCCATACTTGATTGATTGATTGAGTGGTTGAAATTTATTGACAAGTCCTGTCTACCATGAGCAATGATTTCTGAAGCTCTTGCCCAAGACAATCAGAAACGATCGCTTAAGAGCAGAGTTGAGGCTGAGCAGTTTTGTATATTGAACAAGTCTCTTGTTGTTGTTGTTGTTGTTGTTGTTGTTGTTGTTGTTGTTGTTGTTGTTGTTGTTGTTGTTTTTCTTCTTCTTCTTCTTCTTCTTCTTCTTCTTCTTCTTCTTCTTCTTCTTCTTCTTCTTCTTCTTCTTCTTCTTCTTCTTCTTCTTCTTCTTCTTCTTCTTCTTCTTCTTCTTCTTCTTCTTCTTCTTCTTCTTTTTCTTCCTCCTCTTGTTGTTGTTGTTGTTCTTCTTCTTCTTCTTCTTTTCTTCTTTCCTATTTTCTATCAGACGTCACGTGCCCTTCTAGTGTCAGCTTTTTCTAGCCTTATTAATAGGTTCATGCACGCCGCCAGAGGTACCAACTAAACGGACGATCAGCCCTTGACTTATTCCGATCCATCCTTGAGCACAAATGCACCATACAAGAATATTGGCCCGGTTCTATGAAGCGCACCTAAAGTTAGGGCACCTATTTCCCTGCGGAAATCTTTTGTTTACAATTTTCTTTGGTATGCCAAGTTAGATATTTTAAAAACCAAAATTAGAGAAAATTTGGGGTTCTTTTTTTTCTTGTGATGATGTTTTATGACTCAAGAGAGGAAAAAATATTTTTGCTGTTGCAAACTTTAATTTAATTAAATGTCGCATTTTAGCTTTGTGAATAGTTGTCAAGCACCGAAAAAAAAAAATAGGTAGAGTGCAGCTCCAAAATATACAAAACAAAACAAAAACGTGAGCTTTCGGCTTTATGCCTTCGCCAGACACAAAGCAAGAACAATACACCACACAAGGATATTCACATAAATTTGAAATAAAAACTGTGAAAAAAAGCACCACTATATATATGAAACAAAAAAAATGAAATAATGACAACAATATTTAAAAACTATTTTATAAAAAATTGACTAAACAAGTATTTATAAAATGATGAAGAAATAAAACTTCAAAAAGAACAGAATGCTGAAGAGATAAGAATTTAATTAAAATATACTTGAAAGAAAATGACAATTGGAGAATAGGAGTACAAGAGAAAGAGAAAGATAGATAGATAGACAGATAGATAGATAGATAGATAGATAGAGAGAGAGAGAGAGAGAGAGAGAGAGAGAGAGAGAGAGAGAGAGAGAGAGAGAGAGAGAGAGAGAGAGAGAGAGAGAGAGAGAGAGAGAGAGAGAGAGAGAGAGAGAGAGAGAGAGAGAGAGAGAGAGAGAGAGAGAGAGAGAGAGAGAGAGAGAGAGAGAGAGAGAGAGAGAGAGAGAGAGAGAGGAAATGGGGGGAAAGTTAAAAATCAAGGCCAATAGCTTAAAGGAAATCTGTAGACCAAATTTCCTGAAAATTTTTTTACATTAATTATATAATTCAATAACAATAGTTAGGAATATCTAAATGAAGAAAGTATAATAGTATATTTAAAAGACTTATCTCGATATGTAGTCGTCTCTAGGATCTTGGAAACAAAGGTTAGCTTCGCACTTCCGCAACGAAAAAGTGCCATTCGGAAGCCGCGTACATGGTAACCGAGTCCAAGAGCAGCCCTATGAAAGAAAAAAGATTAACTGTATTAAAAAAAAAAAAATCTGACGGATCCTCAAACCTGATAGTTTTTAGAAAAGACGTGTTGGACATTTATTCCCTCCGGGGGCAAATTGCCCATTTCGAAGATAAGCCTCTGTTCGGAGTGAAAACGGGGCCTAGCGTTACCTCTCCATATACGTAAACCAAGAACCTCCATATCAGAAGTACTTTGATGACCCGATGAACAAAAATGCTTCGAAGCTCCTACGGCTACATCCTTTAAATGTTCGCAAAAGCGAGTAGAAAGTGTTCTTCCCGTTTCACCTATGTAAACTAAGTCGCAACGCTTGCACACAGTTGCATATAAGGTTGCGATTAGTACAGGTGAATGAGCCAGTCATCCTGAAGGTACCTCGGGGCATTTTCACCTCACAAGATTGTCAGACAAAACGACAAGTCTTGCACCTGGGTCTATTACAGGCGCGACTTCCCGAGTGGTTCTCAGTGTTGACTCGACTACGAACCAAAAGATTCCGCATGGTTTTTACTCTCTGATACACGACAAAGGGAAGCTCATCAAAAACCTTATTAGCCTTAAGAATATTCAGATTCTGGAAAATAATCTTCTGAGCGACCAAGTTCTGCGGATGGTACATTATGATGAGCTTGGCACACTCAGAGGATGTTGCAGATTTGGGTGATAATGACTCTGCTCTACTTACCTTAGACACTCTACTCCAAACAACCTCCAAAGTGTCTGTCGGATACCCACATGCGGAGAAAAAATCTCTTGTATGTGTAATTAATTTTGACCTTCATCTAGGAGACTTTATCATTCCCTGGTATTACTCTATTCTGTAATATACTTTCAGGAACTTTTCTTCCATGAAAAATGTGGAATGCTTATGAATGCTAGTCGATTATCAGCTTATCAACTTTCATAATACAGATGCTCCCCTCTTTTCATGTCAGTAATTACACAATCATAAACTTTAGCACTGCTAATAAGCAAGGCAAGTGAATAATGACAACTGCCAAGTGGCCTCGGAATATCACCTATTTACTACCAGAACTCAAGGTTCATTCAAGAATGTGTTGACTGGGTACCTGAAGCAATCAAGTTATGTGGAACTTGTACTATTTAATGTGTATATATTTTCATGCATACAGAGCTTTATTTATCCTTGGCAAATGACAAAAAAAGTTTTAATTAATCTTTTTGCCTACCGGTACTTAGTCAATATTGTAAATCAATGCTCCTGTACGCTGGTTTTGTTTTGATAATTATATCCATTTACCAGATACATAAGTGATTAACAGCTCTCAGAGATAAAGCCTTTATACATATGGGGTATGAGCACTTTTTCAATGTGTTCAATAAAGTTTTGTAGGAAGACTGCTCTTTGTCAAGCTTATGACTTACACCAGTCAAATCGGAATGTGTGATTAAAATTAATTTTACTTAACTGATAAAGAACTCAAAATTTAATTAAACAATGTAAAGGTGCAATTTTTTTCTGTCGAATACTAATTTGTTGTTTATGGGAAAAGAATATGAGACAAAGAGACAAATTACATGTAGATATATTCCCGGTCCATGCAACAGAGTGGTTCACAACTGTGCTTATATGCGCATCTATAGAATTATTCTTTGATATAGCCCATCCACAACTGTGATATCCTGGTTGAAAATGCAATGGGCTAAATGTTCGACATGACACTATTTTTTTAACCGAGCTGCCAACGGTCAATGAAAAAAAAAAAATTATGTTTAAACATACAGTCAATAAGACTGGAAAGCAGCAATGGGGACCTTTCACAGTTACTGGCTTTCCTTTCATTTACACACTTGTCTGGAGAAAAAGAAATGAAAAAAAAATATAATGCAATGGATGATGCTGAATCAGAATTTGATCAAAATTAATTATGAATACATGTACAAAAATTATAATGAGCAGAAAAGGAAGAGTAGGTAATTAGAATGTTCATTGCAGATTTCAACCAAAAGCCTTCATATCTGTTCAGCATTAAAAAAATTGTGGTGCTTGTATAAATTACAGAGTAGCCATACGCTGATTTCATAGTAAAAACTAAATATTATTTCTTTATTAGATAAAAGCATACAGATTGTCTTAAACACATCAGGTTATTCCAGCCAGCACTGTTAGGTACAAAGTTATAGGGACGGTACATGTATACATTCATATTTTTATGCACACGTGTTGTCAGATCCCATTTAAATGGTCAAATTATAATTTGTTGATTTCTCTCAGACGCCAAACAATATGAATTATAAGTTGAGGTTGAAATTAACAGTGTTTGGTTACAAATCTAGAAATCTAAGCACTGTATCATGCTGCTCAAAAGTATTGATGTTAAACAGCGACAGGTTAATTTTAAATGCTTGGCCAATATCTATTTAATCAAATTACATACTTGTATATCATGGCATTGTTCGTGCCCTTTGGTTTTGCTTCATTCTACTACTACTACTACCACCACAACTACTACCACCACTACTACTACTACTACTACTACTACTACTACTACTACTACTACTACTACTACTACTACTACTACTACTACTACTACTACTGCTACTACTACTGCTACTACTACTACTACTACTACTACTACTACTACTACTACTACTACTACTACTACTACTACTACTACTACTACTACTACTACTACTACTACTACTACTACTACTACTACTAATACTACTACTACTACTACTACTTGTACTAATTACTACTTCTACTACAACTACTACTACTACTACTACTACTACTACTACTACTACTACTACTACTACTACTACTACTACTACTACTACTACTACTACCACTACTACTACTACTACTACTACTACTACTACTACTACTACTACTACTACTACTACTACTACTACTACTACTACTACTACTACTTCTACTAATTACTGCTTCTACTACTACTACTATTGCAAGAGATGGAACGGAAAAGCTTGGGAAATAAATAGTCCACCTGGTTATCCCCTCCCCTACACAAGTCCTTATATGTACACAATATAAAAAAAGATTTTCCCCTTCTCTTTCTTTCTCGACTCACCTCTTTCTTCCTATTGAATCTCCATTAAAAAAAAAAGTCGATCACTTTACCTTGAAATAAACCACATATGAAGGCTAAAATGAATAAGAAATCAAATTCTGACATTTCCATCGTTAGCAAGTTGTTTTGTGATTATTTTACATGTTTGATAATACATTTTTAAATTCCCCTCCCCCCCCCCCCTCTCTCTCTCTCTCTCTCTCTCAACCAAAGGGTCGAAAGAACTGGAGTAACTCATCTAGAGGCTCAGTGCGTCAAATGTTTCTCCTTCCCCATACCATCACGTGCAACGAGACAGTCAGCCAGCAACGCCCACTCCCCATCATAGAGGGCTTTGGAAAATTCTCTCCCTTACTGTTACCCTGCCCACAGGTTAATGAGGACATGTGTCCTCATTAATCTGTGACCCGACCTACCTTTTGCAAACAAAACCGAAAGTACACCAATTCGAAAAGAAAACTTAACCGGGATATTATGGTAGCAAAATACAATGGGATCTGAAAGCTAAAACCCATCGATTTTGTTTTCAAACGAACCCACAACAATCAATACAAATTATACAGGCATTTTACCTCATATTCAGGGTTTAGTGGACTGGTTTCAACATTTTCTAGATCTAGTGAAAATAGGTGCGTGAAATAAAACTGGGCATGGCTGCAAGAACAGGAAAGCTAACATCTGAGGCTGTGAAGGCAATGGTTGCTTACAGAACAAGCTTGTCAGGTTTTGAGAGCATATTTAAACAGGTAAAGATTAGATAAAAAAAAAACAGCAACAAAAAGAAACAAACCTTAAGCACAATATGACGAACTGAATAGTTTCATTTTCCTACCCACTGTTCCCACGCCCTTGACTTTCGGTCTATCTCCTGTCTGTCTGTCTGTCTGTCTGTCTGTCTGTCTGTCTCTCTCTCTCTCTCTCTCTCTCTCTCTCTCTCTCTCTCTCTCTCTCTCTCTCTCTCTCTCTCTCTCTGTAGATTTCTGCAAAAAAAAAAGAAAACAAAATATACAATCATAATTATTGCTTTTAAAATTTTGAAATTTTATGTTTACATTATTAAAAGTTGCGCAGCGATGTTCTTTCCTAGAAATTAATTAGTGCAAACTCGTGAATTTAACTCACCACCTCTTCTCAGATGACTGTCGTGTCAGCAGGCGAAGGCAAGTGTCTATGTGAGCTCAGAGTCCAGCCTAACATGCTGAATATATCTGGTAAACTGCATGGTGGGGTGACAGCCTCTCTAGTTGATGCAGTATCCACTTATGCATTGACCACTACAGGCCAAGGGAGACCAGGCAGTAGCATCGACCTTAGTATCAGGTTATTGGTGTCATTTACTTAACAAGAAATTATTTGTAGAAATATAAAATGTTAACTTGTTAATTTGGTTTGATGGAAAAAAAAAGGTGCAGTTTTCTTTATAAATATATAATTTCACCCTGTCCAAATGAATCAGTTTTTACACTCAGCTTGATACAATCAATTCATAAAACATTGTAACTAATGGGAAAAATAAATCTCTGTGTTTATGGCTTGAGAAAATTAAATGCAATTTCATTTTATTCTAAATAAAACTTTTGTTATGACCAGTTACTCTACCCCATCTTCCTCTTACTGATTTGCAAAATGTATGTGAAGGGCATGAAAAAAAAAAAAGATTGTGCTTTAGAAATTTCAATTTAAATGATAGCGTTGGAGTTTAAAAATGAATTACTATGTATGGAACGTAATACCAAAAAAAAGGCATTTTTTCCTTTTTTTTTATTTAGAAGCGATAAAATTTTACTAATTAACAATGGTAAATACCACAGATCTTATTTTATGACTGAGAAAGTCTGTTAGAATAAAAAAAAAGCTTACAAAAAAACCCCAAACAAACAGGCAGCAAAATAATTTTTTAATATGGTCATGTTATTGGGGGGGACTGTAGTTAAAAAAGAAAAGGCCTCAAAATTAATTTGATATGAAGTTCATATGACTTGTTTTGAAAATTCTTAAATGATATTAGTAATTCTACTTCACAAATATTTAACTTCACTGACTTGTAATTTACCATAATATATTAGACATCAACTATTAAAAGGAGTTTTCATCAATTACATTGTAGCAGAGTTACTTTAAGTTTGAAGCCTATTCTTAAAAGCTACAAATAGTCCAGTAATAATCAAGATTGTGGAAAGTGGAAAATAACTGTACGCTATATATTTCAAAATCATGACTTTCTTCTAGTTACCTGAAGCCGGTGAATCAGGATGAAGATATCATCATCAGTGCCCAAACATTGCGCTGTGGGAAAACAGTGGCAGTGTGTACAGTAGAAGTGACAAACAAGAGCAGTGGACAACTGGTAGCCCATGGCAAGCACTCAAAGTATGTTGGGGAGACATATACAGGAAGTTCTGTTTCAGATAAAGAAGGGAATGTATCATAAGACATTACTCATTGACATGTTGTAGTGATACGTTTATCAAACAAAAAGAAAAACTTTTTCTCATATCTTATGGCAACTTTTAATATGCACATCATGTTTGATTTCATTCAAGACAATCATTTTAAAGCAGTCTCATTGCAATAACTATCGCCACAATTCTTAATTTTACTTTGTCTTATGTGCAGTGACTGACATTTTGAACTCCATGGAATTTCATTTCCAACAATTCCAGCTCATAAATACCAGTCTTAAATCCATCCCTGGTCGTGAAATCATCATTTGCAATCTCTCTTAAGTTGCCCAAAGTATGATCCAGTCTCAATTATCTCATCTGGAACATCAAAATGTGAAGCAAATTTGAAAAATCTAATAATGTAAATCCAGACACTTAAGGACTTCTCATAAATCAAGCTGTCACACTTCTTATGCATGCAATGTACCCAACTATTGTTGAGAAAATATAAGTCAAACAAGATAATAAAAAGGTACTTAAATTCTTCTTAACAGTATTTTTTCCTCCCGCATTTGGGATTGATATAAACATTGTTTAGCCTTTTTGTCCTTTTCAATCCTGTAGTCCTCATAATTTGTGTCATTTTGAGACTTTTATTTCCTCTCTAGTAAATTGAAAAGCATGTTTGACGCTAAAAACAAATGTGCAGATATATATATTTGAAATACTCTCTCAAAATAAAAAAGTGGGTGAATCTTTAAATATTGTTTCATTAAAACTGAGTCTTATTATGATGTTGACTATTTTAGGGTATTTTTTGGGTATGACTTAAAAAGTCATACACATGACTGTATGTGGTTTGTTTTAGCTTCATCAAGAGAGGAAAGAAGATTTTTTCATTATGAGCTACAAGCATAAGAATTTTGGAAGGATCTAATGAAGTAATAGCAAAATCTGCCTTTGAAAATTCTGTTTTAAAAAACTCAAGACACATTAAAGATGTGAGTTGTGACTTTTGTGAACTGCACCTGGTTTTAACCTTCCTGATGGAGGTAAACTTTTAATATTATTACAATTTTTAACTTAAGCTTATTTTTCGGGTCTCTGATCACATGTCACTGATAGGCCTACCCATTCAATGAAATAGCTTGTCCTCACATTGCAGCTTAAGAGTAAGTGTGATAGGCAGTTCTGGAGATTGGGATTAAATCTTACAAAGAAATGTATTGTGATAATTCTTGCAAATAAATATGCAGATATACATATACTTGTAGCATCTTGGTTAAGATTTGTATAAATTCTAAGTAGCAACTTTTTTTTATAGCCAGTGATATATACTGAAATTGCATAATTTGTAATATTTTGGCTGAAAATATAAATCAGCTCACTACTTTGATATTTCTTAGGACTTAGCTCAGCTGAATGAATACAGTACATGCATTTTGTAGTTTCAAACTTGTTCATCAGATCGGGACTTGAATCATCAACACAGCACAGGCATTAATAATTGAACCTGTCCATTGATAAATGGGAAAATGATAATAAAAGGTAAATAAATATATTACCAAAGATCAATGTAAGTTTATAAACTTCCATAAAGCCAAAATTCACCTACAAACAAAGCAGTTATTTAAAAAATTAGACCAAAAATTTTCATGAAAAAAAAAAGAAGATATAGGAAGACCATTAAAAAGACACAAAGGAAGTTGTAATGAACTACAAAGACCTGCTGCACCATCATAGTATGATGAAAAGGAACAATCCAAAATGCCTTTTACTTGGACATCCACTCATGGCTTAAAGGTTTTGAATGAAGCTCATTCATGATGGTATACCTCTTGCCAAGTCCCAGTCCTCTATGATAAAACAGATCTGAAATTAGATTTCTCCCTCATTTTGTTTTTAACAATTAAAAAAAAAAAATTCTCTTTGGAGTCTTTTTATGTACCATTGTCAATGTTTAAAAATATTTCAAACTAAAATAAAAACAAAACCAATGGGGTCTATTGCCCAATTTAAATAAAAGATCTATTTCTCAATGAAAAAAAAAAGATGAGGAGCTTATTGCAATTTTTAACTAATTTGGGTTGAGAGGGAGATATTCACAACTCAAAATCTTGTACCTATTCCACATTGTGATATTTAACTATTACCTGTCTTGCTCAAGGAACTTTAGTTGCAATAGCAACTACAGTATCAGCATTTTTCTCTTGGCTTGATTACTTTCCTCAACAATATCACTAATCACCTTATTATTGGATTGTAAAATAAAATGAATTTGTAATTCACATTAACACTAATAATATATATATATATATATATATATATATATATATATATATATATTATCTTCATCATCATCATCATCATCATCTTAATAGGGCTAATCATTTATATATTACAAAATCCTGAGGTGTGCAAATTTTGCAGAAATAATCTACTTTTAAGCTCTTGTCTCTGAATATTTCCAATTTCATGTCTCACTAATGTGTAAAAAGAAAAGATAATGACGACAATCTATAAAGTTTTAACTTTCATTTCTCTGAAATGTAACTAAAATTCAGGAATGAAATTCTATTGAAGTGAGTGGAATTTTCAACACATTTTGAAAATGAAATGTAAAAAAGAAAAACCACACACACACACACACACACACCATCAATCATTTGTGATGTAATTGAAAAGCAGCCTACTATGGTAAGAACTTAGATACTTTTCTTTTAAAATATTTTTTTTCTTTTCACGGTGACTGAAAACTAGATAGGGATATGGAACAGTTCAATATAGTATACATTAAGAAATAAAAGAGCGCATGTATAATTACAACTTGCATTTCTGCAAAATTTGCTATTCATCATCTCAAACCAAGCAGGCGGCTCTAACCTAGCATATCTGTCTGCTTCTGTTTATGTTTGTCCGTCTGTGTGTCTTTGTGTCGGTCTTTCTCTCTTGAGATGTCTTTATGACTCTCTGTCTCTGCCTCACTCTCTTTTATTTTTTTATTCAACTTAATCATTTCAATCCCAATAAATGTAGTGCATTATATTCGTTCGAGCAAATATGCTTGTATCTACCCGCTGATCTTGGGTCTATTAGTGACGCAGTGTACTTTCAAAGCTCAATGATGTAAAGAGTATTGATCATAGCTTGAACAGATGCTGAGAGGACTGGTTGCATATCAAATTTTCTCAAGGGGCATATAATGTAAGGTGTAGACTTCACAACAAATACTCTGGTTGCAATACTTGTAGTTGAAATGGAAATGGGAATTTTATATGGTTTTGTTTTCAACTGTTTTTTGTTTGATATTAATATGTACCTATTATATAATGGAATTAATTTATTTTCGTGTTAGATTGTGATGTAATTGGAAAAACAATACCCTTTGTTTTTATTACAAGGATTGTTACAAAAGCTTTATGTTTTGAAACTTTTTTGGTAATAAAAACAAATAAAATCAGCTCTCGTGTTTATTGAGTATGGAGCAGAACACTTGTGTCAATTGCATGTTATAGAAGAAAATTTTAACCAAATGTATTGAGAACGGTTCTGAAACTACATGTATAGTAACAACCCACATAAAGGAAACTTTTGCTTAAAGCCAACTCTGTCTTGCAATCCTATTTTGTATTTCTAACATATAGCAATGGTTAAAGGCAACACTTGCTTAAAATTCACTAATTATTTTCTGCCCCGAAATGTTGACTATCCAGATTCCACTGCACGTCAATTTGACAGCATGACTTGTGTTTCTGCACCAGCGAGCAGCACTATAGGTGAAGAAATGAACTTATTACAAATTAAATTATCCAAAACGGTTTTATCGCTTATTAATCTCATCTGCCGCAATACAAAATGAGATGTAACAAGCACCAAATCTGCTCCTCCACCTCTTCTTTTTCTTGCATCTGAAGCTGCAGTAGTTCTTCTACTAGTTCTTCATCTTCTTCTTCTCCTTCTTCGTCGTCTTCTTCTTCTAATAATAATAATAATAATGATACTACTACTACTACTACTACTACTACTACTACTACTACTACTACTACTACTACTACTACTACTACTACTACTACTACTACTACTACTACTACTACTACTACTACTACTACCCACTACCACTACCACTACTACCACTACCACTACTACTACTACTACTACTACTACTACTACTACTACTACTACTACTACTACTACTACTACTACTTCTACTACAACTACTACTACTACTTCTACTTCTCCTCCTCCTCCTACTACTACTACTACTGCTACTACATACACACACACACATATATATATATATATATATATATATATATATATATATATATATGATATATTTGTAATGAAAGCTAGATCTATTGATGATGGACGTGTCGAGTCACCTCAAAGGTAGGGAAGCATCTGTTACAACAGTTTTTTATGTTATCATCAATACATCGTCCATACTATCGTGACAAATTGAAGGATATAAGATTAAGACAATGAGAAACGTGTAAATCATGACTAATATTAGTAAATATTTAGTATCGATTTTGAGAGGTAGAGAGGGATTACTTCAAATGCTTGCCCAAGTCATGAGGTAGAGAGAGAGAAAGTTCGAGAAGGCAGAAAGCAAAAAAAGTGAGTATTTAACTTTGTTAGAAAGAAATGCAGGAAGAGAACGAAGAGAAAGGGAGAGTACATGTACAAAAAAAAAGGCGGGGTTGGGGGGCGAGAGAGAGAGAGAGAGAGAGAGAGAGAGAGAGAGAGAGAGAGAGAGAGAGAGAGAGAGAGAGAGAGAGAGAGAGAGAGAGAGAGACATATTCTAGAGATATATATATATATATATATATATATATATATATATATATATATATATATAGAGAGAGAGAGAGAGAGAGAGAGAGCGGGTATGGCGTCTGGACAATCTTAGAACAATTAGGGAGTATGCCTTATCAATCTAACCTGCCGCAGAATTTAATGTTACATCAAATGGTGAGTTCTCACAATCATGGCGCCCATTCAGACAGTTACATTCTTGAATTCAAGAAATAATCAAGGAGAACAACACCAACAAAATGCCCAGGGCTAGCAACAAAGTGTTTAAAATGACTTGTTTTCCTATAATGCACCTATTTCTGAATATCTCTTAATTTCAAGGTTGGCGAAGCCAAACAAAAGAGGCAATCTGACCGTTAGATGGGTGTTCTTTTATTATTTTTTTTGTTTCGATTTTCGTATTGCACGGGAAATCGCATACCCTTTTTTTTTTTAGTTTATGTCATTACTCAACGCAATAGTCATCACAGAATTCAGCGCAACTTAAAAGACGAGAAATACAATCCAACCAACGTCCAAATATCCAACCATTCCTTTTTTCTTTTTTTTTTTTTTACCACATTAAGGTTTTCTTATTTCAAAACAACATTCTAAACTAATACATGTATGAAGATGCTTATATATCCAGGTATTTACATACATGTATGTCTTCATTTTCTGACACATGGAGATTTCTGACCCTATCTTCCAAGAAATGTGTATTGAGTCAATCTACATCCATCTACATGTGGCAATCTTATATTGTACTCTTCGCACCAGGTGCGTCATTTATCTGGCTTCGGCGATTTCATTTTCACAAAAGATGTCTATCATCCGCATTCCAATAATTGATTAATACTAGGATATCGCCCACGACTCCAGGCCATTTTCGAGTCCCCTCCATATTTTCAACTATAAAATTTCTACTAACTTGGCTATGTAAACAAACGCTGACCTCAATCCGGCCCCAAGCCAAGCTCGCCTAGCCAGGCCTCTCGGTGAATGCGAGGCCTTGCAAATGCTAGTCCAGGGAAACCAGACTGATCGATGCAGTTTATGTCTTCTGAATCTCTGAAGTCCACAGAACAGTGTATCACAACGCACAAGGCCACCTAGCACTACAGTACACAAGATTATCCTGGAGGTTCACATTCTATTATCCATTCACTGGAAGAAATAATACTGTAATAGAAAGCTATTTTCCCCTAAGCTAGAACTAGATCTAGATTTTAAAGATTTCTTCTAGTCTACTCAAGGTATGTCAGCATTTTGATTTTTGAAATTCACACACGTATGAATGTGGATTGTGTTTGGGGGCTATCAGTGCTTATCGCTGCAGCGATTCAGATTGTGTTTAATCTTACTGGGCGTTCAGATGGAAAAAAATAAATAAAAAAAAATTCACTCGAGCTTCAGACTAGCCAACCATACAACAAAATCGCTTTGATAAACGTGATTGTTACATATTACGAAATCAACTTGCCTTTCGTTTCAAGGTTTAAGAATGACAAATTTAGGACATGAACTTGTATAAGAATTTACATTTACCATTGTGCCTCATTTGTTATTGCTATTTTCAATGTATTCTCGTACTCTGTCACACGCTCCACTCTATAGACCTCTCTCCTTTAAAAACATTGATGCATAATAAAAAAGCCATGTCCAGTATCTTTCACCCTCGCTTTCCCCACACCCCATATTTTGTTTCTCTTCCTTTCTGCATTTGCCCATCCGTCACTTTTCTTCCTCCTCCGCCTCTTTCTCCTTCTCGTTCTTCCCTCCACCGACCCTTTTCATAATACCGTAATTAAAATCAAACACTTCCACCAATTTATCTGCTGACTAAATAATGCATAATCCCTGCTCACTCTGAGTCTTTTACACAATGGTGGGGCAAATTCGTTACTAGATCTATAAATAGCACGGTACTTGAATTTATAACATGACTCAGGCCTCTTCGTGTTTTAGATCTCAGGATGTATTGTAACATTTTTCGCCACTGGAAATACACTGAGCCGCACGTATGCGTTTATATTATTATACACGGAACATAAACCCGCCAGAGTAGCGTTTGGGCTTACCAATCTTCGGGTCTCGGGCGTAATGACACTGGCAGTGCCATCCGATTTAAGACAGGGCTTTACGTGAAAATGGAAAGCTGTGCACTTGCGCTGCATGCGGTTCCTGTAGTGTATTATCACTGTCTTATTATAAAAACAAAACAAAAACAAAAACACACACACACAAAAACAAAACAAAACAAAACAAAAAACATGTACATTTTATTATCGGCTGCAACCTCTTTTGTGTACCCTGCCTCTACATTGATTTACTTAGCTGTCTTTTATTTCTCTGTCTGTCTGTCTGTCTGTCTGTCTGTCTGTCTCTCTCTCTCTCTCTCTCTCTCTCTCTCTCTCTCTCTCTCTCTCTCTCTCTCTCTCTCTCTCTCTCTCTCTCTCAATTTCGTCTGTAAATCAGTAATACAACCAGAGAGTTCAGCTGATAATACGAATGTCGGCTTGGGTTACGAAAGGCTGAATCTATCTTGACACCCAATCCAAATACACGACCGTGGACGGAGCCCAACAGTCTTTCTGAATGAAGAGGTTTTAACATGTTATTTTATTTTTGCCTCTGTAACTGAAAACAAACATTGGTATTTCCCTGATAAACGCGCCAGTTGCAACCCTAGTGATGATCAGAAAAACACTAAAAACTGCTGTTGGCTCGTCACGATTGAGCACTTAATGTCGTTTGAATTCTTAAAAAACAAAACAAAACAAAACAAACAAAAACAAGAAACAAAATCAAAACAAACTGAGTGCTGCACTTAACGGTTGTCTTTGTTTTACGTATCGCGTGACTTCGTGAGATTTTCAAAGATTTGTTTTATTTTAAGTTTAACACGGAAATCCTCGTCATCGCACAAGATATGTGCGGCGCAAGTTAGTGGTGTGCACTTCCTAATTTAATGCGCTCTCTGGTGCGGAGATATTTATTGTAAGAAAGCGCTTGCCCAGAGTTAACACTTCTATTAGCTAACGGCTATAAAATCATGGCGGTCTTGAAACCCACGTCCTGGTGGATCAGTTAGGGGTCTTACTTTATCAATTGCGTCTTGTTCTACAGCAGAGTGCAGTAAGATTAAAGATTCGGGATTACATGCTACTGAAGGCTGTGTCACAAAATCAATTAACAAAAAAAAAAAAAAAAAAACAAAAAACAAAAAACAACTGACATGCACACCTCGATATGTGTTGGCGCTGGTGGCTCCATGACATGCACTTTCACCCTAATACATATATATGAAAGGACCCGCGGTCGTATCAGCATGTAATAATTATATCGAATTTGGATACCAGAGTAGCTGAATGACCAATATAAAACATAGCCACCTAACTAATGAAATGAGAGTCTAAGACCACTTTGAAGTGGACAGGCTAAACATGCTCTTGCTAACTTAGTCCAAATCCTTATGCATGATTTAAAAAGCAGAAAAGTATGACATCATCGGTGGATCTAAACAGCCTGAGAACAAGAGGGTCCAGGGTTTATCACATTTCAGATTTTCACTGACCTTGAATACACCAATTAATTCGAAGCATAAAGCCATGGCGCCCAGTTAGGTCAAGATGTGTTTTCAATACCCTTGAGAGATCATTTCTGTCGAACTAAAGGTCGTTGAGATTGAAAAAAAAACCAAAACAACTTTAAAATTGATTTCCGAAAACCATTCATTTAGGTGTAGCTTCAAAATAAGGACAACTTTTCGAAAGCGACCTGAATGAAAAGTGTGTTCTATATACATAACTCGGTTTATTGTTTGATGATATAACACCTTTTATCAAGGGGACCACAGTCAATTTTGAATATATTCAAGCTCGTTTCACATTTGCGAAACCGTGAAGATGAAACCAAAAATCATCCGCTGAGGTCATTAAATTTGAACACTCATGTCCCAGCAGATTTTGACAGGGTATTGTACTCCCAGAGACACGTCCTTTAAGTTCAGGGCGATATGACTAATCATTTGGAGTTAACTATTAAGCATGAAGACATTGGATGTAATGCAGCATTGCACACTATTTTTTTTTCAGTAAATGCCCCGCAGGATGGACGTGAACATCAAGCTGAACTTGGCCATGCTGATTGCCATTGTTGCCGTGGAGGCCATCTCCATGATCTGGTACGCTCACGGCTCGCCCTGGGGAAGGAGGGTTGGTGATCGCTACTTCGTCACAGCCATCATCTGTGACATCGGTCTTGTAGTCATTCTCAAGTTCATCATCGAGTAAGTGAGAGAAAGTACAATAAAAAATTAAAATTAAAAAGAATATTGTGATTTGAATAACACTGAACGTGTAAACCTAAGTTAATTACTGGTTTAAAAGAAAATGCAGAGAAAATTCTTCAAATATAATGAAAAAAGATGTTTAACGAAATGTCTTTTAAAAACTTAGAAGAATGGTTTAAATTTTCATAGGTTAAGTATGGTATATTAGAAGGTTCATTAGAGTTTTAGATAATATAAGTATGTTTGCTGAAGACTCTTTCCTCATTGTGATTTCATCTTCACAGCTCAGTTCAAGAATAACTTATCCTCTGAGAAAATAAATTAAAAAAGCTAAAAGGATGTAAAACATAAGAAGGAACGCAAACGGGAAAAAAGGATGAAAAATATGAGATACTTCGATGTTTTCCAGACTAAGGAGTTTGCTCATTACTCTTCAAAGACAAAGTATTCATAAGCTTGAAAACATTTAAACATGTGAAAAGGAGCATATTGCCATAACAAGTGAGCACGTTATTAAAGAAGTTTTGAAAGCTTATGTGGAGGACTGTCATTGCCACAACATAGTCAAAATTGTTTTATTATGATGTCTGTTTCTAAAAAGATTGGTGAAAATCAATGGCAAGTTCTAATTTTACTAAGTTATATAAAAGATAGAAAAAAAGTTTGCAACACTGCAAAAAGAGATGTAAATTGTAATGGTTTATACAAGAAAAAGATGAAGCGATTTATACAAATTTGAGTAGAAAAAATATTGAAAAAAGAAAGGTTTAAAAATAGGTGAATAGATAACAAAATACAAAGATAAATGGATAGACATAGAATGATAAGTATTTGCAATGTGTACAGAATAATTATATTAAAGAGAGATGTAACCAGCAAGGGGCAACAAATGTAATTTAAGTATCCACATTTCTTTTTCCCACAGCAACTACTGGGGTATCAGCAAATGGGAGGATGCAATGCTGTTATCAGGCTGGCTCACCCTCCTGTTCATCTGCCTCCAGGCCCCTCACACCGTTCACAACTCGGACAGTTTCTACTACTGCTTTGTCCATGCTCTGCATAAATTCAGCATTATGTTTGCAGCCACCTTTTGTCTCGTACACTTCAGGCACATGTAAATGATTTAGGCTTAATAGTTAATCATGGCAAAGTTTGTAGCCCTTCATAACGTCATTATTTTCTTTGCATTGCTTGTAGTAGTTATGCTTTTGTTTTGAATAAACTTCAAGAGTAGTTTTGGATCAGGAGATTTCTTGGAGGTTTTGGCCCATTTTGAAATTGAACTTTCAAGCTGTAATATTAAAGGTTTATAAAATTTAAGCTTTAATTTAGGTTTTTATAAATTATTTTAATTCAGGAAAAAAAAAAATGTTTAGTTTAGTTAAAAAAACAATAACAGAACTAACTTTCAAACAATCATCATTAATTGCCATACCATAACTGACAATCATATGAAAAGATTAGTCTCAAAATAAGATAAATCCGTTTTCGAGACAATGAGAAAAAAGAGCTTTCTCGTTAAGAGTATATCACACTGAGAAACTTATTTTTAACATACATAATCTTAAAGATCGTTCTTGACAACACAATTCTCTATGGAATCATAACCCTGACAAAGAGCTGAACTTGTGTAGGTCAAAATCAATTTTTTTTTCTAAATGTCTCTTACATGTATTATATTTTGAGATAGAATCCTATGGTCACACTTATGAATACCAAAGAACCTGAACTATTTTTGTAGATGAATATTATGCATTATATTCCACCTTAGCTTTTGTAGTTTTAAGGATTATGTACATATACCCTTGAATGCTGATATTATGGGAGGAGAGGCAATTGGAAGACGATCTGAGACATGCACTGGGCTCTACAATGTTCTCACCTGAGGGCTGTTATTCTAAAATAAGGCCAGTATGCTTTTAATGCATAGTAAAAGAAGAGTACAAACAAAAATGTATGTTAAATATTTCCTTTAAAGTTGACAACTCTGCTGTGTGAATTATCTTCATTCATTCAACCCTTTTTGATCTAATTCCTTCCACTGCACTGCAAATGTGAGGCATCTAATACATTAAAACATTCACTAGCTGCTCATAAATATTATGAGCTAAAGCCCATTGAAGATAGATGGTCCTTTTAGGAAAATTTTAAGTAAACATATCTCTGCAGAAACATTTATTTTTTTCACCTTCCTAATGGAAAAGAAAGTTTCACTTATTTTTCTATTATATTTGAAGTCGCACTGTGTCAAAATTCACCAAAAATGTATTTCATAAATGATAAAAGAGTCCAAATGAATCAAATTTTGGATAATTTGTAGGAATGCATGTGGCTGCAAAGTTATATCTATAAAACTACATACACTGTATTTGATCATTGTTTTGCTAACCCTAAAGATGATCCAGATTCAATAAACTTTATGAAGATAAAATTGTTAAAGACATTGATACCTGTGAATTCAAGTCGAAGCATTACAAATGACTTCCGTTTTTTTAAAGTTTAAATCAGCATAATTTTTTCTCCTCAAGGCTCTTTTGCCTTTTCTTCATAACACTCTCCAAAATAGTTGCGTACATATTGTTGTTCTTTTCTTTCACATGTATGTAAGCATTTACCATTTTACCCTCATGTTATGTCAAATTATGATCTACATAATGATCTATCGTATAGTTATACATGATTCAACCTTTTCTGTTAATATTATGCATTTATTGGTGTTGTCTTGTTACGCAATAAACTTTTATTTTATAATCAGTTTTTCTCCATGACTTTTAAAATAACTATCTATGGCATGCTGTTTGAAAAAAAAAAGGTTTTTTTTTCATGGTATATATCTGGTTTCCTAATGTTACTCTTTGCTCTTTTATACAATGCACTTAACAACAACAGTCTAAAATCACCATGTAATTGCTAAGGTATTGTTGCCTTATGTTGAACATTTATTCATTTTTAGCACTTGCATACAGATGTTTCACTTTGAGAATTCACTCATATAGCTTGTGTGTTTACTTTTTTATGTTGATGCAGGCTAATCAATCTATAATAAGACATCAGTTCTACCCTCCCCCCTCAAAAAAAAAAAAAAAGAAAAAAAAACCCAAACAAAAAACGAAAAAACAAACAAATCACAAGTAGAAAAAACCTGAACTTAAGTGCTATGTAATTTTTTCCATCAAATATTTAACATTTTGTAATTTAATGTTGAAAGATCAAGCTGGCTAAATATTGATATCTCTTGAAGAGGGAATTGCATAATGCCTCATGATGGTATAAGATATGAGAAAAAAAGCGGTACTTGTTTAGATAAGCATTTTACCCTCCCATCCTCTCCTATTAATTATACAGATGCAAACATTTCAAGTTTATTAAAATAAAATTAAAAGTAAAAAATACTTGTGGATGGTATCAAGCTATCCTCAGCTAAATGTCTTTAATTAGGCCAACGTGGAGTATCCAACGGAAAAATTACCACTTGAAATTTAAGATGATTTCCACAATGAAGATTCTAGTAATGAGATTAAAAATTAAGGACAGTCATAATAGTAACACAGAAGAAAAGTAAAAGCGATCTATAAAAAAAGCATCAACTCATAATTTCATATTAACTGAAGCCAAAAAATTTATTGTGGAAGTTTGAAAAATACAGTGAAGATCTTTTCCCTTCAAATCATCCTTTTTCATGTATCACAGTCATAATATTTCATAGAAATATTCAAATGCATTTATTAAACTAAACAATAATTGTTCAACTTTAGTTTCAGCTTTAAAAACTGTCTAATCACATGGCATTGGAGGAAAATACGGATGTGTAGAAAAAAAAATCTGTACAATGTTGAAATCAACTGAAGAGAAAGTTACTCAAAAAGTGACCCGAATAGTATGGGTTGTTCAATTTTGATAGCCTAAACACAGCTAAAATAACGCATATCTTGATGATAGTACTAACCAAATAAAAAAGGCTTGTGGAAATCTTTAAAAAAAGGTTGAGTTTAACATAAATGAATGGCATTAGTTAGAGTTCATCTTTGCAAATTCAACTCGTGTAGTGTTTCACTACCAACTTACCATTATTATATCTGTGTCGCCATCTGCATCAATGCAGAGGAATAGACATAAGCTACATTTTGAAGCCTCATGATAACTACCTTGTAGTGCCGGAGTGATCTCAACCCCCCCCCCCCTTCCACATACCACACACCCTTCTCCCCTCTCTCTCTCTTTCTCACACCATCACCTTCTCCATTTTCTCTACTTCCAAATATTTCCTTCCTTTTCCCCTTCCACACAGAGAAGCAGCTCCCCCCTTCCTTCAAAACAAGGAAAAAAAAACCCAAAAAACAAAAAACAATAGTAAGAAACAAAAAAACAAACGAACTAAACACGCTAAACTAGTAACAAAAACAAAATCATCATCATCATCTACAACAACAACAACAACAACATTAAAAAAAACAGTTCCTGCCGAAAAAACAACAAAACAAACATTATACTTTTCTCGTTCCAAGTGACATATCCCAGAAGAAGGGAAAAAAAATATCCAGTACAGTATTACTATTAATTTTTCAACAGATTTCAGTGAAATGTAATCAAGCAGCATTATTACTCTGATTACAAACCTTTAATTAATTTAAGCCCTAACTTAAAACCAGTTAATACAGCACACTCTCTTTAAAGGATCATGGAACCTTGACAAAGGAACGATTCTTTGAAAAAAAAAACAACAAGCAAACAACAAAACATCATAAAAACGACAAAACCAAAGTCAATCCGGGAAAAAATGTAGAAAGGGGGAAAAAGACAGAAAAGGAAACAATTGTCCTAAATAAAAGATTTATATAAGAAACAACTGAGTGTAATATATGACATTTAATAAGCGCTAGAATCATTGGGCGATATCATTTTCCTCTTTAAATGTGTACATTTGTAGTGAGATGTTGAAGCTTGGAAAAAAAAAATCAACAGAATTTAGTCCTAAACAACAAAGGGGAAAAAGCAACCAACAAAAAAAAAAAAAAGGAAACAACAAACAAAGCAACAAAAAACAAGAAAAAAAAAACCCCAAAACAACGATGTAAGCATTAATAAATGGTCTTTGGAAATATCATAAATCGAATAATCGTTAAATTTTAATAGATTGGCAATCTTGCCACAACAGTGTAGGTAAAAATCCAATTATGTACGAAAATTAATGGCATTCCGCAAAAACACGATTGAAAGACTACTGACTTCCCTTACAATCACTGTAAACTATTCCTGTCTAAAGCCAAGATATGTAAAAATTGTAGCGGTACTAGGATTAACCTTGCCCCTTTGTCAACAGTCTACACAGACCAAGCAGAGATTACACAAACCAAAAATGAAATAATCATATCGACCGAAACATCTCTTGCAGAGTTTTACGTCTTCAAGCATAACAGGCGCTGATTGTATAAGAAAATAACAGAATAAAATAAATGAATAAACAATCTACAGGCGCTCACAGTCTAAAGAAACGTAAAAATAAAATGAATAAATAATAAAAAAAAAAGTGCCTTTGCTATCTTGCTTCTGCAAGGGTGAATAAATTATAATGCACATAAAAAAACAAACAAAACAAAACAAAAAACAAATGATAAGCCCACACCCCTACCTAAAATAAATAATAAACGAAATAAAACTAAGTGTATACGATTCATTGTTTTTCATGCTCTACGCCGATACGATGTGCCAAAATAATCTAAAACGAATGTGGAGCCATATTGTTAACCCTTAAAACATTGCCGTTTGCTATTGTTGCACTGTAACAATCTCGGATCTGTTGCAGCAGAAATCGCTGGGGGTTTTGCAACGAGCCAAACAGGACATGCTCTACACACAACTTTATTCAGAATGCCCTGTTGAATACATTATTGTTCACAATATCCCTCTCAACAGGACCTACAATGTATATAAAAGAGCAGGTAAAAATGTCTCTATTCTATAAAAAGTGTGTTCCGTTCCGCACACCTCCTCATATTCTAAAAATCTTTCAATAGAACCTTTGTGTAAGTAATAGGATGAAAAATAGTCTCTTTTTCTTTTTCAATAAAAAATGCCGCGCTAGGCATGTCTCCTTAATCTTTGAACAAGTCCACAACCTAAAACTAGGAGTAGGATCGAACAGTATCTCCTAATTCTATAACAAGCACTTTGGTAAAGTAAACTACTTTGAATATAAGTTCTTCGTCCTAATCATAGGATAGAAAATTATCTTTTCACTCTCCTCAAAATAAAAGTGCGACTGTCTTTAGGCTACATAATTTGCCTTTTGGACTTCATGACCAAAACTTCGCAAAATGTCTTCAATCTTTGAAAAGTGCATTTTAGGCACAGAGCCTTGTATGCTAAACTGTCCTTTGAATAGGTTCTCGATCTGAACATAAGATCGAATATTGTCGATTGCAGATCTTCTTCCAATTAAACGATTGTTAAAAAAAGTAAGTCGTCAAGTTGTCACATGAAGTCTCTCTGGTAGTGACTAAAGACGCCGGTTCTCTCTTGGATGACCCGAAAATAACTGCTGCTGGGACGGCATGTCTGAGTAGGAACTTCCGGCTCTGTTGTTTTGGTCAGAAGACTTTCGACCAAAGCGATCCTCTTTTCTGCTTGATAAAAGAGAGAAAACCACAGAGGAATGACAGACTTTATTTTCTATCATATGGTTGTAAAATTCAATATTACCCATTCGTTGACTTAAAGCCTGGCATTTATCCTTATCACAAGCTACCATCCGAGAGGGCGGAAGTGAAAAAAAAAATGAGATCTCAAATTCACCTGCTGACAATGCATATTTTAAATTCACGACTTATGATCCACATTGCATGCAATGAGGATGCTTTTACCGATTATACCACCACAAGAAAGAAATTAACAATAAAAAGGGAAGATAGAAGACAAACTGCTATCAGCAGAAAATGAAACTTCACAACTAAGATCACAACTTACACCTTTCATGTGCGAAATAATAGTAATAATAATAATAATAATAATAATAATAATAATAATAATAATAATAATAATAATAATAATAATAATAATAATAATAATAATAATAATAAAACACAAACTTGAGAAGACTGGGAGAAATGAAATGGGAAACTTTTTTTTTTTTTCTGGCAACTTAATGAACTGATGAAGGACAGTAAATGTTGACTAATATTTCTGGTTCAAAATATTAAGAGCATATTACATTGCCATGGCATGTGTTCAATCGTTTCTAAATAATAATTGGTCTGGCTTGAACTTTGATACACATCAATTCCTATCAAGTATTATTCCTATTATTATAATGTACAATTTTAAACTGCGGCCACAATAACTTGCGATCGTTGAAGTTTTCTTTTTTTAGCTGTTTAAAGACTAACATTTGTGGCCAATGTAACATTTATTTTCCCATCTAATGATACTCTTGGGTTTTTCAGATTCATTTTTACTATCTTTCGATATATTCAAAATGAGCCTTTGTTGAAAACACCCTTCCTACTTAATTCATAGTCGACAATTTTTCTGAATAAACATTTCAAGCCCTTTCTTACCATTTCTTCTTCTCTTCTTCGATAAAGACATACACATCTTGTAAAAATAATAGTAATTGAACGAAATTTTCTCTCTAAAATACCCATAAGTAATGTTACAACCTAATATTAACCACATAATAATTTTGTTTTAGTAGACATAATCTCAAATTGAGTGCAGGTGGCTTTGGAAAAAAACAACCCATAAGTACCTTTAATGAAACCTGGAAATTATATTCGTTGTCTACCTCACCAACCTGTTATAAATTGCGTCTCCTTGCACACGAGAGCCACTTGGTTCCAAACTTCCGGCCGGTCGGCCATTGTCTCCCCTGCTGCCCCTGGCCCCAGCCCCGCCCTGAGAGGTTCCGTTCTGGGCACCCTGACCGCCACTCCCTGAGATCTTCGGCACCAGACTGCTGCTGGGCTTGGCGCTGATGAAGCCCGTCAGCTTGTAGTAGTCGAGGAAAGTGCGCGCCAAGTTCCGGCCTAGTTTCATGTCTTGTGGCAGCAGTTAGGGATGAAAAAACAACCAAACTGCAAAACTTAGCTATCATAATGCCTTGTCCATTTATTAACTTCAGCAGTGTTGTTTGTTTCTGAACTAGACCCTACTGAAGCGTCTAACCTTTGGTTGTTACGACTAGTGCTTATCGCGGCAGATAAATGGAACTGGTTATTGTTATTCTTAAAGGCAACGATTAAAGTGAAATATCATTGTAACTAGCGCTACAGTTACACATTAAATAATTGAAAACTGCCTGACGCTTTTTATAGGGGCTGGGCAGATGTGTTCAAATGCCACCAACAAATAACTCAGACCAGGGTTGGAACGCGACCTGTCAGTATTGTCAGTATAAGATCATGACTGAGTACTCTGGCATCTCCACTCTATATCAATAGAAGCAACAAAGACGTGAAATAAAGCAAAGGGAACAAAATCAACAAAAACCAAAGGTGAGAAATACATTACACAAGTTATCCAGACAAAAAAAAAACAAACCAAAAAAACAAAACAAAAAAAAACCAAAAAAAAAACAAAAAACCCAACCAACAAAAGAAAACAAACATGGACAAAACAAAGAGAAACAAACGAAATAATCTTGAAAATAATAAACACAATATGACAAATTTGAATTTTCAGAAAAGAAAGAAAAAAAACCGAAAAAAACAAAACAAAACAAAACAAAAACCAAAACAACAAAAAACAAAAACAAAAACCAAAAAAAAATCAAACAAATCTCAAAACAGGATCCTTATCATGTAGCGAAAAAGGGATTCACGATCTTACCATTACTATCCCTCCCCAGAACTACTTGGAATGCAAGAAACAACCTTACAAATCTTAATATCCCCACACTGAATAAATTATAACTATCCACAACCACTGGAAACCATACATTCATGGAAGACCAAAAGGATACAGGCCTCCTCCGTGTATGGCATAGACTGCCCAGTTGTGTTGGTTTGATAGCTGAAAAAAGACACCTCTAGCGTGTAGCAATGAGATTCATCCAAGCAGCTTCCTAGAGTCCTGAAAGCAGAGGGGAAAAATTTAATATAACGATTAGTAAATCCTGCTTGGAATTTTACTGGAAGGGCATTTATGTTCTTACCTTACTGAAAATGTTTTTATTCGCACCCTACAGAGCCGCAACAAAGCTCTGAGCGAAGCAAGGTAAGAGATTGAATTATTAGAATGATGTGCGATACAGCTTGTCCACAAGAAGACGATCTGAGGACCAGCAAGAAAGACGTGAACGGGCAGGGCAGATTTAAATAATACTTAATGATTATCTACACTTATTGCATGACATTTGTTAATATGGCCAAAGATCTTTGCGACTCTTTCAGATTTTTACACGAAGCCTGTAAATCCAAAAAGGCATGGTGTAAATAATGGGATTTGGAAAGTACATTAACAGGAGAATGTGTTGCAGTAAAATAGGCTTGAATTGAGTGTGGCTGAGTATAGTAAAAAAATCAGTTAACTTTATTATATTAACCACTCGATCCTCAATTTTTCTAACATAAAGACAACATTCCTTAAGGCCGACAGACGGATTTTGAAAGAAAAATAAAAATTACATAAAACTGATCGAAAAAAATAAACAAACATAGTAATTAAAGATAAAATTGCACATTTTTATCGCGTTTGGTATTCACAGGATTTTACTACAGCTTTAAAAAAATAGAGAGACATCGTCTTAGTACAGTAGACTTAGGGGGAATAACTCATGCCATTCTGCGTATTAATCTCGTAATAACAGAATTACTGCCCTTTGACTACATACGTTCACATCATTCCTCGAACTTCGGTGTGAGGCAAGAGTCGGCTTAAATTGGAATTTTGACTTTTTGATTTTTTTGGCGTAATAATTTACATTTCCCGAATGCCCGGCGACTTAATATTCAAATATTGAAAAAGATGATACATTAAATCATTTTTTTAACTTTCGTGAGCTCAAGCTAATATCGATACGCATCTAGTGTCTGATCTGCTCTGGACTCACTCAAAGTGAGTTATTGAATAAGGAACATAATATTAAGCTCTCTATACCAAAGTTCAATTAAGCCGAGAAGCATCGTACTGGTGTATGGTTAACTGCAATAAGAGTAGGATTAAAAAAGAAAACCAGCAGCTGCGAACCGTCAATAAGAGAGTTTAGGCCACATCTTTTCAATTCCACCATGACTAACGGGGGGTTAGGTTTGATATGCGTTGGCCTGAAATAGACGCGCAGAAACGATCTTCATCAAACAACACAAACACAAAACTAATCTTATTCCTGGTCATTCCTTGGTCTCCTTTACTTCTTTTTAATCCTTCTTCTGCTCCTTTCTTTTTCTTCATTACATCAAAACCATGAGGCACAGTAAAATCATTTCCTAACTTCCATTTTTTATTTATAACGTAGGATAAGATTGTAAATACCGGTAATAATCTTTTATCTTCATTTATTAAAAAAATAATAATCCAGAAATAGACGATGGTCAAACCGGTGGAGCTTAGCAAAACGAATCGAAGGCGAAATCCAAATTCTATCCAAAAGGACAATTAGTTAAAGAGGTGTTTTAAGGAGTTAAAAAAAAACAAAACAAACACCCAACCTACTTTACACTCTTCAACAAGAAAAAAATCGGGTTGAATAGAGAGAGAGGGGCGTGTGGGGTGGGATGGGGTGGGGTTCTAGGAAAGGAGGTATTGCGGGCTCAGGCAACGCGACCATCAATCACACGGGCGGGTTGAAGATCGATCAGAAACGGATGCAGCAGAAAAAGGGGGGGGGGGGGGGGGAGGGACAGCGTCCCGGAACCAGTTCCAAAGTCTTCCAAACTCGTCTCTTCTATTTTGAAAACCGTTCTGTAGAGTGGAAACCAGTTCCACGCTCTCGGGACCATCGCAGTAACACACCAGCTCTAGACGAACTCATGAACACACTAGACTCACAAAATACAAATGCTCGACCGTAAACTGGTTATGCGTATCGCTAAGACGTTCCAATGAAATGACGATTCCAAGCGTATGAACCTCTGACTGTTTAACTGTTTGTCTGCCTGACTGTCTGGTTGTCTGTCTGTCTGTCTGTCTGTCTCTGAATATAGAAATAAAGAAAGCAGTCAAACAACGTTAGAGGCTGAGACAGACGAAGCTAGATCTAACGATCTAAAGATGCAAGTGACTGAAAATAATGAAATAAGTAGTATAGAAAAATCAACCACAAACCTAGATCTAGCTCGAGACCGACAAATAAGACTCTCTCTCTCTCTCTCTCTCTCTCTCTCTCTCTCTCTCTCTCTCTCTCTCTCTCTCTCTCTCTCTCTCTCTCTCTCTCTCTCTCTCTCTCTCTCTCTCTCTCTCTCTCTCTCTCTCTCTCTCTCTCTCTCTCTCTCTCTCTCTTTCGCTTATATTTCATCATTACTTTTTCCACATTCTTCAACCCCTACACGAGTTCGGTTGGTGTGTGGTTGGTTATTTGCGAGTATCTGATGCTTAACTTGCCCAGTGCCACTGTCTGTGCTCTATCATTCATGTCCTTCGCGTTCTCTCTGTTTCCTGAAATGTTATGTCGACAAATCTGTCCGCCTTCCAGTACTTTTAAGAGATAAATTACATCAGTATATAGTCTCTCCATGCTTTGTCTGCCTGTTTGTCTGTCTGTTTCTGTCGGTCTCTCTCTCTCTCTCTTTCTCTTCAATACACAAACAGACACAGACACAGACACACACACACACACACCTCTTTCCTTTAATTCGAAGTAAGATATGGCGGGAGAACTTGTTTGCAAAGCACAATGAAAAAATATAAGAACCATATAGCTGTTCTAAAAATACAAAACAAAGTATAAAAGAGCTGATAGTTATGCTATGCACTGTTTTAAAATTTTTGAGGCTGCACTTTACCACTTTTCTGCCCCGTAGTCATACTTTTAATCCACAGATATTTCCTATTCTGGCAATTTAAATTTAAATTCACGCTCTACTGCGATTATATACATAAAAAAAAAAAATTATGGGAAATTTTATTATTACAATTCCCCACCCACTAAAATCAACTTCGACCCAGTCTCCACTTTTTCTGTTACGGTTACTTCCCTTGATCTGTGTTCTCGCACATACCGAATTTCTAGTGCTTTTTAAGTACCCAACCAACTATAGGTCTCTAATAAAGATTCCACAGCCGACCCGTAGGCCTCTGATTGCACTGAGAAAAGAAAAAGCAGTTCAGGGCTGAAGATGTGAGATAGCTTTCGTTTGTTAATTCGTTACGCTTCTTTAAATCGGTTAAGCTAGAGTTTGAAATCAGATGGACTCATTAGGCTTAAATAATTATAATTATTATTTAGGCCCAAGGCAAAGGGATTATCAGCACTAGTGTCAGTCCTATTATCATCATCACACCACCATAACTCCATCATACTACTACTACTACTACCACCACTACTACTACTACCAATACTACTACTACTACTACTACTACTACTACTACTACTACTACTACTACTACTACTACTACTACTACTACTACTACTACTACTACTACTACTACTACTACTACTACTACTACTACTACTACTATTAGTACTAGTACTATCATCACTACATTAACACTGGTGCTTTGATCTTCAAAACTGTTTGTATTTGATTATCTCCAATATCATCACCCTGATCCCTATTTCGTCATGTCGTCGTGGTTAAATTTTCATTACCAAAGCCATGCTCCACACTGTTGCCGATATTAACATCATCCTCAACATCAACAATGCTATCATAAACAAAATCTCGACACATTTTCCAAGTTTGCTCACTAGTTAGAGTGATAAAGAACTGAAAAAAAGGACAAAAAAAAAAAAAATCACAAGAGTCATGATGCAAGAGTCCAGATAGTTTCCTCTCAAACATTGAGGAGGCCAGGGTTGTGTTTAAGCTTTCGAATTGAATAGGATTATCACAAGACAGATCTGACATTTATGTGACAGAGCAGGCGTTTTGTTGTTTCTCAGAACCGCCAGAGATGTGACTGGAAATGGTGCACGTTAAAAATGTAATTGCCATTACGTTTGAAGTCAAAGGAAGGAAAAGAAAATCAAGAATGTAAAGAGAGAAACATAATATGCGCAGCCACCACTTACAAGTTCCGATAATGCTCTGCTTTATATTAGACATTTGCTTCAGGATACGTAGGGAGACGGATAGAAGACGGTAAAACTAATGAGAGTCAGCGTATTATCCGAAATAACGAGTTAAAAGAAGAGCTAAAGCGCAGAATAAGCTAGAAATCTTGTATTTGTCTCAAATTCCTTGGGGAAAAAATGAGACGGGGGCTTCTCAAAGATCTATAAAAAGTCACGCGTTTTTCGTGTTGGACTCTTAGGATATATTTTAAAGAGATCAAGACTTAGGCAGTCCCTCCACGTAATAAAGATTCTGGCCCGGCAGGAGACGTTAGATCTATGTTGTAGAGGATAAAAAGTGATAGATAATGAGGTAGAATGGGTAGATGAAGCAACGCTTATACAGATCCAACTATGCAAGGAAAGGTGTTTGCATCGTTTTCAACGTCCATTCCACGGAAAAAAGGTCGGTGTCGGACGTAAACGCGGGTTCGATACCTTGTTGTACCATTACATTAATCTGTTTTCTCTGTCTTTCCAAGAAATTTCCGATTGAATTGTCGTTTCTCGGTCAGTAACGGTAGTTGGTTCTGCGATCCAAAATTGCACGTAATCAGAAAATTCAGATTGAAAACGCTTTTTGAAACTTAACCCAAGCGTTCAAATTTCGACACTGACTGAAACAATTTGCCCCGTACGGACAATTTTTTCCTATCTAATGTTCAAACTTCTCAGTCAGCATCCAGTCCCAATATTTATCCCATCATGACATATTACACTGAGAATTACTAAGGAAAGAATGCCCCAGTTTAAATATATATATCTCATACAAAATCCTTTTACCATCTTACTGTTCTAGCTAGACATAGCCACTTTTAGTTTCATCCCCGAAACATGATACCTACCATTTTACCAATTCCAGCCGAATTTTATAAATTATGAAAAAAGGTAAAAAAAAAAAAAGATTTACAAAAAAGTGAGATCTGGGTAGGCTACCGCGCCAATCCGATTCGATTTAACAATTTATAAATTTATGACACGCGAGAAAAGCATACGGGCGGCAAAAAAAACCACTGGTTCGAGAGCCACGTATACCCTCCTCTTTCCGGAGTTTAGTTTCCCCCAGGATGAGACATAAAATTGCATTGTTATGAACGTCTGATCCTATTGAACAGAGCCCCCCGACATCCAGCCGAGCGGTCCCCAGGGAGATCTTTTGGGGAGGCGGGAGAGAAAAAATCGGACGCTCGATCTCCATATCTGCGAAATGGAAGTGACGGAAGATTAAGATCTACGCACCGCCAGTTCTGCACTTAAGTAAGACAAGAACTGTAAAAAAAAATAATAATAATTGAATCTAGAAGAAGAAGAAGAAGTCTTCTACTGATCATACTTGATTCGACTGGTACCATCCCCTCCTCCATTTTTTCCCCCTTTTTTTTATCTATCACCTCTCACTTTCCTTCTCTGATATCAACCCTCCTCTTTTGCTTATCTCTCTCGCTTTCTCCCAGGAGCTTTAACATTCTTTCTCTTACGTCTCTCCCTCAAAACACTCGCATGCACACTTTCTCAACACTTTGGTTTTCCCCCAAATGTTGATTCCCCCCGATTTTTTTTTTAAATACATTTGTTAGAAAAAAAATTCATTCTGCATTGTTTAGCACAGAGCATAAAATTGCGTTCTTTCTTTCGTTTTCTGCTATTAAAACTCAAGTGCTTAAATAAACAAAAACCAGCTTAATTTCTCAGTCATCCCTTGGCCACCGGTATAGGTGTGAGGACCCTCACTGGAGAAGGAAGGAAAGGAAAACGGCGATTCTTGTTGTTAAGACGTAGTTAAAACTTTGCGTTTCCAAATAGTTTCGACCTCTCAGCGGAGAACTTTGGATACGGTAGTACACCAAAGAGCATCATTCTCCACTACGGTAACTATGCTCATTCGATATTTCTAGGTGAATCTCTTCGCTATGACGTTCGCACATGAAACACGACTGAATCTAGTGTAGCGTGAGATCTGACTTAGCAGTTGGAACGTCCCTGAGAGGCTGCAGTATTCACAATGCTCACACCCATCGGCTTAACCTTTTTCGGGGACTGTGGAGTGTCTAACGAGCGGGAAGAAATTGCTTTGGACACTCCGTAGGAAACGGCTCATTCGGCGAGAACGGGACTTACTCTTACGAAAGGACCTTCAGCTAACGTGTCTTAGTTAAATTCGCCACGTTATTCATTGTTTATAGAATTAAGATCTGGATCAAACGGGCAAGAGCATGCACCGCCGCATAAATCTACTTCTAGAAAAAATGTCCGGCTTGATAACCACGGGAACACTTTTTTGCCGGCTCCACCCATGCACCGCCAATGGCTCATTTTCAAAAAAAAATTTTTAGGGGGTAGGGGGGTGTAATATTCGGATTAGCCCTGACATTCACTTGTTGTGGATAGATATATCAAACAATCAATCAAATCAAGCTTCAGGGAAAGGAATAATCTGCAAACTCCTTTAAGACTATTTTCTATATACCATACGAGTTGACAGCAGATCTATATCCCATATTGTTAGGTCTATGTTCTAGTTTCATGCAAATATACGAAAGCGTCTAATCTAAATACTACCTTGTATATCAGCTTGAACATCTTTCTGTGTAAGCCTTGCTTTTTTACGTCTTCTCTCTCTCTCTCTCTCTCTCTCTCTCTCTCTCTCTCTCTCTCTCTCTCATACAATTTTGCATTTAATTCGGCGGTCTTTATCTGGGGGTATTTTTCTTTCATTCCTCAACCCCTTCCCCCCTCCCCATCTCTCTCTCTCTTTCTCTCTTTCTTCCACTGTATCTTATCTCCCCCTCCCCCCAACCCCCACCCTCTGTGCGAACTCTCTAATTCAAGTCTCTAATTAGCAAAATATAAACAAAGGAAGTTTCTTGGTTCAGAAAAGCAAAGGACAGAAACAGATGGAGAAGTCTGGCGGAGGGCTACTTCTTGCAGAGGAGGGAAACAAACTAGGTAGAAGACTTAAAAAAAAAAGCCAATACCGATAACCTTTACTATTTCTTGAAAAAAGATGATTTGGTGAATTCAAAGAGAATTATCCCGTGGAACATTTTATTAAGATTGTCAAAATAGCAGTACGGTCTTTTCCCGCTTTAAATTAATCATATGTCTGCGGAAAAGAATAAAAGATGGCTTCTAAAGTATACGTGTCCAAAATAGCTTTAAAGATTTTGTATAGAGAAAACAGTTCGTGTAATGCAGAAGCAGCTGACTTTGGAGGTCTTTAAAAAGTAGAAGGTTAAAGATTAAAGGTTACATAGAGTTTGAACGCCTTCAATAGTATCCAGGCGGCAGCTAAGTATTAAGGGCACGGTAAATAAGAGTTAAGGGTATACAACCGGCAACTTAGCTCTAAGGGTTAACAACCGTTAACAAAGCTTTACGGATATGCAACAGGTAACTAAGCTTTAAGGGTATACAACCAGCAACTAAGCTTTAAGGGTATACAACCAGCAACTAAGCTTTAAGGGTATACAACCAGCAACAAAGCTTTAAGGGTTTACAACCAGTAACATAGTTTGAAAGATACACAACCCGTAATTAAGCGTTAAGGTATATAACCGGTAACTAAGCTTTAATGGTATACAAACGGTAACTAAGCTTTAAGCGTATACTATCACAAATAAGCGTTAAGGGTATACAAAAGGTAACTAAGCTTAAAGGGTGAACAAAAGGTAACTAAGCTTTAAGGGTATACAGTCGGTAACTAAGCTTTATGGAATACAACCAGTAACCAAGCTTTCAGGGTATCCAACTGATAATTACGTTTTAAGGGTACCAAAAACTAAGTTTTAAGGGTACCAATAACTAAGTGTTAAGGGTATACAACAGGTAACTAAGCTTTACGGGTATACAACCAGTAACTAAGCTTCAAGTGTATACAACCAGTAACTAGCTTCAAGGGTATACAACCGGCAACTAAGTGTTCATGATATACAACCATCAACTAAGCGTTAAGGTTTTACAACCGGCAACTAAGCTTCAATGGTATACAACAGGTAACTAAGCTTTAAGTGTATACAACCAGCAACTAAGCGTTAAGGGTGCACAACCGGTGATTAAGCATTCAGTGTATACAAAACACAACTAGCTTTAAGGGTATAAAACCGCTAACTAAGCTTTAAGAGTATACAACTGACAACTAAGCCTTTGAAAAAAAAAATGATATTTTGTCTTTTTCTCCCGGCTACTTCCGTCTGTTTCTCCCTCCCATTTTGCCGAGGTGAGATGCGCCAGAATGTTTGACGCCCGGAAGGTCCGGGCGAGATAAATGGATTAGCCCACACTTACGTGGCCACCTTGTAAATGGCAAAGTTTGAAAGAGAACAAAGAAAGAGAAGGTGAAAAAGAAAAGGATAGAATCATAGACGGACGTAAAGATAGAGAGATGTATAGGCTTCGAGGTATTTAGTTAGATATATAGATAAAATACATAAATGAACAATAAGAAAGAACAAAAGAGGTGATATCAAGAGAGAGAGAGAGAGAGAGAGAGAGAGAGAGAGAGAGAGAGAGAGAGAGAGAGAGAGAGAGAGAGAGAGAGAGAGAGAGAGAGAGAGAGAGAGAGAGAGAGAGAGAGAGAGAGAGAGAGAAAGAGAGAGAGAGAGAGAGAGAGGTGAGAGGGAGTGAAGAGGGAAAAAGAGAGAGGGTTAAAGATGATGGTAAAGAGAGTGTAGGGGAGAGGGCAGAAAGCAAAAAACGACATGAAAAAATTGAGAGAGATGTAGAAAAAAGAAAATGTAAAGGAGAAGAGGAAAAAGATAGATAAACAGAGCGAGTTAACAAAAGGGAGAGGGTGCAAACGAAATAGAGATGGACTATAGACAGATAAAAAGATGAAAAGAGGAGATAGAGAAAAAGAGTAAGACATTCAGACAAACAGAAGGACAGACCTAGGCTAGACTGAGACTGGGAGTGAGAAGGCAATCGACTAGCGATCACCAGGAGGACCGGAACTGCCAACGAAACGCTCTCTCTGCGCAGACTCGCTCATCCAGATTGGTCCATCTGCAAACATACACTCCACCCAGTACCCATCGCAGATTAAATTCCTCCCGACATCATAATGACCTTTTTTGACCTAGTCGTATGAAAGAGTCAACATGTCAATCTAGATCTATAGTCCCGCAGAGGACTATACAGAATTCAATGACGTCATTTTTGCACTTTACATCGTGGCATTTACACAATATTTCCCGCCCCATCGGCATGAAACCGACTCCACTGAAAAATTGAACGTCCACATTTTTTCCTCCTTTTTCTCCCTCCACGTCCGTTATTCAACCACCATCCTCTGATGACTTCTTCATCACTCTTCCCTCGACTTTTTCCCCCCATCGCACCCCCCTCCCCATCCAAAAAAAAAAAAAAATCTTCTCCCTATGGCTCGAACTCCGCAGCAATATCCAAAACTTGACATTTCTCATCGGCTATGATTGATGTATCTTTTATCCAAACCAATGATCCTACAACACTCCTGCTCTGACTAGCTGCTGCCGGCTGGGATATCCCACTGGCCCCTGCTGTATCCCCACCCTCTACCCCTTGCCTGCCCTCTCTCCCCCTCTTCGCCTTTTGACTCGATCGAAATGAGAGAACGAAAGATAAGGAACTATAGAGATAGAAAAAAAAGAGGGAAAAGAGAAAGAAACAGACAAGAGATAGATAGAGAGATAGAAATAGATAAAGAAAAACAAAGTTGTAGCTTCATCCTTCACTCATATCTTTTATCTTCCACTCTCTGACCTCATGGTATATTTGGAAAGCACACACAACCACACACACACACACACACACTCTCTCAAAGAGTCCAATCAGACAAGCTGCAAGCGTAGAACGGAAAAGAAGATATCTCGATTGCTTCCCCTTGCCATCTAAATCGTGTGAGTTTCTCAAACAAGAACGCTTAAAAGTTATAAAAAAAAAAAAAGAACTGTAGCAAAATTTTATTCAGGCAATGAGAGAATTAGAGGCGTTTCAGAATGAGGCAGATTGGCCCATTTTGAGGCAGTATAAAAAGGGGGATCAAAGATGCCACAGCCTAGGCTTACACCTGATCTCTAATTTCTTGTGGAGAGTTATAATTATGTTTGAAGAGACGACCATAATTTTAAACATCCCTCATCATTCAGCACATTGCCGTGCACGCATGAATCATAGCCCATGCGTTGCAATAAAAACCACAACACTTTTCATTATTATACGGACCTTTTAATGCGTAGCCACAAATTTTGAAAGCTACCTAAGGATTTCATCTAGAATTATATATGTACTTAAATTTATGCCAGAGGACAGCTTTGGTGATTAAACCTATTCAGTTAATGTTTTTTTCTTCCTCAGATTAATGTCCTGTGCTCGATGTAAAAGCAAGTGCATGCATATCTTTTATAATGGTACAGAATCGACAAAAAGAAGCCTCCGCAAACTTAAATCTAACAATACAAATAGGAAAAAAAAGTAAATGTGGCTTTTTTCCCTTCGTCATATTTCTTTAAATTGTTAGTGGTTGCTTCCCTTTGTTGACCTACCTCGATTGTGATAATTAAAAGAAAAAAACTTCTGTAATTGAAATCAAGAAACTGACAGTACTAAAAAAAAAAAATGCTTTTCAGAAGAAACCAAGGGAAATAAATATTTTCTTTTACTAGCCATGACAATATGAATTTGACCAGTGCGTCTCATCACCAACAGGTAAAATTATTTTCTGTATTAAAAAAAGACGTCCCAGTTTTCTAGCCAGAGTAACAAATAAATCATACGGAGTAGGAGTAGGAGTGTGACTTCTAACTTTATGTAAAACATATGTAGCAAACTGGTAACCTATATATCTATAATACAAAAAATAGTGAAGTTTCTATGAGAAAACGTCATTTCAATTTCTTGATTTTCAGCATGCAAAAAAAGGTCTTCTTTGGAATACTGATGTAGAGCATGAAATGATCGAAGACAGGACAACAGTTATTATATAATGGTATCCTCTTGCCTCTTTAGAAATAAATCTCAACTCGGATAAAGATAGAGACTTTTAAAGTATGCCAAGATAAAAAGTAAATTACCTCCCCCTCCCCCATATCATTCCAATGTCTAACTTTCATATCAAAGAAGATGAATCTTGAACGACTGGCTTGAAATGTAAAATATACTGCTGAAGGGTAGAATTGTTATCTCATATCCGCTCGACTTGTTCCACTGGTCTATGTCTTCCGAAAAGAACAGAAGAGATGTTAAACATAACATCTATTCGACATTTTGCATATTATACTTCAGTTCAGGAGACTTCGAACCCTGCGCATTTTTTTTTCTGTAATAACTTCTACATAGACCCGATTCTAAACCTAGAATCTCCTGCCACTTTATTGGTAGTTAATTATAACTCGCCTATAAAAACGGTTACCTCAGACATTTTTGTACATGAAACTTGAGCACCTCGTCGGGCAAAGCTAAATTTTGTAAAGATGAGGCCCTAAACTCAATTACCGACAGTGTAGGTCTCGAACCTACGAAGAAGATTCCTTGGGGTATCAAGGCGGACGCTCTAACCCCTCAACCAACGTGCTCTTACACGTCTCAGAATTTTCCGTGACATGAACACGTCGGTAAGGGCGAAATCATTTGGCTCTACGAAACATTAAAGACCGATGACTCCAGGACCATTAAGCACTAATAGGTCAGTCCTAAAGGGGGAAAGTCTGGCCAAGAAATTACCCATGCCATTGTTACCAGAACGGACATGGGCTCCCCAAAATGTTCCCTTTCTGGCACTATTTTCAAAATGACTTGCTTTCTCATTGGAGCTGTGGTGGTTTTTTAAAAATTTTTTTTCTTCCTTTTTTGCCATATTTCTAGCTAGTCTCCTTACATATCCCCCTCCCCCCCCCTCCCTCCCACCAAAAAAAAAAAAAAAAAAAAAAAAAAACAACACGACCCCCCCCCAAAAGAAAAAAAAATACCCCTGTCATATTCACCCACGCCACCATCAACTTTGCTTTCTCGCTTTCTCGCTTTCTCCCTCCCCCCCCCCTCTCTCTCTCTCTCTCTCTCTCTCTCTCTCTCTCTCTCACTCTCTCTGTCACTTTCTATTCATCGTTCCCGCTCCTTTTGTTCCTACCTCTCTTTGTTCCCTTCCCATCTTTTTTCTCTATCCCTCTTCTTCGTTCTACCTTTTTTCCCCTCATCCAGAATTTCCTTTTTTTCTCGCCCTTCCTTCTCTCTTTCTTTCTCCCTTGTCTTTCCTTCGTTCGCAAAATCTGACAAAGCATTTATATGTTTAAAAAATTAAAAAACTCAAGGAAACCAATTACTAAATTCTCCCTGGATCCACTTTTGTGCGCTCGCCCTAAATTTAATTCGCTTTTATTTTTTGTTTGCTGCGGTAAATAAAAATCATTAAGACGCGTTTGTCTGCCCTATGATTACATTTATGACTAAATCAAAGTGACAATCGAAAAGGAAAAACAACAACAACAACAAAAATAAAAAAAAAATAAAAGCAAAAGTGAGAGAAACTAAAGAGGCGTTATTCGCAGTTTTCCATAGTAGCTGAGTAAAATTTGCTTCTCTTGTAAATTCCAATTTCGTTTCGAAGCGTCCCTGGCTTCCACTTATAGGTAAAAAAAAAATCTTTGAAGCTTAGTCTGTGGCATCAAAACTAAGTGGGGGTGTTAGATTTTTTTCTTGACATGAGTAAAAGGAAAAACAAAAAAGGAATTCAGGAGAGCAATGATCACCAGCACTATTCTCTCTCAATACCATCATCGTCATTTAATTATTATTATTATTATTATTATTATTATTATTATTATTATTATTATTATTATTATTATTATTATTATTATTATTATTATTACTATTATTATTATTATTTATTATTTATTATTATTACTATTATTATTATTATTATTATTATTATTATTATTATTATTATTATTATTATTATTATTATTATTATTATTATTATTATTATTATTATTATTATTGTTGTTGTTGTTGTTGTTGTTATTATTATTATTATCAATCGCCTATAAACTATCTTTAAGTTAATCACTCAATATTTTCATCGATTTTTATCATCACACTCATACCACCACCGCCACCACCACTATTTTCGTCATTTTTACTTCATCCTCAGCGGAATCATTATTTTCAATAGAAAATAGCTTTTAAAGAAAATAACCATCCTTCAAATTCTTAACAACCCAACCATTGCCGCCATATTTTGTCCATCACTTAAACTTAGTGTTTGAAAACTGAGTACGGTTCTTTAAGATACTAACATAAACCCTCTTTTTTAAATTTTTTTTTACACCATGAATTTTCTTTCAATTCAAATAAAACTCGATGGTTTCGAATTACCAGGGCAACTATGGTATCCTATAAAACAAGTGGATTAACTGCAAATAACTGTACAATATAGCTATTTTACTGCAACAACAAGCCTAGCGATATGTCCGTAGCGAAATCATAGATGGACACAGCACGCAACAGGGCAATCCTTCAGTTATTTTCGGAACGAACCGGGACAACATTTCTTCCGAGCAAGGTCTATTGATAACAGCGATGCTCTCAATCCTTTTTTTTTTTTTTTTTCAATTTTATACAAAATACCCCTTTGCGGCTGAAATAATCTATACCCGTAACAGCTTTAGTTGGAATCAAGGCTAATATTATGAGCGGTGGATTTATTCTGTGCTGCGAAGTGGTCGTCAGAGATAAAATCTCAGCGTTATTGATATAAATGATATCTCCGGCGCGAAGTAAGATAATACAATTTCGAAACCTCGCTCAATAATAATAAAAAAATAAACCAAAAAACAAAACAAAAACTAACAAGATCTAGCCTTTCTCGGCGGGGATAATTCTTGTAAATTACGACCCTGCGAAGCTAACAAACAAAATCCGAATCAGTAGTAAATCTTTCAACTTCAAGTTGTTAGTTGGATCATCGAAGGGGTAGAGAGATTAAGTCCTCGAATTCGCGTTATAAGTTGGATCAGCGAGGGAAAGCGGGATCACTTCTGTCTTCATGGGCCGTAACTTCTTGGTCTCAGGCATGATGCGAAACGCGCCATGAATGGCAATGAATTGGATAGAGCCAAATAAGATGTCTTAATAAAGCGTTATAAAACGTCACAGTCAAGCCACCAGGAATTGAAAAGGGGAGGGGAGAGAGTGCTGAGACTATGATATGTGAAGATCTTTGCAATACTCTACCAGGACGCAAGCGGTACCCTTGTGATGATACTATACGTTTGTCGCGGCTAAACCTAGTACTAAAAAGAGGGACATTTTACAGGATAGATTTATACTACAAAAAGAGCGATTGGCTTATACGCACAGAATAACATTAACAAAATTCGAAAATAGAAGCGTCGAAAAACTGATAATTTTTTATTTCTCAAAATATACTAAAAAGAGGGACATTTTACAGGATAGATTTATACTACAAAAAGAGCGATTGGCTTATACGCACAGAATAACATTAACAAAATTCGAAAATAGAAGCGTCGAAAAACTGATAATTTTTTATTTCTTAAAATATACTAAAAAGAGGGACATTTTACAGGATAGATTTATACTACAAAAAGAGCGATTGGCTTATACGCACAGAATAACATTAACAAAATTCGAAAATAGAAGCGTCGAAAAACTGATAATTTTTTATTTCTCAAAATATACTAAAAAGAGGGACATTTTACAGGATAGATTTATACTACAAAAAGAGCGATTGGCTTATACGCACAGAATAACATTAACAAAATTCGAAAATAGAAGCGTCGAAAAACTGATAATTTTTTATTTCTTAAAATATACTAAAAAGAGGGACATTTTACAGGATAGATTTATACTACAAAAAGAGCGATTGGCTTATACGCACAGAATAACATTAACAAAATTCGAAAATAGAAGCGTCGAAAAACTGATAATTTTTTATTTCTTAAAATATACTAAAAAGAGGGACATTTTACAGGATAGATTTATACTACAAAAAGAGCGATTGGCTTATACGCACAGAATAACATTAACAAAATTCGAAAATAGAAGCGTCGAAAAACTGATAATTTTTTATTTCTCAAAATATACGTCATTCTTTGCATTGCGTCGGCTTAGGAATAACTCCACAGTCTTATATCAAATTACAAAGAGAAAAGACAAAGCGATAACCCGCCGTACGCTAAAAATCCCTTCCTGATCCCGTTTACGAGATGAGACTTTTCAGTGATGTTTATCAATGCATAACCAACTGTTAAATAAAACCAACAAAACCAAAAAACAAAACAAAACAAAAAACAACAACAAAAAAAAAAAACCCAACAAAAAACAAAACGAAAACTACAACAACAAATCGTTTCTTTGATAACCTATAACTCTTATTCCTACATTTTTAGGACGCAGTCTTTATAAAAATTCTATGAAAGACGAAGGACTTGATGCCTTCACTGGATAATGAATCAATATACGACGGTGCTCCTGATTGAACCTTCTTGGAATCGCTTGAAGCTTCCTTTTGTGCATCGATTTCGCGCATCTCTCAACTATTGGTTATCCGGTTTATTTTTTTTTTTTTTACAGATTGCTAACCGAACTATCCCGTTTTGAAAAATGATAATTCATCATTATTAGCGAAAAAATGACACCATAGCAATTTTTGTATACTAAACCTGTAAAAAGGAGATAAGAAACAAGGTTTTCTTCTTTCAGGTAAAATTATTTTCAATATTTTTAGTCAATATGCTCAGGCTATGGAATAAAAGATTTTGGCCCTTGGCGTGACGTCATACTAGTGTATTTCACGCTATAAGCCATGAGTGGTAACGACAACACTTTCGCGAATCACAACCTACACATTCATATCTAAACGAAACTGTTCAGTCTTCTGTGAATCGCCATCTACAGGACAAACACACGCATGCGACGTACAATGGGGATCCGTATGTACTCTTTAATGATTATAACGACCGCGTCCAAAATCTCCATCGGAGAAACATGTGCGGACACAAGAGACATTCAAAGAGACACGCGCTATGTAAATGGATCATTAAGTGGAAAGTACTGCCCACAGGAAAAGTAAATCCCCACTGCAATGGTGGGACAGGTTTAGACAAACGATTGTCGCTGTTGAAGAATGTTTGCTATGCAATTTGGAGACAAAAGGAATTTCCTGTAATATTTATCGGTCTATCAAATGCCTTATGAAAAAAAAATTGTAGAATTATTTCAATAAAAAAAACAACAACAACCAATCTTTCAAAGGGTGTCATTATATCGATGGACATTAAAGGTTCGTGAAAATATAGATTTGTGTGATCGTACTCTCGTGACTGTACTGACACATGATCATCATAAAACCGATTCATAACTTAAAAAAATGTTCTATTTAGAACGAAATAGGCCTTGCACATCGTAAGAAGTGACGCCCACCCAATACAGTATGATATCCAAAGCTTTGAGCCAGTTTGCAGAGCAAAACCATCAACCAAGATAATTTGCAAAAAGAAAATTAATATTGCTTTTGAGCTTTATAAAGTGATTCATCTCCTATGGACCTGGAAATAGATACATCAAAAGGAAGCAAATGGTCCAGCATGAAATTGCTGTTTCATTAATTTTCTCCATCCACCAAAGAAAGCATGAAAATCTCTCTCTCTCTCTCTCTCTCTCTCTCTCTCTCTCTCTCTCTCTCTCTCTCTCTCTCTCTCTCTCTCTCTCTCTCTCTCTCTCTCTCTCTCTCTCTCTCTCTCTCTCTCTTTTTGCCTTTCTTTCTCGCTCTCTTCTCCCCCACCTCCCCCCACACCTCAATCTCTCTCTCGCCCTCATAAACATATATATTATAAACCCAACCCTTTGTTGGAAGTCTTAAACCTAAAATTTACGAGACCAGCAATGATGAAAGGTAAAACGTATAAGAAAACAAAACCATTCGCTTTTTTACAGGCGAGGATTAAAAAAAAACAAAAAACAAAAAAAACAAAACAAAAAAAAAACAAAAAAAAAACAACAACACCGATTATTCGAAGGACCTAGAAGGTGGAACCAATGGAGTGTTTATATTTTTCTCAGCCACTATTCAAAAAAATATGTAACCATCCTTTTGTTTTTATTTTAATACGACAGGCTCTATTTGTCAAATTCAACCAACGCCTCAAAAACACATTCATTTGGCACAAAACAAATTTCCTTTCAACCATTACTTCGATGGAAGTGGCAATAATTTCATTATTGCTATGCCTATTATTGGCAGAGAGAATGGCAACTAATGTCTTTATGACGTCACGAAAGCGGGTGCAAAAAGTTAGGATTTATTGCCCTTTGATTGTGTATACCCCTTCAATTTTTTTGTCGATTATCTGATGCTATTCCGCTTTCACAATGAGCACCTTCTCTCTCTCTCTCTCTCTCTCTCTCTCTCTCTCTCTCTCTCTCTCTCTCTCAACGCGGAGGAGCATATAGCATGTAAAAAAAGATGCTTTCGGGATGTTAAGTTCTGATTAGCCTTTTTGCATAACAACAAAATCGGTTAACAGGTTTTAAACAATTTATGATAAGAAAACTTCAAGAGTTAAAATAATTGTGCCGTAAATGTAGGGCCCCTAGAAAAAAATAAGACTTTCGACATTTCTTTTAGTTATGTACCGCGGGTAAAACTCATTACTTGATGTATCGGTCGAGTCTGATCAAAGGTGACACAGCCTTACATCTACTGTTTTCGCGTTGTTTAGAACCAACATTGACATCACACTATTTCTCCCATAAAATAATATTCACTGTACAATTCCTGTAAAAGCAGTACCATAAGCAAAGAAATTAAGAGCAAAATAATGCATCAACAACAACGGTTTGTGCGATTCAGGGTTAAATGAGCAAGTTTGTAAAATATGATACAAGGGAAAAATCAAGCCTATATCGCATTCACTGCAACGGCGATTGGAAAATGAAGATTATTTTAGTCCTGGGGAGAACATTTCGCAATATCTGTAAAAAATAAAATATGTGGGAAAACGGCATATTTTGCAATTTTCGAAGCTATTCAATATCTCTCGTAAACACTCATGAACAGGCTATAAATCTAGAATTAGCTGAAAACTTCCAAGAGTTGCACTACATTATAAGGATTCTCTTTATTTGTACTAACATGATAATGAGCGTTTAAAAGGATCTAAAATAGTGTTGACATTTTACGAAACTTTGCACTTTATATTATCGTTGAAAACTTTTTTGGAAAGGTCTGATATTGAGTGAATCAACCTCCTAACGTCGTCGAATAATTTTTATGTCTCATTCTCTGAACACCTGCTGGTAACCACACGCTCCGCCATGATGACGGTGAAGAGCCGTTCCTAGTTACTCAATGCTTTACCTAGATCTAGATTCTGGATCTAAAAAGTTTTTAACTTATCGATGAGGATGCTTACAAATATTTCCCAGAATATTGCCATACTGTTTTGGATTGTAAAAGATTCTTATTTTGTCATGTCTTTCACTGAAATGTATTGTGAAATGGAATGCGGAATTGCTAGGCTCTACTGCTAGATTACTTTCATCATGGATTCCTAATTACAGCATCTTCCGTCACATAAGTTCAGACTTAACCGACACAAGATTTTGACGATAATTTCAAATGACTCGATACTATGTGTTCTCGACAGCAATGAATTTGTAATTTACGCTGACGAAACTTATTTTCATAAAGAAAACAAGTAATTATGAGGTAAACTGGGCCTATCTATACCAGATTTTATGATGAAACGCAACACTTGTGCAATAATGGTTAAAGCCCTGCTGAACTTTTCTTCCTCATGCAAGCCAGGAATAGAAAAATACGAGTGGAAACGACATACGCAATTTCTGCTTCAAAAATGACAGCGGCAACTACAACTAGAGTGATTAACAACATCTTCGTTATCGATGACGAAAAGATACTAAAATAGGCTCGGTTCACAAGGGAAATAAAATAATGTCCTAACCCCGCCAAAAAAAAACAAAAACAAAAACAAAACAAAACAAAAAAAAAAAAAACAAAAAACAAAAAAACAAAAAACAAAAAAACAAAAAAAAAAAACAAAAAACAAGACAACAAAAAAAAAACAAAAAACAAAACCCAACAACAAGCAGCAAATAATAATAAAACGCAATAACAACAACAAAATTAAACAAGGTTCTTTCTAGAGAAATTACGTAAAATCAAATAGAAATAAACATTATTAACATTAGCAATTTTTTCCATTCCATTTCTCTGATCAATAAACAGAGCTTTTGAAATATTCTAATCCAACGCCATAAATATATTACTGAATGATGTATGGCGCGTACACACGAATCAAATAAAAAAAAGCTAGTTTTTCGACTCCTAGGAAAACTGGATTAAACAATGATGTGGTCTGGAGTTCGTCACAAGCAAATTCAATTCAGTGACTTAACTGCCGAGACTTAAGTCAAATTCTAGAAAGAACGGGAATTTGTGAAACTTTATACAGACACATCGTTGGGACGTGCTTCCTATTCGGATGATTTTCCTCTAACCAAGCGTGGCACAAACAGAAATTAATGGTTGCACTTTGGACTAAACCTTCTGGAAAATTATTATTTATTAGTTTATCCCACATTGCCTTCTCCATCTCCCTTCCTTCCCCCCTTTCTCTCTATTTCTTTTTCTTTCTTTCTGTCTCTCACTCTCCCACACACACCCTTTAAAAATACACGTACATACACACAAACTCACACCGACATCTCTCCTTACCGACTATTTCTATTTCGATACAGCAATGTCTAATGATTTGTCAACAATGATGTGGTCAAGGCACACTCAAGAAAGCTAAGAACATTTAAGTAAAGCAATTAGAAAAAGTTTATTTACTCCATAAAGTCACATACGTGAGGAAAATAAACAATACCAAAAAAAGAAAAAAAAAGGATAATTTCAAGGAGAAAACCAAACCAAAACAAAGACCTATTTCGGCCCAGTAAATGGTCCTGCCTTTAAACCCAAATCTATTTCTTTCCGTTTCTCTACCCTTTTTTTCAACAACAAAAAAACAAACAAAAAAACATGGAGACGTAGACACTCTTTTAAATCATTAAGTATTTGAAATTTAGTTCTTGCGAATCGACCTTAGTACGGATAATTTGAGAGAGAGAAAGAGAGAGAAGAATAAAACAGAGAGTTAATTAAAAACTAGAAAGAGTAAGAAGACTAAGAAAGAGAGAGTGAGAGAGAGAAAGAGAGAGAGGAAGAGGGACAGAGAGACAGAGAGAGAAAGAGAGAGATATATAGAGAGACAAAGAGAAAGAGAGGGAGAGAGAGAGAGAGAGAGAGAGAGAGAGAGAGAGAGAGAGAGAGAGAGAGAGGGGGGGGGAGGGGGGGTAAATCGGGATTCAGAAAAAAAAAAACCTGAAAAAATAAACCATGTGAGGAATACAGAGAGCAGGTGAGAGATACAGACAGGAGGCAACAAATAAGAAAGAGTAGAAAAAAAGGGAAGGAGAAACAAAAAAAAAAAAGAAAATCAAAGCGGGAATTGAAAGGGAGAGACATCCATTCCTACTAATACACTGACATACAAAAATACCTACAGAAAAACGGACCTAGACACCGCTTTTTTTTGCATTCTTTTACCTTTTCCTGGAATGAATACTTCAATTAGGTAATCACGCATTTCTGACGGACACATACATTCACGGCCAATCAAAGATGAAAGGAATAACGTCCCCCACCTTCCTCTAACCTTCTCCAGAATAACAAGCAGGTAGTTTGAGCGAACAATTCATTGCCTTTGAAGGTAATGACAAAAGGAAAAAAAAACAACAGCAAAAATAAAATAAAAAAACCCCCAAAAAACCCGATGATGAGCAAAAAGAACTGGATTAGACAGGCAGCTAAAGCCTGGTCCACACGCCGGCCGTCTAGTGTTCAAGACGGCCGTGCCCCCACACGTTGTGGAGGTGGAGGCGCCCACCGTTTTCTTTCGCTGCGCCCATCGCTAATGAGCCGGGCAGCGCATCGATCGTGTCAATAGCGCCTTGTTTGAAATTGCCAGGACTAAATTATCGATTGTTTAGAACCAGTATCTTGCATCGAGCCCTCATTGGTAATGGTGGTGGTGGTGGTGATGATTGTGATGGTGTGTGGTGGTGATGAATGTGATGGTGGTGGTGGTGTTGATGATGATGATGTGGTGGTCGTCCCAAGACAAGAAAATTCTTAAGGCTCGAAAACCCCCAGACTTCTTTGTTTGTCTGGACGCCTCAAACAAGTGTGGTGGATTGCTACGCGCAGAAATATTTGTCTTGGTGATTTGGGCTTCTTTTCATCTTCTGTGCTAATGGGTTACGTACAGCCTGAGGCAAAGGCTCCGCTGATTTTTTTTCCCTTTCTCTCTTGCTCAGCGTATTTCTGCACTGTTAGAGAGACCTGTTTGTTTTACATTTATTTGTGGCACAATGTGGCATACGTCTAACGATCTGCAATTTCCTGCGACAAAATGCATGCGAAATAATGCGCCCACGGCTGCGATGCTAGGGACACTAAAGTGCTCAAAAGGCTGTGCTAAGATTTCTTCGAAGATGCCAGTATATCCGCTGGTATTTTTTTTAGACCTTTCTCAATTCAAAAAGAATCCTTGGAGATCAACGACTGTTGACCACGCGCGTACTGACCAGGTGTCTGAATGCCAGTTATAAGTATTCATTAATTTTCGCTAAATTAAGTTATGGAAATATCGTGTAAAGAGCCTTTCCGAGCCTTTCAATTTGACTTAAGGAGCGGGTATTAATGTGCAAATCAAGAGATCTCATAAAACCGTTTCATTTCTCGGATGGATCGAATATTTTGATTTCCATTATCTGGGACATCTATGACGGAGTGGTTAAATACAGTTAATTAAAACTTGCATCGGTTTATTACTACGATGCCTTTTCTTTAATTTTTTTTGTGTGTTTACTCCTTCCTACAGCATATCCTACGATAGAGAAATGTCCCAAATTCCCAATCACAAGTATCATACGCCATGGCAATCAGGAAAAAAAGAGGGTTAGTGAGAGAGAGAGAGAGAGAGAGAGAGAGAGAGAGAGAGAGAGAGAGAGAGAGAGAGAGAGAGAGAGAGAGAGAGAGAGAGAGAGAGAGAGAGAGAGAGAGAGAGAGAGAGAGAGAGAGAGAGAGAGAGAGAGAGAGAGAGAAAGAGAGAGAGAGAACTTTACAATTTTTGGATTAAGCACCTCACTAAAGATGACGCATTAAGTATAACTTTGGTAGACACGAGAACAACATGAGACTTGCTTATATTGATACTATGATCAATGAATTATGACTATCGTTGAAATAAAGCGAAAAATTAAGAAAAAAAGAAGTTCTCCAGATACTAAAAACTGCTCTATGAAAACTAAAATGTTAGAAATTGCGATTATGACTAATGGTATTGTTAACTACATCTGAGCACCGTTACTAGACTTGAAAAATCGGATAAGAAATTGATTTGATTTGTTGGGATCCTTTTCTTTCGTCTTTTTTGAAGCATTAATGGAGATAGAGTCAGTAATGGCTGTGCTGCTGATCGTAAAAGACCGCTGTTTTAGGAGAAAGCGGTCGTGTTTCTACTGATCGAGATAGTCCAATCCTCGGAGGCCTAAATAATTGTGATTACTATCGGAACTGCCTCGGTAATTTTCTGCTGAATATAATAAAAAAAAGAAAGAGAAAAGGAAGGTTAAAAAGTGGGTTAATGGCATACATTACACTCAGTTCGTTACACGATTTAATGAGTTCGATGGGAGGAAATTAAGTGCTATCGTATTAACATTAAGCACAGAGCAAAGATAAGTTTATATGGGTAATGACTCGAAAAAAAAAATAAAAATAAAGATACGAAGTTAGACACTTAAAAGAAAGAAAAAAAACCCCCATTAATTTCCACTAAACGCGATTTATACACCAACCATAATCTACAGAACTCTCTCACCCTAGTTTTATGTCAAATAAGTTTCACACAAAAAATGATGGGGAATGCTATAACTAGACAATCAACAAATTACATTGTATGGCTATTTAAACGATTAAAGAGCATAATTTAATGAAAAAATTAAATTTATTTAGACGTTTCACTAGCATATCTGAAAACGGTTGTTTGAATGACGAACCCCAAAACACAAAGACGCAAAAAGCAATGCTCAGAGGTGCGCATTTTCAACACGAAAAAAATATTCTTCGAAATATAGCAAGTCAGAGAAAATATAATCTACATCAAACAAGGACTAGAATCTGTGTACATCTTTATATTCCTCCTGATTGTTGAACAGAACTCATGCATTCTAAAAAAAAGCATGAATATCTCTCTTTTTTTAAATTTGTTAAGTATGCGGAATAATGTTGAGTATCGCACTATGACATTTTCGATTACATTTTCATACGAAAAAAAAAAAATAAAAAAAAACCGGCGGGACAAAATTTTAGTAAAAGCGCGCTGCCTTGAAAAATACAAAATACCCCCCCCCCCCCCACCCCCTTTCCCCCCAAGAAAAATCAGGCTTCTTTGGTTAATTTTACGTCCCCTAAGTTTCTCAAATGATCTAAAACTAATCTACAAATCAAGAGCTTTCCGTAAAACCAGGGCTGGCTTTGGTCAGATGGGATGCGACCAGAGACAGAGATCAAACTCGCGACCTTTAATTATCTTTCGAAAAAAGAACAGAATTTGAATTCTAATTCTTCAAACGTCCCATATTATATTTTTTCTGAAACGTACACGGTGACAATACAAGATCAACATCAACGATATACACCATAAAGATGAAAAGCAACAACAACTACTACTACTACTACTACTACTACTACTACTACTACTACTACTACTACTACTACTACTACTACTACTACTACTACTACTACTACTACTACTACTACTACTACTACTACTACTACTACTACTACTACTACTACTACTACTACTACTACTTCTACTACTACTACTACTACTACTACTACTACTACTACTACTACTACTACTACTACTACTGCTACTCCTGCTGCTACTACTACTACTACTACTACTACTACTACTACTCCTGCTATTACAACTACTACTACTGCTGCTGCTGCTACTACTACTACTACTACTACTACTACTGCTGCTGCTACTACTACTACTATTACTAATACTACTACTACTACTACTACTACTACTACTACTACTACTACTACTACTACTACTACTACTACTACTTCTACGTAACTGCTGCTGCTGCTGCTGCTGCTGCTCCTCCTCCTCCACCTACTACTACTACTACTATTACTACTACTACTACTACTACTACTACTACTACTACTACTACTACTACTACTACTACTACTACTACTACTACTACTACTATTGCTACTACTGCTACTACTACTTCGACAAAAAACATTTATTTTGCTGAGTGCAGAGGAGTGATATTCAAAGAGTGGAGTCAAGTCCTTATGGATTATACTCTCATGTTTTCGGTAGATCGATGCTGTTTTCATTGCCTACGACTCAGGATCAGAATGCACCCCGCCGCTACCGGGTTTATTCCCCAGACAAGACAACATCCGCCCCGAAATATTCAGGAGGACATAACTATCATTTATGTTGTTCGGCTACTTTTATTCATACCGGGTGTGGCCCTCATAAAATATTCAACAGCCGATCTTAGACTGACATAAGCTTTTACTAAATGCTAAAAAAAAAATATATATATTCATATGATGCCACAAAATTTTTGCCAAAAAAAATAACACTATAATTCTTTTTGCAAGAAGTAAATCTAGACGGAAATCAAGACGCCCCCCCCAAAAAAAAAAAAAAAAAAAAAATAATAATATGATGCAACCAAAATTTTTTTTGCCATAAATACAGTAAGCCTTTTTCTTCCCCTAAAGAAGCTAAGAGTCAAGTAGCAGAGGCGGCTGGTAGTTGTTAGAGATTAGAGGAAACACCCATCCTGAGACCAAAGGTAGAAGTTTGAGAACCACTGTCAGGGCACTGATTGCATTTGGACCTCTCCTTTGTCTTGCTCTATACTGTGTCACGGAGGCTTCTTTGACATCAGAAAATTGTGTTAAAAGTGCTACACCAAATAATGAAGCAAAGCTATTGAACCAGGTCGTTCAATACTATTGGATAATGATGAAAGATAAAGTAATGCTAGTATCAGATGCTGTTGGACATGACTTAGGCTGAGAATAGCGTGGTGGAATAAGAGAGAGAGAGAGAGAGAGAGAGAGAGAGAGAGAGAGAGAGAGAGAGAGAGAGAGAGAGAGAGAGAGAGAGAGAGAGAGAGAGAGAGAGAGAAGGAAAGAGAAAGGCAGGAGGAAAGAGAGAGAGAGAGAGAGAGCGAGCGAGGGAGAGAGAGAGAGAGAAAGAGTGAGAGAGAGAGAGAGCGAGAGAAATCGAGCCATTTATATCAATATTCAAAAAGCAAAAAGAAAAAAAAATTATAATATCTGCTTTTTCATCTGTTATCTCTGTGGGTCTGTCTCTCCTGGGAGCATCTGTCCTGCCATCTGTATTGCAGGCCAGCATACCGGGCACGACCGGGCACTCAGAGAGGAAGAATGGCGCCTGGCGCCTAACACTGGCACCCAAGAGGAACGCCATTTCCATATTATGTAAATGTCGTCCTAATCGTTTCGCTATTCTTCCAGCGTGCCCCTGTAGCCCCCCCCCCACCCCCAAAAAACTTGAGAGGAAGATATATATATAAAATAAATTATACATTTTTTTTAATATCTTCGTCTGATATTTGTTAAAAAAAAAAAGAGAAGTAACGAAATAAACGAAGAAAAATGAGATCGTTTAAAAATTAAACAAGAAGCTGTATGTAGAGTTATAGTTTAAAATAGAAGACTTTGCTGTTTATCCGTAATCATTGAGAGGAAAAGAGAGCAAAAGATACAAAGGGAGCGAGGGGAGAAAGGGGGAGAGAAAAGAAGAGGGGAAGACTGAAACAATAACCTCATGATTGGACTTTCAGGTGGTTAAAGCAAAGTTTATGCTTCTCCTCATGCTTCCACGGGTAAAACTCACAGCTATTACATTACCGAGGTCTATGGGAGTTTTCGCTTACTTCTTCATGGATCGGACCATGAGATCGGGCTCCCAGCTGTTAAGTAAACAAGTATTTAGGCGATTTTCTTGTTTATCTATGGAAGGAGATCCAAGCTGTTAAGTAAAGACGTCTATGGGAATTTTCCTTACTTCTCCATGGATCGGGCTCAGTTGTAAAGTTACCAGATCTATGGGAGTTTTCCTTACTTCTCCATGGATTAGGACTCAGTTACTACGTAAACAGGTGTATTGTTGTTTTCCTTACTTCTCCATGGGTCGGGCTCAGTTAAGTAAACAGGTCTATGTTTGTATTCCTTACTTCTCCATGGATCCGGCTTTCATTTGTTCACAAAGCGAAGTCTATAAGAGTTCTCCCTACCTCTCCACGGACCGTACTCTTAGTTGTCATTTCAATATGAGCCAGGTATATACGAGTTCTCCTTACACGATTAATTGGACTCTCAGCTTTAAAGTAAGCAAGGAACAGGTCTGCTTTTGAGAGAATATTAGACGATACAATGTGGACGTCACCGGTTTCTAACTGGTAACCAACTAAAAAAACAAAAATTATCACAGTACCTTTTTACCCTCCCTCTTCTTTTGTGTCTCTCCCATTGCCTCCCATTCACGCCCTCTCCTTCTCTCTCTCTCTCTCTCTCTCTCTCTCTCTCTCTCTTCCCAAAGCTCCTTAGCTCTTTCTATCTCCTAACGCTTTTTCTGCCCCTCTCTCACTCTCCTTCTATGTCCTTGCCATTGTGCCTGTAAATAACATTATCATATCATTCTCAATCTAATCCCATACAAAATTCTTTTTTCCTTTCTTTCCAAACATTCTGACAACTTCACTCCCTCACAAACCCACCCAACCACCTACCCAACAACAACACACACACACACAATTAATATTTACAGGATTTTTCCGATCCCGTGAGAGCAGGGCCCGGTGTGTCCCCTGCTAGATGCCACGCTCGCCAGTGGCCCGGTGAGTTAAGCCGGCGGTTGGGACATGCAAAAGCTCTCAGGCACCGACGAGCGGTCGACATTAAACCAATTACAGTGGCAGACTTTACTACGTTACCTCGACAGGACACCCCCAAAATAACACTTCCTCACTGTGGGGGTTTCATCGGATTGTAAGAAGTATTGTACTGTAATCCCTACTTTTTTTTTTTTTGAGGTCAGTCTTATTTATCGAGAATTGAAGATTAAAAAAAAAAAAAAAAAAAAAAAAACCACATAAACCCTCAAGATTTCTGTGCTGAATTGAAAACACACTGATCTAAATAGGGGGCCAGGTTTTATCGCCCCCAGATCCACCTAAACCGATACATCAACTACTAGTTTCACTCATATTAAATAACTCACCAAAAGGAGCACAACAAGACACATACCTCACCAAAAAGAGCACAACAAGACACACACCTCACCAATAAGAGCAAAACGCATACCTCACCAAAAAGAGCACAGCGATATCTCTTTAAAAAGAGCACAACGCATACCTCACCAAAAAAAGCTCAACGATATCTCTCCAAAAAGAGCACAAGGCATACCTCACCAAAAAGAGCTCAACGATATCTCTCCAAAAAGAGCACTACGCATACCTCACCAAAAAAAGCTCAACGATATCTCTCCAAAAAGAGCACAAGGCATACCTCACCAAAAAGAGCTCAACGATATCTCTCCAAAAAGAGCACTACGCATACCTCACCAAAAAGAGAAAAATCATTCACGTTTTTTTTTTTTTTGGCAAATGGGACAATTTTCTATTAAGCGACGATTGCGATTTAAAACCAGTAACTAAACGGCGTTTTAGGAGAGGTAACATCATGACTATTTATCCCAATTCCTAGATCTATCTATCTTTTGCTTTCATTGTTTTTTTTTTTTACAACCGCATCTTTATGAAATATGGATACATCTAGAGGCGATGGCTAAATTGAATTCAACACATCCCTACCCTCAATCGGACTGATATAACAGCGGAAATCCAGAGATTTTAAGCGAAAAGGTGAGCTATCCGTTTCCCGGGCAGCTCGACTACATGTAGATCAACTTTGCAGCCCAACTCGCTCGTTTCAACCCAGTCAGAATACCGACAACTGAACAATGGCCAAATAAATTGCACGCCGCAGGTAACATACCAAGCTTTTAGCTGGATAAATGAACAATTCACGGGGAGAACAAGGAAAAAGCAAGCAAGAAAGAAACATAATCAATTCCTCCTGCCATTGTAAAAAAAAATCTTTTTAGAATAAGCGTTGTATTTGCACTGTTACAAATCATGATAGGGTATTAATGTAGGCTTAATACCGACAATGTTTTGTCGTGAAAAAAAACATGCATTACCGCGCATAAAGGGAGAGAATGCTCTATGCAGCCAAAACTAGTACGATGCACAATATTATAAAACGGAGGCATTGGTTTAAAAAAAAAAAGAGATCTTTAATGAAATGATCAGTTCTTAAAATTTTTTTTTCTTTTATGTAACATAACTGATCATTTGATAAAAGATATTTTTTTTTTAACCAATGCCTCCGATTTATTCTATTATGCATCGCACTAGTTTTGGCTGCATACAGCATTATTTAAGAAAAAAAAGGCAAGAAAATACTACAAAAAACCAAAAACCCAAAACAAAACAAAACAAACAACAATAAAAAATTGCATTTTGTTTTCACTAATCTTTTTTGCAAGGAAAAGAACTAAGACATAAAATTTTTAGCGGCAGATCATGACAATCAGCATAAAACCCCACAATTACACTGATTCTGGGGAGATAATTGAATATCAGCTTACAACCGTCTGAATCACCATCATTATTCTCATCATGATGTCACAAGATGACAGTCGTCACCTCCAGCTTCTGACACAACTCCGCCTGAATAGTCATCACCATTAACAAACTACGATTACCAAGTGGAGGATCATGTTGATGAGGAAGATAACAGCGACGACGATGATAGTGATGATAATGATTATGGTGACAATGATGAATTTATGTTCACTCCTCCTCCTCCTCCTCCTCCTCCTCCTCCTCCTCCTACTACTACTACTACTACTACTACCACTACCACTACCACCACTACTACCACCACTACTACTAGCACTACTACCACTACTACCACTACTACCACTACTACGAGGGTGTATAAAAAAGAAATGGGAGACAGAAAAAAAAACAAGAGAGAGAGAAAAGAGAGAGAGAGAGAGAGAGAGAGAGAGAGAGAGAGAGAGAGAGAGAGAGAGAAAGAGAGAGAGAGAGAGAGGCGAGAGAGAGAGAGAGAGAGAGAGAGAGAGAGAGAGAGAAAGAGAGGCGAGAGAGAGATAGAGAAATAAAGAAATCTTTAGATGGTCAAATATTTCAATAAAATTGGCAAGTATAGAGATAAATCAATGCACAGGATAGAGTGAAAGCTAGAAAGTAGAACGCTTCGGAAATTCGACTGTACTCTTTTTAAAAACCAATCTCCTTGAAAATAGCTTTAACCAAAATAGTTTTCAGATTGAAAGCAAAAATTTAAAAAAGTAGGGAAATTGAAGGGACCGCATGCGCTTGTGAAGGAGAAAAGGACCAATACCCAACACAAAGTTACAGAGTGGAAAAAAATTGAAATAAATGCCACAACGGACCAATCAGATAAATAGACATAGAGAGTGAGAAGAAATTATGAAACTGAAAAGACGATAATTAGTGGAGCAAAATGGAAGAAAAGAAAGCAACAGACAAGATGTATACGTATATCTTTCACTTGAAAATAATATAATAAATAAAGACTATAGGAGCTTTCGGCTATTAGAAAGTTTTCCTTCGCTGATCTATGTTTCTGTCTACGTATCCATATCCATCGAAACCTTGGGGTCACGGCAACAGAGGACTAGGTATTTTTTTTATTACAATTAACGTTTCTTTTCGTTATTATTCACACAATGCTAATGTAACCTTCAAGCAGTATAGATGGAGGCAGAGCAGGAGAGAGAGAAAGAAAGAGAGAGAGAGAGAGAGAGAGAGAGAGAGAGAGAGAGAGAGAGAGAGAGAGAGAGAGAGAGAGAGAGAGAGAGAGAGAGAGAGAGAGAGAGAAGGGAAAAAATCCCGAGAATATCTTTCCTCCAGAGCTTACTTCCATTCTAACCAAACATTCCCCCATATTTCTAGCATTCTGGATTGGCCTAAACTCCTCCTCCTCTTCCCTCTTTTGTGTCAATTGCTGTTTGCCTTCCAACAATTGCTAAACATTAGTATGCCAGCGTTGTCAGGCATTTCTTGTTAAGAGGGCCAACGAATTATTTTATTTCTATCTTTTTTCTCCTCCATCTACACAAAATAATATTAGCGTAACGAGCTAGCCCTGGGACTGGAAGCACCGCTGCTCGTGTCTGTTGATTCTTGGGATGATGTTAATGAGAAGGGCGTCTTTCTTTCCGAGAGGAGAGGAGTGAAGCTAGAGAAGGAATGAGGAAGTTAAGAGATTTCCCTAGTGAGTAGAAAGCGAAGCGAGATTTCGCAGAGGCATTTTGTGCAAGAACTACACAACATTATGATGGACTTTTCGAAGATTTGTTTACCAATTTTTCCTGTAAAATATTGACCGTAAAAATTACGTACAAAGACACTGGGCCTCAAGAAATAATGAGATCAAGTCTAAATTAATGATCACTTATACATCACTCGCTACAATCTAAATACAAACAACAAAACAAAACGAAACAGAACAGAACAAAAACAAAACAAGACAAAACACGCACACACACGCACGAGACAAAACATGCAGACCAAGTTTAATCAACCCTAAATGAATCTGTCCAGTCATCAGACCAACTTGTTATAAAAAAAAACTATGTTAAAATAAATCCCTTTCTTGATGTTTCTTGTTAGTTTGTTGTAAGAAACAGACCACCGACACCCCCGGTAATCTCAGGCCGTTGGCATATCAGACTTAATTGAAGCACCCCTTGGGCAGATCGTCGGAAATGAACATAATGTAGGCCAGAACTCATCTACCGACGGTGCGGTTTTCGAACCCGCGAAGAAGGTACCCTGGGCGTATTTCTGGGCGAATGCTCTAACCCCATAGCCACGATGTAACCGACGGGAGTGCTAAGAATTTGATAGAGCCTGACCCTTCCACTCTCCAGATTGTTTTCTACCAGCAATGACATCCCACAATTTCCCCTCTATTAAATGGATTGGAAAAGACTAACGGGAAGAGATTCGGATTCTTGGTCTTTTGATTCCCTATATATCTCGAAAAAAAAAATAAGAGAGCGTTATTATGAGTCAAGATTCCGACGAGTAAACTCTTTTCCCACCATTCTATGCCAGAAAAACCGGAATGGCCAAAACATTTCGTAACAGATCCATCGTTCAGTTAATTGTTTCGACTAAACCATTACAGCCTTTTTCTTCTTTTTTTTTTTTTCGGGGTAGAGCTTAAAAAATGGAAAAATGGATGGAGATTGTGAGCTGTATGTGTGTGTGTATAATAATACGAACACAACAAAATCGCTTTGTTTGGCCTCCTCTTGTGTAAAAATCAGCTTGTGTATGGAGCTTAATGGGGGTATCGTCCCGATTATGACGCTGTAGCGTGAGCGACTCAAAGCTTGCGCTCACCCTCAACCTCACGGCGTGTCAGACTCCCAAAACGCGTGCACGCGCAAATGAGCTCACTTTATCCTCTGACGTAATTTAACAAAAGGGCTCTTAACGAGCGCACCCCGGCCACAAAGAATGGTCATCGCGGTCAAATTAGAGGCTTCGCAAATTTCATTTCCCGACCCTTTTCCTCCGGTGATGGCATTATTGCCGGTTTGGCATTACCAGGCCGTTTTTTTTTCTATTATGTTCTGTGATGACTTATAGCGGACGATAGAGGTATAAAAGACACTGGTTGGATTATTTTAGATGAATTTGGGACATGGTAGATTTTTGTCAAAAATAATACAAAATTGGTAATACATAAAAAACTAATTTCCAAAGGTGAATTTCACATGACATAATGGTTACGTTTTGAAAGCTTATATTTCCTGTTTACACAAAAGATCCACATTTCTTTGACAGAATTTAGAGTTAAGTTTTAATGCTTCTTCCCCTGCTGCTGCCCATCCTGTTGGGACGACGAACACGACGACAACATCCGTATATGTTCGAAGATAAAGTGTATCAAATGAGAATTTACCGGCAGAAGTTATATGTCCTAATGTTTTCCCTGAACAGAGACTTAAACTTTTTTGATGCAAAATATTATGAATTTAAAGTATTGCCTGTATTCATTGAACAGCAATAAAAACGTTGGCAGTCAAAATTATAGCAGGTCATTGGTAATCTATGGACAGCAGGAAAAATTAATTTTTTGGTTTAATCCTATTTCGGTAAAGTCGAGGTAATTTTCAAAGGATAAAAATGATTTAAGAAATATACAATCATTTTGGCTTAGCCATGTATTTTGGATTTAATCGTGTCCATTGCATAATTTTAGAGACGAGGCAAGATCTAGGAACTTAAAGAGATGCATTGCAAGCAATAAGCAGACATAATAAACAACAGAAGCAACAGGAATAATGGAGAGTAAGCAGATAGATCTCATATGATTTTACTGAGGTCCAAAGAGATTTTACTGAAAGGTTCTTTTACGTCGCGCAATTATTCTCACAGCAGACATTGAGCTATTTTATGTAACGCGTATGAATTTCCCAACTCAAGTCGTCTCTTGGGAATTCCTGCGCTCCATCAGACTGAGTATCACGTGACATCTGAACCGCCTGGGATTGTCATAATTATCATGAGAATATAAAGATCCCCATAATATTCATAAGATTAAAGCGCTTGTTGTGAGTGCAACTTTATAATGCGATTCCATAATGAAACAGATGGAAAATGAATAAAACCTACCTAAGTGAACCAAATTAGTACTCTCTTAATTTCCTAACGAAATGTTTACTGATTTTCATTTAAAAAAAAAACCAACCCACACACACAATACAAACGAACTGAGACACTTTATGATATTAAGTCTAAATCAACAATAATAGGTACAATGCTTATTTCCTTTACTTTCATGAACTTTTTTAATTATCTGGAAGAAATGAATCTTGGTGGTACACATTTTTCCTTCACCTTCGATGATTATTACAGAGAGAGACTATTGACATAAAAAATCTGAGAACACATCGGGAAACAGTCATGATGTTAACCCTCATCTTGCAACGCATAGTTGTTGATTCTCTACATTGCATGGTTCACTGTTGAGGCTTTACAAAAACAAGAATGTTCTAAGAAACATCATTAAAAGCCCTCTTTACTCGTAAGGGATTTTAGTGCTACCTATCTATCCACATATCCATCTATTCATCTATTTATCTATCTGCCAATATGTACATGTATCTTTCTGTCTGTCTGTCTGTCTGTCTGTCTGTCTGTCTCTCTCTCTCTCTCAATCTATCTATGTGTTTAACGTCTACTATATTACAGCCTCTATTCTATCTATGACCAATCTGTCTATTTGTCAGTTTATATACGTACAATTCTGTATCTACCATTCTTTCTTTAACATTTCACTATTTTGATATATCTATCTGCATCTTTGTGTCAATATATCTTTCACTCTACATGTCTGCCAGTCCATCTATCTATCTATTCATCAATCGATGTACCTAGGAGAAAGGAAACGATGTAATAGAAGAATGAAATAAGAAAAAATCAGGGAAAATAATCAAAGTAATTAGATACATACATTGACGGATGAATCATCGAATATCCTTGATAATAAATGCCCCCCCCCCCCCCCCTCTGCCCTCCTCTCCCCCCAATCCTTTTCACCTCATCCCCCACCCCAACTTCTTTCCATTTTTCCTGTTCCTCCTCATTCAGATGAAAAGCGACTCTATAATCTTGATGATTCCCCACTGACCTGAAACCCTTCATAATTTGCAATGATAATAAAATGAGTCACAAGATAAGGTCACGTGGGCCTAGAGGAATTCCTGCCATTCTAATATTACGTGATATAGGTCAGCGAGGAATCACCCCGAAAAGGGTCCTTGCCAATTACGTTAAGTATAGGCACAGATGCTGCAAGGAAGAACGAGGGGGAAAAAAAAGGAGTGGACGAGAGAGTAATGTAAAATTATATTAAACTTTTAACGAAAATGATAAGTTTGATAATGATAGTGAAGGTCCATTTAAATGAAGGATGATGCTGCTGATAATTATGTTAACGATAATATTAATAACGACAAATGCATGGTGAGAAATACCCGGATCGTAATGATGTGGATGACAATAGGGTGATTTTGGTGATGATGGTAGCCATGACTTCCACTGCGAAAAAGTCGATGATGCCATTGAGGAGGCACTTGAAATGCAGGAGATGCTGATGATTTTTCTTCTTTAGTCATAGGGATGATGGTTATGGTGGTGGTCGAGGAAGAGTTGTGTGTGTGTATGTGGAGGGGTTAAAATTGGCAATTATGATGAAGATGATATTAATAATTATGATCATTGGATTTTGTTTTATGATGATCAGAATCTACTTGGACCTTTTGACCCTTTGTTTCAGATCAACTCTACCAGTGGATGAGCTTCATTAGCCATGCCGTGCCTTGCTCGACAAGGGCGTGGATGAAAAAACCGAACAGATTCGAGGACCCTCCACCGACGGCTTGTAAAAACGATGTCACTTGCATTATTGTCCCTTGAGATACATCGTGAGGCTACTTAGGGCCTGTTTTTTTTGTCTTTTTTATTTGATCTTAACAACATATTTTTTTTCACTATCTACACCTATTGTGTGTCTAACTAATAATCAAGTAAAGCTAAGAAATGAACACAAATTTGTCTTACTGAATAATGCCGACACTGTTTGTTGTACAAAAATATTATTATTGCTGGTTTTACGAATTTTTTTTTAAAAGACGGATCTCTTTCAGCTGTTCTCACATCTGTCTGTAAGTCCTACACTATTCGCGTTCAGTGTGTCAAGTTAAACCATACAACTTGAATTTGCCTCTCTCAAATAAAAATTTGATATGTTGTTTGAAGCCTGAAAGACCATAAACATACCGCTTCGATTAAATGAAATACACACTCTTTCCATCAATCCCATCTATATTAAGCAATATCAAAACGTACCCATTGACTCTCATAGCTATACATGAGATTCGAGGATACGTGAATGTCATTGAAACAGAAAATGAACATCGACAATGCTCTACTGAGGATAATTTATTTGTTCCTTTACCTCTCTTTATTCTTTTCTTATGAACTTTGGAAACTAGTATTTTTAAGGGAGGGCATAATCAGATATTTTTAACGAAGTTCCTATTATTCAGAAGGATCTGGCTTTTCAAAGTTTGAGATCCTGAAAAAAAAAGCCCCAAAAAGTTAAGAGATTGGAACGATGATTGGTTTCAGTCCTGCTTGACAAACCCCTATCACTCATCATTCAAAAAGTCCTTGTTATTCTTCACGTTCTAAAAAATTGCGACCAGATTCCTAGCGTTGTTTAGATTATCGTTTCTTTTTTTTTTTTTTTTTTTTTCTTTTTCATTTTCTTTAAAAGTTTAACATGTTGCTCTCTTTGCTTTCTCTTCGTCGAAACGCGCCTATGTTAGTCACCCGCTACCCTATTTGATTAGTATCTTGCTAAAGAAAATTGAACTTGTCAAAGCTGAGATGGGCAGACCTGTCGGCTTTAGTATTAGAAAGGATAAAATGGCAACTCCGTTTTTGACAGCTGGAAAAAGACTTCTAGAATTATAGAGTTTTTAACAATTTCTTTTTTTTTTGTTGTTGTCGGCCTTAAAGTTTCTAGATTTCCTCTGAGATCGTACATGACATGAGAACGGTACTCTGGTTTTGTGAAATTGTCTTTACTCTAATATATGAAAGGTTAAGCGAAAAAACTCAAGAATTTTCTGTGTTATGAATCTTGATAAAACGCATCTCATATAGAGATTAGTAAGTTATGAGACCATCATTGTATCGACAGATATCGAAACGAAGAACAAACACAAAAAACAAACAAAAAACAAACAAACAAACAAACAACAACAACAAAAAAACAACAACCCAAAACGCAACAACTGGTACAACACCACGGATGCAATCAAATGATATTAAACAAGACCAAGCAATCTTATGGTCTTAAAATAAATGCTGAATACGATTTTCTTCAGTGACAAATAGAGGGAAAAAGAAACAAAAAAAAAAAAAAAAATCTTAAAATTTCTGTTGTAAAATATTATGAGATCGAAAAATACAAAACGAAACAAAACAAAAACTCCAGCATACGTTTGTTATTTCAAAAGGAAGTTTTGGAATGGAAATAACGTCAGTCTCTATGCATAATTTTTCTAAAGAAGTAACATTTCTATCCCTACAGCGCATCCCTGCTATATATATATATATATATATATATATATATATATATATATATATATATATATAAACAACTCCCCAAGAAAATAAAGAAGCAGAAAGGGAACAAAACAAAAGAATAAATTGCTATGAGAAAAACAAGCAATCCCTATCGTCTGCATATAGAAACGGAACTGGCGCCTTGAGGAATGTTTTCCCCTGAAAAGACATTAATCTTGCGGTGCATATATTTATAGATATCAATCAAAAAGGATCATAAGTCTAATGCTCGGGTAGGACGAGCCGGATAAAGCGAAGACGAAAAAGAACGTAAGAATATCTTTATTCCTCGTTATCTCTATGATCGGCTTAAGTGTGTGTCTACGTACAGAAAAGTTGGCTCGTATCTACTGACTTGATGCTTCCGTGTAAATTAAAACAAAACAAAATAAAACTATAAACGAGGATATAATTGGTTTGTCCACTAAGATTGGAAACTTTTTAAAAAATGATTTTATAAAAGAGGTGCGTCAAGATTTTATTTCTTATTTTACCTTTTCTGTTTTTTCCTTTTCGAATTTATTTGAAACAAAAACAATTTTGTCACAGAGACTTAAGGATTCTTTAAATTTGGAAGAGAAAACAAATGAAACGGATATTAAGTATTTCCTTGACTGATATTCTTCTAGGCTTGTAAAATAGTTTTCAGATGAATATGTATCAACCAACATTTCCAAATAAGAGCGGACAGGCTCGGCAAGTCAAGTGCTTCGGAATTTCATTTTTAGAGTTAAGATGCTACACTGAAAAGCGAAAAGTAACCCCCCCACCCTTTTTTTTTTTTTCAAATGTGACCCAAAACCATTTTAGAAACAATTACAACTAAGAGAACTCTTGATCAAAGACCCAAGTTTTCAGGATGATAATGCCAGGGCCTCCTGAGTTCCCTTCAGACATTGTTAGCTGAATCTCCAACAAAATAATACAATCACTTAGGAATAAGACGGCACAAAATTATCGCTAAACGAGAAGGACTGTCTGATAAACGAAAAAAAAAGAGCTTGAGAAATTAGAAAACCTGGGCCAATCCGTAGAAAATCTCAACCACAAAAGAAATATATCGGTAAAAATATAGAAATACGAATGTAGATAATGACCCAAAGGGAAAAAAAAGATACATGAAAAAAAATTGAATGAAAGATCTCGACAAAGACTGAATAGATTGGAGGTGGAACGCCAACAATCAGACGAGAGCCACTCGAAAGAAACGCAACGCAAGAGTGGATAACTCTAGATGAAAACAAAACAAACTCTTCTTTTGCAGTAGAGCAATCAGCCGGACTCGGCCTGTGGACAGCGCTGGAGCGGCGTTGCCAAGGGGAAGAAGCACGTTTCAATTTCCGGTGCTGCCCTAACGGCACTCCGGAGAATGATCGTCGACGGCTGCCAACCCCCACAGAATTGGGACGGTGAAAGGCCGGAGGAAATTCTCAAGAAAAGACAAGATTAAAGAAATTGATTTTCACAAATTACTTTACGTAATGTTTATATATTGAAACAAAAAAACAAACAAACAAACAAAAAAAAACAAAAAACAAAAAAACAAACAAACAAACCCACGCGCGGTTTCAACATTGCGATTATTTAGATCGGACGCGAAAGTTTAAAAAGATAAAAGAAAGACAAAAAGAAGGGGTATGAATGATAAATCAAAGAAACATACCATTTAAAAAATAAAAAAAACAAAAAACCATGAACATACATATCATCCTGCAAGATTATTCAGGGGAAAAAAGGAAGGCAAACAAGAAGACAAACAAGACAGAAAATCACAGCATTAGAGGCACCAAGCTTTGTTTGAAATAGCCAGAAGGTTATATACATGATCGTGTACCTCTCCATCTTTTTAAACTTTTTTCTTGTGTGTGCATGTTTCTTTAGCATTGGGTGAAACATTGTTTACTTATAAAGCAAGATGGACGAGATTTTATAAAATGATTTTTTATTTCCATGATAATTACTGAATATAATGTCCAGTTTCATGCGCTCTTTTTTGTTTTAGAGATAGATTTCTAGATCAAGTCATAAAAGGAATCCTATAAATAGACATATGGATGATAAAATGAGGCTGAGGATTTGCAAATGTAACCACAACTCTCTTCCAAAAAAAAAAAAAAAAAAGAGGAAAGACAATTGAAATCTAAAACGCCCATTTTCAATCTTCACGTGAAATTAAATTTCTTATCTTTTACAATGACAAAGAGTCATGACGTTTTTGAAACTAGTTAATAGCATCAATCTCACAATAGAGTATATTAATCAGTTTCTTTACTAATGATTTACCATAAAAGCTTATTTTCGACTAATTTCGTGATCTAAGTTCTAGCTTAGATTTCAAGTTTCTTGTTTAATACCTAATGAACATAAAAAACTTATTGGCGTCAAATTTCATGTAGCCTAAGTTCTTGTAGTTCTGTATCTAATGACCATCAAAGATTATTGGCGACATATTTCATACCACCTTAATCCTAGATAAGATATCTAGATTAGATTTTTAGTTTGTGGTTCTATATCTAATGACCATCAAAGTTTATTGGAGACATATTACATGCCACCTTAATTAAGATATCTAGATTAGATTTTTAGTTTGTGGTTCTATATCTAATGACCATAAAAGATTATTGGCAACATATTTCATGCCACCTTAATCCTAGATAAGATAACTAGATTAGATTATTAGTTTGTGGTTCTACATCTCATGACCATAAAAACTTACTGGCAACATATTTCGTACAATCTAAGTTCTAGACTAATATCTAGATTAGATTTCAAGTTTGAGGATGTAACAATAAAGACTCCAATAATTGATGACAGGAAAAAATTGTCAGCTGAGCTTTAATGAGTTGGCCACCATTTTCTGCATGAGCGACCATTCAAGCATAAAAAAATTATGTGCTTAGGTAAGACTTGCGTTAAGGTGATTTCGTTGCAACACACACACAAAAAAAACTATTTCAAGAAGCAATGCTCGCTTGCATAATGTACTTCAGTTGTTTATGTCACCCACAACTATTTCCAAATCGTTTTAAGGACTAGCCTTTTTTTTCTTCTTCCTCAATCTAACGCTTTATTCAGCTATGATTTTTCTTAACAAAATTAAAATCTACTTTCCCTGACACCAAACAGAGATTGCGTACTGAAAAAAAATGTTTACGAAAATAAGACGTAACTCTTGTTTCCAGTTTACAATAAAACTAGCGGAGAGTTAAGGATATACCTCTCTTTTTGTTATACATTTTCTGCAATGTGAAGCAGCTTAGCTGAATAATTAATTAAAAAAATAAATCTTGCTTACTCCATCGTTACAACTGCACTATTAGCAAAAACTAAAAACTTTGAAGAGTCGTCCATTGAACGAACATTATTTGAAAAAAAAAAAAAACAGTTTGAAGTGTTCGTTCCTACACAAGGAACTTCTTTAAACTAAACTAAACTTAACAAGTTTTACCCAAGCCCCATGCCATAAAGCCTGGAACAAACTGCTCGAGAGATTCCCCTGACACCGAGCACCCACGCTCTGCGATTCCCCAAAGATGAGCAACGGCCAAGCGAGACAACTCATCGTTATGATGGCCGCCTGTCCGTGCCCTTATGACATCCTAGTCGACAAGCATCAATTTGCAGAGTGCTTCCCCCTTTTCAGATCGCCCCTTCCAAGACAAAGTAATGACGCCGCATCTCAGAGATAACGAGAGGGACCTGCACAGAGAGCTAAGATTTCGGGGGTTTCTTCACTCCATTCCTCAGGCCCTCCAACACCTCCCACTAAAGAAAAAAAACAACATAGAAGCACCAATGTCTTCATCGACTTTCCTTTATCAATCTTCTCTTCCGCCATACAAACAAGACTCATCTTTTAGCTTTGCAATGGTGTACTGGCCTTAAGGTCCATCCCCACTCCCCCCCCCCCCACACACACACACACCCACCGCAACGCCGAGTCGAGCTTTTTAATAAGGCATTTTTTAAAAATTCTTTTCACGCTTTATTCCCCCCTATTCCCTACATACACCCGTTCGAAGTACAAGATGTACCCCGTGTTAGTGGTAGACAGAGCAGCACTAAACACAGTCCGCGTTGATTACTTACAGAGTTATGAGCCCGTACCGCCACGAGATGAGAACTTGCTTTCGACGGTTTGGTCTACGTATTTTCGTAATTTTTTTTTCTAGTTTCTTTCCAGTAAATTGTGCAAGAGACCGATGGTCCTGCGTACGTTGCTACACTTGAATATAATATAAGACAATATATGAGCTTTAGTCCGCTAATTGGCCGGTGACCTTCCTAAAGGTCAGGACGTTCCGTATTGGTTGGGCTTTTAGAAACTGGGTTTTACCAATATTTTGCTAACTTCTCCTCCATACCACATCTCTAGCTCTGTCTGTCTAAGACTGTGCGCGTGTCTCTCTCTGTCTGACTCTCTTTCTTCCTCCTTCTCCCTCCCTCCTCCTCTTCTCTCTCCCCCTCCCCCTCCCTAT
>JAWDGP010006167.1:347500-351728 GCA_033675545.1 Elysia crispata
AGAGAGAGAGAGAGAGAGAGAGAGAGAGAGAGAGAGAGAGAGAGAGGCCATGACAGGGGAGACAGAGACAAAGAAATAAAAACAAAAGAAAAGAAAAAAAAGGGGAACAAAAAAGAAAAATATGAAAAGGAAAGGGAGAGGGGGACACTCGAACTTGGTCGTTGCATGTCAAATATAAGAGTTGATAGCAATTTGAAAACAAAAGGAGAAAAATGGTGGAAAGTAAAAAAAATCAGAGTCCATCTAGGCTTCTTAGAGAAAGAAAGAGAGAAAGATAAGAAGAATGAAAGGGAATAAACCTTGGAGTAAAGAATTGTAGATAAACATATTATGGAGAGGAATTTAGAAATACTTCTCGGTATATTTGTGAGTTATATGCATTTGCTGAGTTCAGTTAATAACAAGGCAGCAATAACCACAAGGTAAAAAAGAGGCAAAAGAAAGGGAGAGAGAGAGAGAGAGAGAGAGAGAGAGAGAGAGAGAGAGAGAGAGAGAGAGAGAGAGAGAAAGAGAGAGAGTGAGAGAGACAGAGAGAGAGAGGAGGAGCGAAAAATCGAAGAGAATTAAAAGGAGAAAAAGAACAGTGTAGATAAAGGAGGAGAGGGAGAGACAGGGAGAGACAGGGAGGGAAAGAGAGAAAGAGAGAAAGAAATAGAAAGGTTGAAAGAGACAGAGACAGAGAGAGAAAAAGAGACCGAGAGACTAGAATAGGGAGCTAAAATTACGGCTGCCTGCAAGAACAACATTCAGACAATAACGATTGACGGAGACAAAAAGGCTTTTGAAAACCTGGCTATCAGGGAAAAAAACAACAGAATTAACTGCTGGGATGAAGAGAGCGAGGAGGAACGAAAAAAGAAAAAGGAAAGAAAATAGAACAAAGCTAACCGATACATCATTCAGCCCGTAACTGTGGACAATTACAGACCGATGTATAAACATAAAATTCGCTTCGCCCAGGGAACCGGGGTAACAATAGCATTAATGAGTATTAATAACCCGGGGCAAATAATGAGGAAAAAATGGGGTACTGGGATGACTGAAATTAAGAAAAATAGAGTGTAATGTAGAGGCAAGAGAGAGAGAGAGAGAGAGAGAGAGAGAGAGAGAGAGAGAGAGAGAGAGAGAGAGAGAGAGAGAGAGAGAGAGAGAGAGAGAGAGAGAGAGAGAGAGAGAGAGAGAGAGAGAGAGAGAGAGAGAGAGAGAGAGAGAAGGCGGAAGAGAGAGAATGAGGGGGAGAGAGAGACAGAGGGGAGGAAGCGAAAGAAAGAGAGAAAGGGAGAGAGGAAGAAAGAGAGGGAGGGGAGGAAGCGAAAGAAAGAGAGAAAGGAAGAGAGGAAGAACGAGAGGGAGGGGAGGGAGGTATTGTATTCCCGAGCCCAAGCCTTTTACTCACTTTGATTGCCTGTAATAGCTAGGATTGATAACCTTTTGTTTTCCGTAAATGAGGCCCTCTGTAAATTGTAAAGCTGATCGCCCTCCTATTGTTTGGCGGACAAGTAAATCTGATTGCTCGTCGAGCTTTTGGCACGAAGATCTCTACGATGTTGGATGGTCAATGATGTTAACGAGGAATTGGAAGAAGCGGGAGAGGAAGGGGAGGAGGGTGGTTTGGGGTTGGGGGTTGGGAGATGGAAAACGTTTAAATGCCCCACGCCAGATAAAAAACTGGCATGTGTTGACACGGTATAGCAAACATTCGTACTCAATTTAGGAAGGAAGAAAAAAGAAATTTGTGTGGGTACACGTTTGCGTGTGTATGCGTGTATGATTTTTCTAAAGGAGTGGGAGGGGAGGGAGTAGTGGAAGTGGAGAGATGATGGGGAAGGGGACGAGAAAAAGAACACAGAGGAGGGCAAAGAGAGTAGGGGGAGGGGGAGAGAGGGGTGGATATCGAGGCCTCTCCAGATCACTGTATGATTTTGATACGTGTTGCTGAGTTGGATTGGTGGTGACAGTTTCAGAGGAGAAAAGCATCAATAGAGTACTACAAAAATACCGTGGATGAAAAGAGAAGGGATAAAAAGAAGAAATTAAAAAAAAAAAAATCGCATTAAAATTTTTAATATATTTTATTGTCAAGGCGTCGAGCCACGCTTAACAGTAGGAAAAAAATTGCAGGTTCGAAATTGAAAAAAAAAAAAAAAACTGACATAAATTCCTCATGCAACGTCCGAACGTCACAGAAATGTGATGGCCGAATTTATAGAAATGTAACATCCAAACTTGACAGAAATGTAACATCCAAACTTGACAGAAATGTAACATCCAAACTTCACAGAAATGTAACATCCAAACTTGACAGAAATGTAAAATCCAAACTTCACAGAAATACAAAATCCAAACTTTACAGAAATGTGATGGCGAAACTTGAGACAGAAATGTAAAATTCAAACTTTACTGAAATGTGATGGCCGAACTTGACAGAAACCTAACTTACAAACTTCACAGAAATGTGATGATCGAACTTTACTGAATTGTAATGCGCAAAATTAACAGAAATATAATATCTAAACTTGACAGAAACGTGGCGTCCAAACATTAAAGAAATGTTTTGAGTGAATCATGACTGGGTGATCAATACTGTGTTTGACTGCTAAATTAGCAAGTTTAGTTTTCTAATTCATGTATGTATGTATGTCTGTGTGTGTGTGTGCGCGCGCGCGTGCGTGCGTATGTGTATGTATGTATGTATGTATGTATGTATGTGTATGTGAATGGACGAGTACATGATTGTGTCATTGTATTTATGAATCTGTCTGTCTGTCTGCTTTTTTCAATCTCTCTCTGTCTCCTCTCTCTCTCTCTCTCTCTCTCTCTCTCTCTCTCTCTCTCTTCCTATACTTTCTTTCTCATTTTCTCGCACACACTCGTATCAATTCACCCAATCATAGTTACTCTCAGCAACACACCAAAGAGTAAGCCCTGTCACCAGCAGTGCATACAGTGGTTAATGAAGCGGAACGAAAATCAGGGGACATTGGTTTGTTTGAGTTAGGTTCAATTAAGGAACCAAGTAACACTCGGTGAGAACTGGGCGGCTGCTACTGCAGGTCTGTATACATGCACGTGCCGCGGTAAAAGGTGTGTGAGTGACCAAGAGTTATTGGTTAATTGATTGCCCGACCATTTAAATGTTGAGCAATTTCCATCGTGCCCAGCCCACCGTATGAAACGGTCTCAAGGCTTAAAAAAGTTGCTCATTCGATGGCTAGGTGTTACCAAGTCGAAGTCTGGAGCCTTAACCGCGGTTATCTCTACAGTTAGCTATAAAGAAGGCCTTGCGTTAACTCAACGAAACATCGGGGAGAAGCAGGTATAGATAAGTTAAACAAAATAATAATAATAAAATGAAATAAATTTTGAAGCAGACAAAGATCAACTAAGAAAAGCTGGCTGGTGCATGCACGTGATAGAGTGAATAGAAGTTAGCATGACTGTTACTATAAGTTAGCATGATTTACATATTGTTGGATTTTTTTTTATATTATTTATATACTTATTTATTTATTTAGAGAATTGTCGCATGTCCAGTCCATCACAAGCAGTGATCAACAGCTGCCTCCTACTCGATCATGTTGAGGATTTTTGTTTTCAAAAATCTATCGGGAAGTACTAAATAAGAGCATGATAACTATGAATGAGAAGGGTACAATAGGGGTGCAAATAAAGGTGAATATAAAGGAGAAGACTTCCGTAGATTAGATATATAAATCGTTTTAAGTATTAAGAAGTTAAAAAATAAGATAAATCGGGAAAAAAGAAGAAAGAGAAAGAGGAAAAGATCCACAGAGATTCAGATATTGCTCAATGATTTGTATAAATTCGGTCAAGCGGAAAATATTTTACCGTTAATACAATAAAAGCATAGATACGTGGGATATAAATAGGGCTCTCAGATCCATATGCACGCGTATATGCTATTAGATTTCGACGACATAATTTAGTTTTAATCGTATAGAAAACAAAACGTACTATTTAAAAAAAGGTCCAGAGTATAAAAAAAAATTCGTTTATGTTAATCATGAAAGAAATTCTGCGCTATTAAGATGATATGGACATGAACACCCATTTTTTCAGTTCTGTCTGTCGCCTAAATCATTTGGTTTTCGTCGGCAACACACCCTGCTTATCTTTCCATCTTCTCAAAAAACTTTTTTCTTTCTTTTGCCCAACACACTATCTTTTATATACCTATGTGCCTTCTCATGATTGATTCTTTCTTCCA
>JAWDGP010006169.1:0-130000 GCA_033675545.1 Elysia crispata
CGCGAAACACGCCTGGCCTACATACACAATTACCCCAATTCTGCATGTACACCAAACACACCTGGCCTAGACACGTGGACTACAAGAGCGCAACTACTAACTAAGAGAGGACTGACCAGACAAAGGGCCCGCTCCACCCCCCTGGCGGGCCCCCCAACGAGGGTTGCTTCGCAATAAAAAAAATATCAGTATTTAAAGAAAAAACATTTTTAGTATATACACAATAGTCAACATGAGGGGGACAAACAGCTGTGAATGGCTGTTGTTGGGAAAAACGGAGGTGTGCGGCAAGAGCTGTATGGGAAAATACTGCAAGACCCACAATGCTAGGATTGCAAAGGGCGGGGGCACGATTCCCTGTATAGGCTGCGGATTAGGGGTAAAAACATTCCTAGCTCGTTGTAAAGAATGTGGCGCAGATTGTGCTCGAGTCAAGAAATGGTGGGCTAGGCAGCGGAACTTTAGGGTGGAGCTTCTACGCCTATCCACCATAGAAATTTAGCTATACCCTCTATACGAGGGTTATTTTAGCCAATATTTTTTTTTTTCATTTAGATATTTTGTTACATATAGGTATACCCATTCCACAATGGTGACCATGGACGAATACATAGAGAAACTACTGGCAGAGATGCCAGATTCGGCTATCTGCAATGTGATCCAAAACATTCTGGACGAGCCCATTCCAGAGGCTGTTAAAAGACATTTGCTGAAGCCTCTACAGCCTCGGAAATATCGGCCTATTCCTCCGCCGCGAAAGGCAAAAGCGAGGAAAAGTAAGGTCATCCAGGAGGAATTTGACCCCATCCCTAGCCACAAGGTTCTGAGGTCTGTGGGGGACTACCAGGAGGAGCTCCTGGGTCTGTTTGAAGAACCGAAAGAACTCACCTTCCGGCGGACGCGATGGACGCTCGGAAACTTCCTGCGCGGGTGGCAAATGGATGTGCCCCAGGGGCACCCACAAGGTGCTGACCCCAGAACCTTTCTCGAGAGTGTGGAACCTAAGATCCGCGAAAAACTCGAGGAGGAGCTCAGAGCCTTAAGAGGAGGGTTGAAATTCCAGCTGGCTCTGAAGGTTGAACTCGTGAAGGCCAACCCAGACGGCAGCGAGGAGTTCATGGAGCCCATCCTACGCCACAAACAGGAGGCCGTCCTTCAGAAAAACGAGATCACAGCAGCCCTCGAGGAAGCATTCCCGAGGCTGCAGGAAACTCTCGAAAAATGGACCCAAAGAGGATCTGGGTGGGCGGTAGTGCAGGTTCGCAAACTTTGGTTAGATATCGCCCGATATCAACCTCTCCGGGGCGGATCCTACATCCCACTGCCGCCGGAACTGAAAAGCAAGAAGGCGGTGGTCAACGTGAAAAACAAGGATGACCACTGCCTGCGATGGGCCCTCCGATCTGCCCTGTTTCAAGCTGCAGATCACCCAGACAGACCCACCAAATACCCCACCGCAGATGGATTAGACTTCACCGGTATCGATGCCCCCACACCCATCTCTCAGATCGGCAAGGTGGAGCGCCAGAACGACCTTGCCATAAACGTGTTCGGCTGGGACAAGGGAGTGATAGTGCACCACATCTCCAAACAGCCAGAAGAGGATGCCAGGATCAATCTGCTGTTGATTGAGAAAGCGGGCAAGTTCCACTACACCTGGATCAAAAACCTCAACCGACTTCTCTACGACCAGAACAAACACAGAGAGCAGAAGCACTTCTGCGAGCGTTGCCTCCATGGGTACAAGCGCGAGGATCTGTTGGAAGCTCACAGGCCGGAGTGCAAGGGAATTGGCCAGACAGCCGTCAGGGTGGAGATGCCCCAAGAGGGCAAGCTCACCTTTCAGAACCACCACAAACAGCTGCCCGCGCCTTACGTTATCTACGCCGACTTCGAAGCCCTCACCACGAAAGTCGAAGGGCCGGAGCTCGACCCGACAAAAAGCAACACCCAGAGGACACAACACCACGAGGCATGCAGTTACTGCTACGTGGTGGTGCGGTGCGACGGGAAGACAGAGGCGCCTGCCGAATACCGGGGGCCCAACGCAGCAGAACACTTCCTCCGAGCTCTCCAAGTGGAAGAGCGTGGGATCCAGAAAGTGCTGGCGAAACCGCAAGCCATGAGAATGACAAGAGCAGACTGGGAGAGCCACAGGACTGCGAGCAGATGCCATGTGTGTGACGGACTCCTGAAAGGAGACTCTGTAAAGGACCACTGCCACATCACCGGTAGGTACCGAGGGGCCGCCCACAACGCTTGCAACCTCAAACTGCGGCTCAGCCCCAAAACCACAACCATACCAGTTGTGTTCCACAACCTGCGGGGGTACGACAGCCACCTGCTGATGCAGGCGATATCCAAGGTGGAAGGGCGGGTTTCCTGCATCCCCAACAACACCGAGAAGTACATATCCTTCTCCCTGGGGCAGCTGCGCTTCATCGATAGCGCCCAGTTCCTGCAGGCGAGCCTCGACAAGCTGGTATCCGCAAACAAGCCCGAGGCCTTCCACATCACGGCCCACTACGAGCCCGACCAGTACAAGCGCGCGCTGCTCATGCGCAAAGGTGTGTACCCCTATGAGTACATGGACTCCTGGGAGCGCTTCGAGGAGACCCAGCTTCCACCGAAGGAGGACTTCTACTCCAAGCTCACAGGCGCAAATATTTCCGATAGTGACTACACCCATGCCCAGAGGGTCTGGGAGACCTTCGGGTGTCAAACCCTAGGCAACTACACCGACCTCTACTGCCGGACCGACGTGCTGCTCCTTGCCGATGTCTTTGAGAACTTTCGAAAGACTTCCCAGAAACAATATGGGTTGGACCCGGCGAATTATTACACCAGTCCAGGCCTATCTTGGGATGCTCTCCTCAAAAAGACCGGAGTAGAACTGGAGCTGCTCACAGACTATGACCAACACCTCTTCATCGAGAAGGGGATGCGTGGAGGCATCTCGATGGTGTCGAAGCGCCACGCCAGGGCGAACAACCCCGCAGTAGAGGGATACGACCCGGAGAAGCCCAACAACCACATTCTCTACCTTGACGCCAACAACCTTTACGGGTGGGCCATGAGCCAGCCCCTTCCGACTGGCGGATTTCGATGGGTAGAGGACTGTGATGGGCTGGTTGGTACAATAAAAGACCAACCGGCCGACGGGCCCGAGGGTTTTATCCTCGAGGTGGACCTGGAGTACCCCCAGGAGCTTCACGATGAGCACAACGCCTACCCGCTCGCTCCAGAGCGCATGGTGGTTCAGAAAAAGTGGATGTCAGAGTATCAGCATGGCCTTCTGGGCGCAGGGGTGGTGTCCGCCGAGGTCGAAAAGCTGGTCCCCAACCTCCGCGACAAGAACCACTACGTGCTCCACTACCGCAACCTCCAGCTTTACTTGGGACTCGGGATGAAGCTGAAAAAGGTACACCGCGCCCTGCGCTTCGAGCAGAGCCCCTGGATGGAGCCCTACATTCGGATGAACACCGAGCTGCGAAAGCAGGCCACCAGCGCCTTTGAGAAGGATCTCTACAAACTCGCCAATAACTCTGTCCTTGGTAAGACCATGGAGAACCTGTGAAAGCGAGTCGACGTTAAGCTGGTGCGCTCGCACGAGGAGGACAAACTCCGCCGGTTGATCGCCAGCCCGTCTTTCGCCAGAGCAAACATCTTCGACGACGACCTCGCCGCCATAGAGGTCCACAAGAGCCGTCTAGTCCTCAACCGCCCCGTATACGTGGGCATGAGCATTCTCGACCTATCGAAGACCCTCATGTACGACTTCTACTACGGGCAGCTGAAGAACCAGTACGGAGACCGGTGCCAGCTCCTCTATACCGACACCGACAGCCTCCTCCTCGAGATCGAGACGGAGGACGTCTATCGGGATATGATTGCGCATGCAGGTCTATACGACACGTCCGACTACCCACGCGAGCACCCTCTGCACAGCGTTGAAAACAAAAAGGTTGTCGGGAAGATGACAGATGAATGTGCCGGGCGCCCAATCGCGGAATACATCGGCTTGCGCCCCAAGATGTACAGCATCCTCGAGGCTAACGGGGACAACATAAAGAAAGCCAAGGGCGTGAAGAAAGCTGTCGTGAAGAAACACATAAGACACAAACAGTACAGGGAGGCTCTCTTCGAGAAAACGACCTTCCACCACGGCATGAATGTCCTGCGATCAGAGCGCCACCATATCTATGGGCAGCGCCTCCACAAGGTATCGCTGTCTCCCTTCGACTCCAAGCGGTGGATCGCAGAAAACGGGGTGGGCACTCTGGCCTATGGGCACAGGGATGCCCTACCAGCAGGCATGCCAGGGGGCACAACTGAGATGGACGATTACATTGACGAACTTCTTAACGGTTGAGAACACCATCTGGAGGCAGTTGAGTGTCAGGGGGCACAACCAGAAGCTCCTCACGGACAAACCCCCGACTAGGTCCTTGACTTGCAGAGTCAAGATAATAAAGCACAGGCTCTCCGGGCTTGATCACGGTGCGCCCTAGTCGGTACACCCGGAGGGACCACACAGGGTCTGTGGCGCGACGCCGCCCACCCTCGAGTTCGCCGGGCTGATAGAGGAAGCGAACACCAACCCCAGAAGGGAGCTTCTGCTCTTGAAGGCCAACAGGGCGGCCGGGAACCGTAGAAGAGGGCTCTCCACTCACAGACTTTACCCTAATGGCCTCAGAAGGACGCTTACCGGTCAGCCGGGTGACCTCTCCATTCAGAGCAGAGACGACCGCAGGCAGCCGCCGCACCCACTCTGTGGATCGTTCACCAACAGGCAGCCGCATCTCCTGGGCGTACTGGTGGCCGAAGAGCCTCTCAGACAGAGTTCTGTTCCACCGCTCCACGATTCCTTGGTCCCGGTGGGAATCGACCCGGCCGCGCCTGGCCTCGACGTTGTGCCTAGCAAGGAGTTGGCTAACTTCCCCATAAATTCGCGTCCAGGGTCCACCTGCAGCAGCTTGGGCCACGTCAGAGGCCCCCGTTTGTAGATGCGAGACAGGGCATCGGCGACCTCTGCTGCACCCTTGCTAGTCAGCGGCTCGGCCTCCTTGTACCGCGAGGCAACGTCGACTACGGTGAGGGGGTACTTATAGGTCTTCCGTCCCACGCGGTTGTGGGGAAGAAAGAGCAGGTCGGCTTGATGGACCTCATTTGGCACCTGGACATCAAACTTTGGTCTCGGTATGTGCCGCGCCGCAGGCAGGTAGATCTGCCAGATGGCTTGTTTCTTCAGCCAGTTCTTAGCCGCATCGAGAGGGACCCCCGCTGCAGACGCCAGCTTCTTGATGGCGGTGATTCCTTTCCAGTAGCCCCTGGGGCTATAATAAATCCTCGACAGGTGATAGTCCATTGTCATGTATTCCAAAAGCCCAACCAACCTCCAACACGGGCAACCCATCGCGAGCGAGGCCAGAAAAAATTGGGGGTCACACCGTCTATCTCTTAGCGATCTAGTATGTCACAAGGCCGGTTACGGCCATCCCCTGATAACAAATGACAATTTCGCGTTCTTTTTGGGCGCTACTAGGTGTATAAAAGTCGGAAAGCTGGGGCTCGGGGACTAGCGGGTCAAGGGTTTCCCCGGTGCTGCGTCGGCGTCGTGGAAGTCCTGGACTGCCTGGTGTTGTTCCCTGAGCTTTTTGTTGATCCAGTCAAGGCGTTCATTACGCTTCTGAGACCATTCAGCCTGGGCGCTCTGCAGCTGCTCCATGGCCTCGTCGTGTCGTTTACGTTCTTCGGCTGCATCTCCTTTGTCGAGTTTTGAGAACAGGTAGTTGCTTCCCGAGAACGCCAGAGCGTTCACAAGGGCGCCTCCGACGAGAAGCGCGACGCTAGCCATTGTGCTAATCTACAATATTAGCAGGGATTATTTTCTGTTTAATCAAAATGGCGAACGAGGCATTCATGAACACCAGCCCGGCGTCGCGTGCCGTCAGGTCGAGTTTTGCGTACCCTATCGAAAACCCGCTGATAACGGCGGCATGATACAGGGCGTTCGCTATAGCTTTTCCGTCAATCGAAGCCATGGTGTTGTTATTCCATATAATGTGGACTATGCGAAACCTTCAATTGCTGAGCAGACCCCGCGCTGTTCTGCAGGGTTGGGGTTTTTTTCTCCTTTGGCGGCCTCGGTTCGGCGCGGTGAAACTTAGACCAATAGGCCAGCACCACAACAACAGCTACCAGTGCGCCTACAGGCCAGGGTAACATAGAGCCATCCGCTTCTTTTTTGTCGCTGCGTCGAAGCGGAGCGGCTTCCTCGTCGGGCGGCCCCGGATCGGCCACGAACGCGGGATCCCGTAGAGCCTCCTTGGCTGCCGCGAGTTCTCTTTCAAGGCGCTCCGTCTTGGCTTTCCTGGAGGCGGCGCCGGCACGCCCCGCGGCAGCCTTCTTCTCGTCTTTCTGTTTAGGCGGCCGGCTGGGTGACGACGTCGTCTCGGCAGTCACCCTCAAAACCGGCTCCGCGGCATCCTCCGCCGAGGCCGACGGCGTGGCTGTCTCCGGTGAGGGCGACTCCACCGGTGGAGTCACATTGCTGTCTCTCGAGTCCATCTTCTTCTATACGCCTTGGGCATTGGTGTCCAAATTGGCAGTACTTCGCCGTGGTCAGTGCCGCGGTCATCGGCGCCAGAAGCTTCCCGTAGCGGTAGTATAATTCGCAAGCAGTACTGGTGAGCGCGTGGTCGACAAACGGGTCGGACTCTAGGTCCTCCAAGAGCGGCCTTTGATTCTCGGGAGGGATAGGGAGAAACATACTGACCACACTCGTGTACAGCTGCAGAGCCGCGCGCCCCAGAGTTTTTGTCATGGCAGCCCCCAGTCGTGCCTCGTAGCGGGCGTAGAGCTTTCCAACCTCGTCGTCGCCCAGTGCATCGATTTCTTCCACGGACCAGGCCTTCCCAAGGTACTGTCTGGCCTGCTCCACGGCTACGATGTTGGCCAGCCTCTCGCGTTGTGCCGCCGCTGCGGGCGTTGGTTTAACGCCCGTGCCGGCGGTTTCTTCGGCGAGCAGTCCTTCGAGCAAATCGTCCATCTGTTTTCTTAGTTTCTTCGTATGCAATAAAGAAATAAGTTTCCGAATTTCTCGCCTAGCTCTAATATATTCACCGACGACCCAAAGGAGAACCACAAGTGTGGTCAAGGAGATATGCAGCTGGCTGAGTAGTCTTCAACACCAGCTTAGCATGTTTTTCCAAGGCGAGCCAGCGACGTATGTCAACTCGTTCTTCCCGTGAAGCTATAACATCGTTCTCCCGGAGGCACTCCTCGAAAGAGTCTCGGTCCTTGCAGTGGAATAAAGCCACCCACTGGGTCTGTTCACGCAGGTCTTTGAGGACCGAGTTGTATAGCTGAGACAGAACCCAGACGGATTGCTGGGCGTGGCGGCCGGAGAAGTCCAACTCCGAGAGGGTATCTCTCTTTTTCGTCATCGCCTGCGAGGCGCTGCAGTCGTCGATGATGAAAAGGGTCGGCTCGCCTTGGAAACGGCGATACCAAAAGCGAAGCCAATCGTGTAGACGTTCGCCTGGGTCGACAATAAAAACATCGGGGTCACTCCACACCCACGGACGACCCTGGAAGTTGGTGTTGTGCCGGATGGTGGGGCATAGTATGACGATGTGCTGGAAGACACCGCGATAAGGCCTCTTCTCGAGGAGGTCCAGGACGAACGCCGTTTTCCCGCAGCCTGTTTGCCCAGAAATGACGGCCGAGTGGGCGGCGCGCGGCAAGTTGCTAATACAAGATGGGCGTGATTCGCCCATCCTCCAGGTTTAGTTGTGCATCCATGATGAGGATGACGTACACATCCAATACGCCGGCGGCCTCGGGCTTCTTTGTGATCTGCAGCGTCACACCTTCCGACGAGTTCTCGATTCGTCGCCCCGTACCGTGGAGCTGATCGTCATCACTGGACCGCAGGTCAAGCCACAGGGCGTACTTGCTGGTGAGGTACTCGGGGAGAGACACATCCGCCAGGGCGAGGTCTTTCGCTACCATACCTATCATGGGGTGCCGCTTGGAGCCGCTTGCGTGAAGCTTTCTGGCCTCGTCCCACTGCTAGTATGCGCGCAGGCCCTGCGCATAGAGCTCGTTCGGGACGCCCTCGACGGTAACTTCAACTTTCGTAATCTGGGGGTTGTAGAAGGCCTCCGTGTCGCGCTGGAAGGCAGCCGCGGGGTCCACAAAGCAGCAGGAGTCCCTTCATGGAGCGCGCTGGGGTGTTGATGTTCCAGACTGTCGCTCTTATCTCGGCGGAGCTTGCGGTGCCGGAGGATACGCTCGTAGAGGATCGCAAAGCGGCTGGCGTACTGGGAGCGGATCAGTCGGGCGAGTTCGGCGTTGGTGACCTTATCGAACTCTAGACTGATGTTTTCGACCGTGTAGCTGGTGGAAGCGGCGGTGGTCTGTACGGTCGAGCCGTACTCGTTAAACGTGAGTTCATACTCCAGCCGGTCTCCGAGCCCCGCCTGGTAGAACGGCATGTGACTCTCTAGAATTTCAAAGTCGAGTGGCACGAAGAACCTGTTGCCGTACGCTTCTGAAATGGCCTTGTCGGCGGGGACGTTTGCGGCGTCCCCCGCGCCGACACGAAGCTTGGTCGCGTTGCGGTCGGCGGTGGTGTCTATGCCCTGATATTGCGCGTTCTCGCGCTCACGGGCGGTCTTCCAGAGATCTTGGTAGCAGTAATAGACGTCTGAATCATCGATCGACATAACCTCGTTTCCGCTGAAGTGAATGGTCATCCTCTTGCAGATTGCGCGGCCAATGTTTTGAACCAGCGTTCTGTTGGCGTCGGTCGACGACAGCGAGATTGTGAAAGCCAGCCGCGCGGTCCCTGGCACGATGACATCGTCGGCCCCCAAATTGGGGAAGCGAACCAGCAACTGCTGGTTTTGGTCGACTGTTGCGGGGTTGTTTGTCACTACAACAGTCTGCCTCGTGGCCTTCACCCCAAGGGAGTCACGTAGGCGCCGGTACGGGTTCAGTTTATTGCCGAAAGAACTTGAAGCCATGGTGGTATTGAACTTGGACACCCATTCTTCAAAACACGAACATGGATGTCTTTGATTTTGATCGTCCCAGAGCTGACGCTGCCCACGGTGTTATTACCGATGAAACCCCCCTCATTGATTATACTCCTGAAGTCACTATCACCGCGGGCGGTGGCGCTGAAACCTCATTCATTACCCCTCCCGAAGACGTATGGGAGGCCCAAAATGAAACGCCCTCATGGGTTGCCAGTAGCGTACCATCAGGTGTTTCTCAAGAAGATCTTGCTGATGCGCAACATACAAAGGCTCTCGTAGATAGATGGCAGAGAGAGAGAGGGGGGAAGTGCAGCAAAACCTAGAGTTCGCATCTTCGACCAAGGGTGATCTCTGGCTAAGGTGGGGGAATCGATGGCCCCTCCTAACCAACAAGAATAAGCCTGGGGAGTTCCTCGCACCCTCGACTCTCAAAAGGTACCGCATCGATGTAGCTAGGGCGTTGGGCGTCTACAAGAGCACCGGCCTATCTCCCCAGGATGTTGCGGACCTCAACAAAGCCGACCAGCAGGTGGGCGAGGCGGCCTCGGCCATAGAAACAGGCCCGCTTGAAGATCTTGGGCAGACCATTATAAAGGTCGAGGCCGCTGTTCAGACCGCGGGAAATATCTTCGCTGTGACAGAACGGCCCGGCGTCCCCCCAATGACCCAACGCGAATTTCTGGGCATCTGCCGGGCCCTGGAAACGATCCGAGGGGAACACACAAACAATCTAGCCAAGCTCACGGAACTGGATAAACACATCGCCTTGGAAGAACGCAAGCTAGAAGAGGCCCCTGACGAGACTACTAAAAACATAATAGCCGAACGCCTGCGTAAACTGCAGGATGAAAGGGCTTCCCGCCTTGAGGCCGCTTCGACCACCAGAAAGGCTCTCCGGTCCCAGATCAGCCATATACGTGAAACCCTGCACCGGATCCTATATGAGGACAAAACCCTCGCCGAGCGAATAAAGACCCTCTTTCGTGAGCAGGGAATCACGATCGCATCGATCCTTACGGCACTCGGGATGACTATTTCTACAATAATCCTCGCTCTCACGGGCGGTTCTGGAGGCGGTGCCGCCCCACCGCAGCCGCCGCAGCCTCCCGGTAAGGGCGGGGTCAAAGAGTGGCTTAAAAAGCATCTCCAAAGCCTCGGAAGGATCCTGGCTAAACTGGCTGACAAGTCGGCAGCCGCCCTTCCAGGAATTATCGGGTCGATCGTCTCCTGGCTCCTGTCCCTCCTCGGGAAAACCGCAGTCTGGCTGGCTGGTAATCTGTGGGCCGTTCTTCTGGCTGTCGGGGGTTTACTGCTTGTGGCGACGCGCGAGTGGCTGCTACCTAAGAAACCAAAGCAGGCCTAGGCCGACGGCAATACCGCCTACGATGAGGGCTGTTTTTTCGTCCTCGTGGGCCTCATAGTCTGCTTTGGCTGCCGCCGCCGCCTCCGAGGCGGGGTGCGGCCTTGCGCCGCTCTGACTGGTAGTCGCCTCTGACGGCGAGTCGACGCCCATCGGTATAACGAGCCCCTTTTCGCCGGTGTCATTTGCGGCGTCTGGTGGTGGGGCGGCACCCTTATTCAGGCCGATATTCAAGCCCAGGTGCTGTTCACTGGTCGCGATAACGAGCAAGTTATTGTAGCCCACTCTCTTATCCATGCGGAGTAGCATGTTGCCTGGGGCCATGAAAAGACCCTCCCCAAAGGAGAGGTTGACCTCAGAGCGGGCATACTGTAGGGCTTCCTGATAACGGTCTATTGATGAGGGGATGTCCACAGGAGAAGCTATGACAGTTTCAACGTTCGCTAGGAACTGCTGCTGCGTATCTGAGGCCGTCGCCCCGACGCCTAGAATGTTTGCGCGGGTCTGGGCCTGGGCGGTGAGGATGGCCCACACGTAGGTCCGGCTACTATCCTTCAACCTATTGACACCGGGGAGGGTGAAGCCATCTGACTTATTGAGTATGAAATTCTTCCAGGCCGTGTCTACTCCGGCGGTATCCTGATCGATGTAGTCCACGTGGGGAATGCCGTGATGTGTCGAGTGTGTGAACGACATTCTGTCCGGGTTATACTCCCCGTCACCAACTGGGCTATATCCGACCCCGGACAAGTAGAAGTAGACTCGGCCGAGCCTCTGGGTGTGGCCACGGATCTTCCAATCAGAGTGTGGGGAGATGCCAAATTCTTCGCAGATTCTCTCGTACCCCTCGCGGTCGTAAGGATTGTTTACCACTTTCCATTCCCGCTCCGGGGGAATTCGGGCCTGTATATCTTCCAGTATACGGCGTGTTTGGTAGTACGCGTGGAAGCGGTAGAAGGACTGCAGAGGGGCATCAGCGACAGTCAAATGGTCATCCGCCGAAACTCCACAACCTGTGGTGGCACACCAAACGGCGAAGTTTAACTCGTTCTGCCAAAACTGCATCGGGGTTTTACACCAAGCCTGGAACGTGTCGTCTGAAATAATCCTAGGCAGGCGGTAGTGTTCGAAGACATTGCGATACTTAGCCCTGAACCATTTCTGCAGGTCGTCGGCCTGAACCTGAACCTGGCCTTCTGCGAGATTGCCAACATCGCGAGCCGCGGCTTTTTGGAGGCCGGGATGGAACTTGGCTTCACTATTAAACTTGAAAGCTTTCGCATTCATAATATTGGGTCGGTATGTTCCACACGCTTTCAAACGTTCAAAGAGGGGAGGCGGTCCCCCTCCAGCGGTGCATTGACAACCGCGATGGGCGCCTCTCCATTGGTTTGCGATCGATAACCTTCGCCGCGGGGTGGTACAACATCGAACGAGGGGAGAAGTTTTCTTGGAGAAGCACCGGGGGGCCAGAAGAAACCCTCAACATCCCGCCCGGTCTGTATGGGTTCGACCGACTAAAGGAGGTTCTCAAAGGGGCCAGCCACACGCTAACGGTCTGTGGAGAGAACGGGTTGATCACCCTAACAGTCGCCCCCGGGTGGGCAATCCTTCTATCCGATGGCTTGCTGGCGCTTCTCGGCCTGGACGACGGCTTGGGCGGAGTCTGGCTCGACGCCGGCGTGTATACGGGCGATCGCCCTGTAAACTTTGCGACGAGGCAAATGCTGTGGGTCCACTTGGAGGAGATAAACACGGCCGAAAATATTGTTGATGGGGCTCCCTCAACACTCCTGGCCGGCATCGGGCTGGGGCGCCACGCCTTCGGGGACATAAACACGGTCCGCATGGAGTGCCCAGAATATAAGCGCCTTCGAGATGGCACGGTCGGCGAGTTAAAGGTTTCCATTAGGGATGCATCATCAGGAAAGGCAATTTCCAACCAAGATCTCCCGATACACGTTACGCTCGAGGTCGTCAGAAAATGAGTATCTTCGGCGAGAGGATCAGCCGCGGGCCTGACCTGGCCGAAGTCCTATCTGGCTATGCTAAAAAAGACTACGTAGATGCACAAGACGGCCTCCGTGTCCTGAAGACGGGCGACACCATGAGTGGTGATCTGGACATGGGGGGGCAACTGGTGCGTGGGCTGCCCAGAGACCTACGGCCGTACAAAGGTGATGAGGCTACTTAATGGAACCAGGCTGATGCTTTCGAAGCCGCGGTAGATAGGCGTAAGCCTATGATAACTGTGTGGGCCGAACAGAAACGGTCTATGCTCGATAACCGATACGAGTGGTCATTTGGCAGCGATGCAGCTAGGGGCCTTGCAGATGGGGGCTACCCCATGATGGCCGCAGGTAGGGTCCTTCGTATGGGGCTGTCGACAACAGCACCTCACAACTTAATCTCCGCCGCCCGTGTCAATGTTTCGGTCAACGGGATGGAAAACCCGTTATATAGTGTGATAAAGCCCCCGGGCCAAGCCTGCGGTATTTCTATATTTTCAACCCCTCTGGCGCTGCAGCAAGGCGACAAAATAAACTTTAGATCAGCCTCGTCCACCCCCGAAATCGCGAGCGCAGTGGTCTCCCTCCTAATTGAACTTGACTTGTAGATGACACATTGGTGGTAAAATACAATGAAGCAAGTTACTCCAACAGCCCCATCGGACGCTCTCTACCCAGAGCTGCCCGATGACGGCAATGTTGCCGGCGGCACCCCGCAACTGCCAGATCAGTACTTCCGACTCCAGGAGATCTCGCGACTTCGGAAGCACCTCGAAGACGAAAAAGATAGACAATCCCAGCTCTATAAGAAAAACCGGCGCGGGATTAACGCTGTAGATGCTGTCGACACGGCGCTACTCTCAGCCAGTGTGGGGATGGGCATTGGAGGTGTGGGCCTCCTGTCCACGATCATAGCAGCCCCGGTTGTACTGGGGTTTGAGGTTGCAGCCTTGGGCTGTGGACTACTCAGTGCCGCCGGTAAATTTGTCAGCCGCCGGCTCTCGGTGAAGGCAAAAAAGCACGACGAAATTATGATTCTTGCTGGCAGTAAACTCAACTCCATATCCGCCCATGTCTCGAGAGCACTCACAGATGGTCAGATCTCTGATGAAGAATTCCGCATAGTTGTTGATGAGGTCCACAAATATACCCAGATGAAGGCAGAAATTCGGGATAGGGCAAAAAAGGCGCATGCCGCGGTCACTCTCGACGAGGAAGCGCTTATTCAGAGAGGCCGGGACGAGGCCAGGGCCAGTTTCATGAAGAAATTGGCTGCACCTTAGTCTTCTTTAAGCGGCGACAACATACGCCATACAGCCCGCCTCCATACTCCGTAACTCTGTAAGACTAACTTTCATCCACATTTTTCTTATTTATGCCCCTTGAACCAAACTGCAAATAGCTCGCCTATTTAATTCCTGGTTTGATCAGCCAGCCTGGCCAGTATGCTATAGTTGGCCTTTGACCCCCTGTCCTAGATAGCTGGTTGTGTGTACATTGCACCATCAGTCTTATCTGGCTTCTAGATAGCTGGTTCTGTGTACATTGCACCATCAGTCTTATCTGGCTTCTAGAAGGTACAGCTGGTGTAATATAGCAGGATGTAGCGGAATATTCACAACCATGGATTGGGGTGCAATATCTGTCTATCAGCTTATATATAAGCTATAAGTTGTCACGCATTCCACACCGTGACCGGTCACTCTCGACGAGGAAGCGCTTATTCAGAGAGGCCGGGACGAAGCCAGGGCCAGTTTCATGAAGAAATTGGCTGCGCCATAAACTGCTTTGTGAGGCCACGGCACGAAGGGCCGTGTTGCCGACGTGCCGTCGCAACAACACACAGCCCGCCTCCATACACAGTTACTCAGAAACAAGTTGACGGAAGTTGGTGGTTTAGTGACCACCCGATCCTCACTGGCCCAGGATCTGAGAGCAAGTGGCTGTGGGGGTGGCTGCGCGAGCAGCTGCTCGCGAGCCGCTCGCGCCGCCGTTGTGCCGTGTTCAGGCTGTACTTGCTCTATAAAGTGAGAGAGGGGAAGAGGAGAGTTTGGTAATGGCCCGCGTTCATGTATGAACGCCGTTGCTATGGTGTGTTTACCTTGGATACCGCGTTCTTGCAGGACCGTCCCTACGGCCCACATCTAACAAGCTGCGCTCTAGGCCTGGTTCCATTTTTTTGATCTGTCCTCCGAATTTTTTCCTATCTTGAAACTAGCCTTGGGGGCTGCGCTGGGCATGGCAGAGGGTGTGGGGGTGGGTGCCGCGGCAAAGGCTTCGCGTACATTGTGCATGTAGGCCGGCCTCTGGTTGATTTTTTTGTTGTTGCGAAGCAATATGGTTGGGGGGCCCGCCAGGGGGGTGGGGCGGGCCCCTCGTCTGGTTAACCAATTGGTAGTTGCGCGTGTGTAGGCCGGACGTGTTTCACGTACATACACAATTGTTGCAATTGTGTATGTAGGCCAGGCGTGTTTCGCGTACATAAAGAATTGGGTTCCGAGTGCATGTAGATGTGGTATGTTTTTCGTGCTAGGTGGTCCAGAACCCCCCCTCTGTATACTAGTTCAATTATTAAGCGACATTTTTTTGTCATCGCTGTAGTGTAAAACTTTTCTAGCGAGCAATTACACTAAATATGATTATGATTTTCTGCTTGCATTTTTCATGAGCTTAAATCTCATTTGTCCATCGAACTGAAATCTGAAAAGAAATATTAAAGTTTCAATACATTTATTTTCTCTTTCAGAACAGTTGAAAATCCTATTTATCCTCTTCACTGGACAAATCCGTAATGTGGAATATCTTTTTGGAATGGAACGAATACATCCCCTTGGGTAAAGACGAAAACAAAGAGAATTTAAGAACAACGGTTTCAGATAAACGTCATAACCGAAATAGAAGATTGGTTGATAATGAAACAGCGAGATCTATTGAGCAGAGAACATGATAACAAACATCAGAATATTCCCCTAATACCCTTGAGGAAAATTAAGGTTTATAGAAAATAGTTTCGTCCTGATGAAATATAAACATGAAATTTAATCACCCAGATGTTTGCATTTTATCAATAATTTTTCCAACTAATTTTGCTTGCCTAAAAATTCACAAAAAAAAAAAGAAAAGAAAGGTCATAATAATATACATTCAAAACGAGATTAATTTCTAAGAGTGTTCGAATTTGTACAAGAACGTAAGTGGAGCTGGGATAGCCTGAAACAACATCAAACATAACATTTTAATGGTAGACGGTCACCTTTCGAGAAAAGATTAAAGATGCTACTGACACATTTTCTATGGCAGATATATAGAAGCTGCAAATAACCGTAACACATCAAGATAAAAGACAAGAACCTGAAGAAGATTAAAAGTGGCAGAGGGATAAAAGAACAACAGGGACGAAATAGCAAAAAAGTCAAAAGAAATAGAGAAAAGATAAATATTAGTTATCATTAACGGAACAAAAAATGCATACATTGTAGAGATATCATTTAAGAAAAAGAAACACCTTAAAATCATTTAGTCATTTACATAAGGAAGAAAACTAATCAACAATTTATCACAATAACAAGGATATCAATAGCATCAATTTAGACCGTTACGTCATATCAAGTAATAAAAGCAACCAAAATCATGTCCAGCATATACGGCAGCATTGTCGGATTCTTGTTTAATTCAATCAAGTTGAGAAAACAAACCATCACCCAAACGATGAAATCCAAGCTACCTGCACTATTTTGAATTAGGATTAATTTTGAAATACGACCAATGAAAATGTAGTTCGTCAACGTCAACATCATTTTTTTTTTTTTTACATTTCAAAAATTATCGGTAGCATTTGAAAACAAAATGATTGTACGGATTATTGAAAGGCACAATAAACACTCTTTCTCAGGTGATTATTCGAGAAAACCTTTGTTCAAGATTAATGACGAAGAGTATAGCTTCTTCTTTAACAAAAAAAAATGTAAAAATAGGACATGTATAAGAAATGGATACCGATTTTTTAGGTTTGGAGATAAAAGAGCCTGATTAAACTTCCTTAATTCTTCAAGAACAATATTATTTCCCTTTGAAAGTTCAAATATTTTTTCCCCTTTTTTAAAGGTGAATTCTTGTTAGCGAAAACAAACTTGAAACGATAAGAACCTTTGAAGATTTTTTTTTCCTGAATATTATGGTAAAATTAGATGCAATATTTGTGTATGTTAATATTTTACTTGCTTTTAAAACCGTAGAGTACAGCGTACAAACTAAAATTTTCAGACAATGAAAACTCAATAAAATAAAAGGCTAAATATAACTACGTAAAACATCGAATACTGTACTTAATCTGCCCAAGCGTCAAATGCATGATGTGTACAAACCATTTGCTGTATGATGCACACAGGCAGCGTGTTTCAACACTGGTCAGCCATTTGTCTACCGAAGTTTAAAGCATCGATCCTGCACAAAAGCTTCTGTCTGTGCTCAACTAGTTTCTCCATTTGAAGGAAAAACAAAACGGAAGAAAATGAATTTAAATATTCTACGCATGAAACTGGGTTTATTTAACATTCCTTGGTCCTTTTCAGGATAATTCCAGGAAACCATAGATATTTACCGCAGATTTTGTAAAACTGCTAAAAGCTACCATAGATTGATTCTATTTTGAGATAGTTGTTAATGGTCATGATTAAGAGCGCAGCGAGAAAGGAGCAGAAGACAAATCAATGAGAAGGAACATATCTCAAGCCTCAAGTCACTGTATTACAAGCTGTCAGGCTGGTCTCGGTCTTTGCGTCTACTTGGGAAGACCCGACATCCACACTGGCTGGATCTTAATTAAATATTGATTGTATCGGCATAAAGATATTACAAGATTACTTAGTTCACTTACTGCCCAACACTAGGACAGCAGAGAGAAACATAGGAACTATTCAATGATGTGAAAAGAACTTGAATTTCTTTTTAATGATTTAGTTGAGGATTTTTTATGCAAATTATTGAACACCCCTAAAACTCTTCACAGTTGAAATTTCAGGATTACATGAGGGTCAATGGTTCAGGAGACAGCCCTAGATTGTGAGCCTTGGTGATTTATTTCCAGTTCTTTAAGTATTTGATACATCTAAATAGATCCTCATTGGGTTTGATTCTGTTGACATTGTCCACGGCTGTATTTTGATCTTTTTTTTTCGTGATACAGTGTGAAATTGAGATCTTAAATTTTTATTTAACGGCTGAGAATTAAAGCGAGTTGCAAGCACAGTGACGTCAGTAATCGTTGGAAAGCTGCTAAATATCTCCTTGATATAATTACAGACTTCGATTCATTAACACTCCTGTAGCCGTAACACGCTTGAATAAAATGAGGTATAGTTAGGATCAAACCTAATCAAGTAATTGTTGTGACAATGTGGAAGAAAATCGATACTAGAAATTCAAACGGGTAATTCTGCTTAGTCAGAGCTTATTACAGAAATATAATACGTGCCATTAGCGTATTCTGAGCGTCCATTATGAGCACATTGAAAAATTCAGTTTTTATGATAAATATGACTAATCCCAGTTTTCTCTCTCTCTCTCTCTCTCTCTCTCTCTCTCTCTCTCTCTCTCTCTCTCTCTCTCTCTCTCTTTTTACTTATATCTCTACGGGTGCTTTCAGATACCGGTAAATTCAAAACACAGACTAGTGCTAATTATTTATCTCCCACGCAAGTTTAAGAAAAATCTATAAAATGAAAATATCTTTAACGCAATCATTTTGAAATGTAAACAATCGTCACAGCGACTTCTCCGTACAGCCTGTTCATCGATAGTAATTTCTGCCATAGGTACTGCAGTGAACCTCCCCTAAGAAATTGGGTTAAATTTTGAGATTCAGTTGAGTACGGGTAAATTAAAACCGTCACCACAGCCATGTTTTCTTTCTTTCAACAAGTTGAAGATGAAAATCTGTCCGAGCCCACAAAGTCTGGACCAATAAGATAGGGGCGTAACTTCTCCGACATTGTGACCAATTTCCTGACAGTTTGTCAAGCAGGAATGTTGTGTTGCTCTGCCGTAGGTTGGCAGCCTTGCACAAAGCTCAAGCTATTTTACTTTGTTCAAATGTCTCACGGTAAAGCAAGGCTTCAAAGATATTGCGAGGCACACAGTTTAAAGTGAAAATTCTTCTTTTTTTATCCTTTAAAATTTTCTTTTATTATTCTATCGGCTGAATATGGAATTTTACCCTTTTTTCCGCATGTTAAGGCGATGGTTCATGTCGACAGGCTTTATCTCTGGGCAATTATGAGCAACAATGTCTTATCACAAGAAACAAAATGATCAAGAAATTCATCGATAAATACTGGGAAGTTTTTACTCACTTAATTCTGTAATCCAACACTTTTTCTTTATTTGCCCAAGAGGTTTTGAGAAACATTGACTCTTTGTAAAGAGATGTGCTAGCGGTTTCGGCAAAGCCCTTGCAATAATTGAAATATCCTGTGGCAACACTATGACAAACTGTTCCGCGGACTAATCCAAAGTCTTTTCAACAACTGAAGTTTGTGTGTATGGGATTTCAAAGTATTGACCACACTCTAGTTTCAATGGCCTCATGAACCAACTCGAACTTTGTTCTTATCTTTGAAAAGTGAATGCTCATAACGAAGGCCATCTTTATTCGCACAAACCGCATCTATCAAAGAACACAAGCGATATATATATATATATATATATATATATATATATATATATATATATATATACATACATATATATGGGTTTTGCAGTGTTCTATACATTGCAATTATTTCGTGACAATAATTTTACTAGGATTGTTCCCTCAAATGAAAAAAAATTGCACCATATTTCTCATTCTCTACATTTGACCATTTTAAAACTATTGAGGCAACCATATTCTATGCTAATGCGACCGCCCCACCATAAAAACTACGATGATCAATAAAACCCTTCAGGACTTCGTTTGGAAATCTCAAAATAGAAATGTTTATTTCAAAAATTGAAACAAACGTTTTTGTTTTTCTGATACAAGCTATGGATTTTAAGAGACAAACAAAAACAAAAGAAACCAAAAACGGATGCACACGATACAAAAATAGAGAAGAAAAAAAAAAGAGAGAGAGAGAGAGAGAGAGAGAGAGAGAGAGAGAGAGAGAGAGAGAGAGAGAGAGAGAGAGAGAGAGAGAGAGAGAGAGAGAGAGAGAGAGAGAGAGAGAAGAATTTCCTTGTAAAATCGTTAAAGGAAATCAAAAGAAAAAGATCATGTAACGGATTGCAAAATCTATCCGAAACAAATCATGAATAAAGAATAATTTTATTGATTTTTACTGCATTTGTCTTACTAGGGAAAAATTGTTTTTACTAGAATTTTATTGCTTGCTTCGTCTGACCACAGTAAGGTAAAAATTATATTAAAATAATTTGATTTGCTATTTTGTAAGGTTCATATATTCACATCAATGAAATCTTAAACTCGATTTTTATTAGCTAAAATGTTTTAGTTCTGGAAATATTTTCTGTCCATCATCGAAATTGCACTGAAAAAGTATGAAAATAATTTCTACGTTTCTTTAATAATCATAATTATTTTGAAGTTAAAGTTTAGTATTATAAATTTGTCTCGTTTGTTTCTGCATTGAAAAGTTATTTATTCCTCAAAAGGCTAAAAGGAAAAAAAAAACCAATCAAAACAACTGTATACAGTATACATCCAAACAATATATTGGATATAGTGCTAATATCCTTCTGCGGAGAAAAATGGCAAGTTGTCTTTTACTAATATTCCACCAAAATCAATGTAACTTCGTTCTTCCAAAATTAATGCCACTCTGAAGAAGTAATTAAACTATATTAGATTGCAATTAAAAGAATTAAGTGGAATGCACATTTTCTTTTGCTAAAATTAAATGTTCATTTGGTACCGGCCAATCCAAAGTTATCGGAAAATAGGAGTTGAGCTTGTTTTGTTTTCATCTTAAGTTGAAAAATGAAAAGTGTCATAGCGGAGCTCTCTAGCCTTTCCGTGGAGCGCCTTCTCTTAGCTAGCTCAATTTTTTAAAGCAAATTTACAGTATAGACTCTGATATGATAAAGTTTGTAAGGTGTTCATGAGATGCCATTAGCCTTTATGAAGCATGCTAAACGAAGGTAATGTTAAAGAGCAAAATGTGAGATTTTATCATATTCTTTAATGATTAATTAATTGAGAAGTTTTAAAAGACCAGTTCACCATGTTGCAGTGCATCATGAATTTTGTGTAAAGTGCTTTTTAACCGTCTTTTGCCTGATGGTCATCATTTTCTGCAACTGATTTAAAAATTCTTTTTATGCTGGGCTATCTCTTTCGTAGAGTAAATCATGTTTACCTTGACTTCTTTGAAACAGACCAGACTCTTACGTAACTCTCAGTGACTTAATGCTCTTAGTGAATGATTTATCATAAGAAACTGATGGTTTCAATTTTCACACTTCTGATTCTGTCACACATCTCTACGTGTCTGAAAGCTTTCTCCTATTAGTGTCCCAAATAAACAAATGAAAGTCTTCAGACGTTTGAAAAACCTATAATATAAATTTTAAGTGCAAGAAATGGGTAGATAAGTAGATATTGAGATAAACAAATTGATAGATTAATAGAAAAAAAATACATAAATGGACAGAGGAAGAGAATGGTGGAAGGAAAGAAATTGCATTGGTAAGGTGGAAGATCAGAATACTGCGCTAGAGTATGGAGGTGGGAATGTTTTGAAAAAGTTGTTAAATGATCAGCAGTAAATACAACAAAAAGGAATACATTATACTAAAGTTGTGTGGTAGTACAGACTGAGGACAAAATGGAATAAAAAAAAACCAAAGAGAGAGTGAGAGAAAGAGACAGGGGAGAGAGAGAGGGAGAGAGAGCGAGACAGAGAAATAGGCAGACAGACATACAGACAAATAGACAGACAATAAGATAATGCGGAAAAAGTATAAGGGATGAGAGCGTGTAAGTTAGAGTGAGAGAGATAGAAAGAACGAGATAGAGTGAGACAAACAGCAATAAAGCAGACAGAGGGAAAGAGTGGCAAAGTGCCAGTGAAAGAGATAGTATAAGGGGAAAGAGCTAAGAGAGAAAAGATAGATAAAAAGAGACAGAGTGAAAAAGGAAGAGAGAGGAAGAAAAGAGAGAGATCTCAGAAAAAAGATACATTGTCATACAGGCAAAGAGATTAGAGAGACAACCAAAAGAAACAGAGGAAAAGGACACAAGTGAAATAAAGAAAAAGATTAATATCTATACAGATATCTATATCTATATATATAAATATATACACACACATACACATTGAGAGAGAGGGAGAGGAAAAGAGAAATAACCAGAGAGCGAGGTAAAAAAGAATATAAAGAATAATAATAAGAAAAGTGAACGAAGAAATAAACTAATGATGTTGACAGGGACTGTTATTTGTGTCTGCATCACTACCTCAATTTGCTCTCGAACTAAGCAATCGATCTTTAAAGCGTTTCACGGCAGGAAAGATAGAATGAGAAGACTGATGAGAAAAAATAAAATGAAGAAAGAAAACGATATTTAGGAAGACGAAGAAGAGGATAAGAAGAGGAGGATGAGCAAGAGTAAAAAGAAGAAGAAGAAGAAGAAGAAGAAAAGTAGTAGTAGTAGTAGTAGTAGTAGTAGTAGTAGTAGTAGTAGTAGTAGTAGTAGTAGTAGTAGTAGTAGTAGTAGTAGTAGTAGTAGTAGTAGTAGTAGTAGTAGTAGTAGTAGTAGTAGTAGTAGTAGTAGTAGTAGTAGTAGTAGTAGTAGTAGTAGTAGCAGTAGTAATAGAAGTGGAAGTTTAAGTCGCAGGAGGAGGTGGACGAAAAGAAGGGGGAGAAAAAAGGTAAGTAAATCTGAGAAATAAAGATATGTAATTATTTGTATTACAAAGTGGATTTGGCCTTTTTTTTGACAAGTGGGCGAATTTTTAAACTTTTATTTTTTTGACTGCATCAACAATAGACATATGAAAATATGAGAACATGCTAGCCAATCAAAACGTGCAAGAAAATGAGAATATCAAAACATGGCTGGCGCATGAAATATTAATGTGACGCTTTCATGCAGCTTAGGCAAAATGTTATGATGTTTCTATAAAATGTTTTTCGATCGTAACATTTAAATAACATCGGACATATCTGATATGCTCCTGGTCAAAGTTTATTACTGGAAAAAGCTATGAACAACGAAACGATTGAGGGAAGCGTGTTGTTTTACATTGTACCCATAGACTTAGCGGGGAATAAATAAAAAGAAATATAAACATTAAGCAGAACACTCCTGCTTGTATTGATCTTTTCATGAAGTATAAGACAAGCCTAGAATGATGTTCTCCACAACTTTTTCTTCTTTGCATCAGTTGTTGACAGTTCAAAGCATATTGCCATCAAAACTACCTCATCTGGGTATATTGCTTTAACTATCATACCACAGAGATCTTTTAAAGTCAGTGATAGAAATCAATGCTGATTTTAGAGCTCTTTTTCTTTTCCTTATTTCTTCCCTATCTATCTGAAAAGCGTTGCAGGTTTAATGCGGGTTCCTCACCTCTTGTCGACGTTGGGCATACAATGTATAACATATAAAACTTTTTAATGCATGTCATTCCATTTTTATAATTACTTAGGTAGTATCTGTTTTCGAATATTTGTTGACATGAAATGCTTCAAAAGATATTCTTTTCAAAACTGCAATAGCCTATTCATGCTTCAAGCTGTATTATTTCTTTCCACCGTTAAGGATCACCATGGACATAATTTTGCTGACGAGATCAGTGGAGATAGCTACCTTCGAACTCGAAGCCAATAAATGGTGTACTTCATTCAAATAAAACTGTTTGATATAAATATACGAAACTCGCGTTAGCATGATTGTGTCCTCATAAATGTAGTTTCGTACATGAGTAGAAAGAGTATACTTATACAAAAATTGTATATAATAAGTACTGACATATGGAATAACAGCATCCATCATTTGTGACGAAGATTTTTAACACAGTGTAATATTTATAGTTGTTAAGTGATCTAATATACACTTTATTTGTATAGTCTTTTGGAAACGGTGCGTTATTCATCACGACTTGTTTGATATAGCCTCTCTTGAATGAGCTCTTTATGAAGCTTTCTTAAAAATAGAGCAGCTCAAACTGACTCACATATAAACATTCATTTCATTTTTACTTTAATAAAAAAATATGAGAACATAAGATTACATACATTATTCCTTTTGGAGTAATATGTTTTAACGTATTGCATGTAAAATTGAGAAGTCAACAAGACTTAGTGTTCAATGAATTGAAGGCGGCTGTTTAGACAACAATTAAGACTACGTGATAACATCTATATCTACACATTTAAAAACAAATAACTCACAGTACTAGTATGGACCTGATCTTGTCGAGAGTATGAGACATGAGACTTGCAGAGAGACCTAAACCAACAAAACTCTAGAAGCTGAAAAACACGGTAAACATCGTCAGGAAACTAATGGGGTGTATGATAGAATTAACAGGGAAATTCTTCCATCGCATGCCAAGCAGCCTTGCTAAATTGTACTTAAATAGAAGATTCTCAACGTATATCGACATAGAAGGTTTCTGTTTAATAAGCTTATTTAAGAAATTAACTCCAAATTAAAGTAGAGTCAAAATTTTACGTAAGAGAAAGTATCTCTTGCAAGAATGATGCTTTCATATAGAGAGAACAAAACTGGGTTTTATTTATTCTGCCACGAACCTTTGTGGTGCAATAGATCTATACCCATCCCATACTGAATCCTTTCCAACCTTTTTTTTTCACACGCACTAACTCATACAGACGCGTACGCACACTCACCCTGAACCAGAGTAATCATTCAGGTCGTAATGCCAAGCTCCCCATCTTTGCACAAATCACCTGTTTCAGAGACCGCATAGTTTGCGTGCCATTAGCGAAGTTCTGTTCCTGCTATCGAATAGCTACATGGCGCTTTTAGAGCTCGTTCCCACTGAGCTACTTAGGTCCGTATCTCAAAGAAACAGCATATTTTTTTTTTTGTTATTCCAGTCCAGACGCGCAATTACTGAGATGTGTAGATCAAGTGAGACGTGCATCGGATGGAATTGATATCTGATCATCAGTTGGTGGTTAATTATGAGAAGTATGTCATGGTTGTCACCCCCCCCCCTCCCCACGGCTTAGAGGAATGATGTAAGCAATGATGGACTGGAAGCAGAGTTGATTCCACAACCACCATTGTTCCAGACTGTTGGATGTGAGCAGGACTGACCCACTGGTACAGGATGATTACTCTCAGGTTATAATCAAGATCACCATGTATCGTGATTAGATTACTGCCCAGCTCTGTGGGAGACTGTTGCCATGGATACAGGCCGGGTCTAGAGTAATGGCAAATATTAACACTCGACTTTAGGTTAAGATTTACACTGTCAAAATATTTTAAAAAAGACAAAACAAAACAAAAAAAAAACAAAAAAAAAAAAAAACACCCCAGAAAACAACCAAAAACCAAAAACCTCAGTGAACAAAAAACAATTAGGAAAAAAATAACAGTTTTGGCAAAAGGATGAAATAAACTTACAAAAATCGACTTTCATACAATAAATCAGTGTAACATACAACAAATTAATGTATTGATGACAAAGTAAGAATAAAGTAAAAGCTGACAGCAGTTAACAATCTTAGTGATTCCATAAGGATTTTTATGAAAACATAAGAAAAACTAGAAACAAAACTTTGTTTTAAGCAGAAGAGGAACAACTCAAAAGTTTTCCACATAAAAATAGTACATGTCTGGGATTGCTCTTGTCTTTATTGCATCGTTAAGATAATTCATGTGAGACTGAAGGGGGAATGTTAAGTCTGTCGAGACATCGCAAGACAAACAAATCAATATGGCTTTTTTCTAGTCCATTTACGAATTCATCGTCTTATATGTAATAATTGAAAATGGCGTGAGGGTCTATGATGTTTCCAACCAGAGATAAAGTTCCTTTTAACAAGAAGTGAATTGATGGTTATTAAGGTTAGTTCTCCATCATTTGAATATTGAAACTTTGAAGGAAAATAGCTTGATAAAGCATTCACAGAGAATGGCATAATATAATTTAAAATCAAATAAACTCTATTTCCTAAGGCCAATTACATACTTGTTCTAGTAGGGAGTTTGAAATAGATTTTAAAGGTTAAAAGACACGAAGCACAGATCTGAAGATACACATTGCTTGGTATGTGTTGTTTTTTTTAAGTGAACTCAGAATATTGATTTAAAGTCGCAAGTTCTGAATCCGTGTGATATTTGAAGAATCGCATATATTGAGATTTATAGCGATATACATGTATTCACTTAGAACTTTGATAAAATAAACTTGTACCCATGCCTGCTTTAATTTAGATGATAAATACACAATCGCAAACCCCAGAAGGCAAAGCAGTTTGTGAATCTTAATGTCTAAATTTACTCTTAATTTTAACTATGATAATGAAACACATCTACTTCAGCTCTCAGAGGACCTCTCATCCGGTGGAAATCTTCCTAATCAGAGTTATGACAATTTGCTGACATTGGAGGAAATTCCGCTTACCCTCGCAAGCCCTGAAATTACTTAATATATAAAATCTTTACTAGTATTTTCCTTCATGTGCAATGCGTCGGTCCAATTTAAATAATTTAATTTTTATAGTGCGCACACAATGATCTAATATTGAAGCGATGTTTTTTCTATTTCCGTTCGGTAGAACTTAACATGCAATGAAGTAATTGGAACCCACAACATTTATTACAAATATGTTGGTTCAGGCCATCTCACATGAATTCAGCGCCTGATTTTCCTGTTACAAGCATTCTTCAAACCTGAGCTGTACAAACTTCGTTTCCTGAATATTTTCTGAAAATCTCGCTTTTGAAAAAAAATGCTGATTTGTGGTTTTTTGAGGGTATCGTTTTTTTTTGTTTTTTTTTTTAATGCACATCTTCTATTTTCCTCTCATTTCTGTGTGCCGCTCCCACTGATCGTCTTGTCCTTCTTCTAGTCCAAGGATCGATACATGCATGGGTTGTTGAATCTGCCAAGATTGATGAGGTTTTAAAAAGAAGATATTCCCTGCTAGACGGTGCAGGGCACATTACACACAGATCATGACACTGGACGAAAAACTTCGCTTCCCTCTCCCTCTCTCTCTCCTCCTGCTCCCCTCCCCTCCTCCTCTCTCTCTCTCTCTCTCTCTCTCTCTCTCTCTCTCTGTCTGTCTGTCTCTCTCTCACTCACTCACTCACTCACGGTTTACCGTCTACTTGTCTTGACAGTCCGAGTGAGCCGAGAGCACATTAAGAGGCCAGCTTTTTCCAGTGCTGAAATAAACCGTAAATATTACATACTCAACAGAGAGTGTTGCAAAAGAATAACGATGATCCAGAAAAGAAACTTTAAAATATAAAAACACGGCTCTACCCTTTACATATTACCTTTTCTGGCCCATTTTAAGCTTCTCTTCTTGTCTTTGCCATAAACATAAATATCACTTCGCGTTTCATATTTCGAGGACCCATCAAAGAAACAGAGGTTTGAAACCCCCTAGGGGCCATACCAGAATCCCATTCCACCATGCATTGTGGCGTGTGAGACTGTTCCTCTCACTGGGCCAGCCTGCAGAGCCATGGAGTTGAGGAGAAAGATGAGTTAACGAACGGAAGTCGGTTCTGATTGCTTCCTTGTTCAACACGTTCCTCCGTCTTGCAACTCCTTAACCCCATTTTCCCCATTTTTAAACCCATGAAACTCCCTTTTGCCAGACAAAAGTGACCGATCTTCAAGTGCCCAAGTTCTAGTATTTCTTTTCTCCTTTTACCTCCTATTCTCATGTAATTTTAAACAACAAAAAACTTTTCACACAAGGAAACTTGTTGGATATAATAGATACAAGGTATTAAAGGCTACATTAAAAAGTTTTGATATTGATGTTATATGACCATTTTACCTCTCAAACTAACCGTTACTGTGAGCTTAGTAGATGTGATTACTAAGGTGTTTTTTTTTTAAATAATAATGTTAAGCGATGTTAAACTACATCGCATTAACTAATCTCACATAGACGCCTTGATATTCCACAGACTATCAATAGATTAGGAATAATGTAAAAATGGTCTGCAGATATCAGAACTAGTTTGATAAATTCATATGAACTGGAAGCACTCATTGTCTTTACTTATAAGCTTAGTAATAAGAAGTTGCATCGAGGGCTAAAAAAAAGTCAAAAAGAGATTCTCTTGCTTGAAATATTGATCTTTCATTGTGTTTAACGAATAAACTGAAACAGTGAGCAAGAAGATCTTGTTGAAATAGAGGGAAAGAAACTAAGGAGAAACAAGACCCAAAAGGAAAAAAAAATAAAAAAGAGACAAGCGAAAACTTTATACCAAGCACGATATATAAAAATAGTCAGATAGACACCTTGATGAAAAGAAAGGGGAATAATAATAATAATAATAATAATAATAATAATAATAATAATAATAATAATAATAATAATAATAATAATAATAATAATAATAATAATAATAATAATAATAATAATAATAATAATAATAATAATAATAATAATAATAATAATAATAATAATAATAAATATCATAATTCACCAAAATAGTGTTTTTAGAAAATTAAAGGCAAAAATATGATTTTTGTTTTCTTAAAAGAAAAATGTAAATGGGTGAACTACACCCTGTAAGCACAACTGGGCAGAGATGGCGGAAAGAAAATGAAATTGAAAATAGGCATACAATGTAGGTGTAGGTAATACTAAAAGCGTCTGGTATAGATCTGTATAAAAAAAAGTTGCTTGGACAAAGATTCTAGATGTAAGGTTCACATATTAACAGCAGCTAGACTCAAATCAACAGGTTAAGATCTATATCGATCTAGATTTTACTCTCAGGCCTCAATTTCAAAAAAGGACTTTCAGTACAGATCTAGATTCTGTGTTTAGAAGTATAGAGATATCTAAATTCTAGATGAAGATAAATAGGTGGAGGCAAGATATCTGGATCATGTAGGCCTGAATAAAAGGATGTATATATCAAGACCATTTTGTAAGATTAGTTATACACGCATCCCAGCACGGAAAATTGACACCAGGGGCCCGTTTGTAGAACGCGCTTTTCAGCTTGTAATACCGTAATAATAATAATAATAATAATAATAATAATAATAATAATAATAATAATAATAATAATAATAATAATAATAAAAACAAAAACAAAAACAAAACAGAGCTTACACCATGTAGTCTTTTGAAAAGAAGAAAAATCCAACAATGAAATACAATGTCCGTTGATCAGGTATGATATTCCTATCCTGTAAGCAATGTATTCTGAAGAGGGCCTCCAGCATACATTATTTGAGTGCTTGATCCAAGATGGCGCTATGGGGCATCCTCCCTTGAAAATGTTAAAGATACACATAGCACGCTCGTGGTTAGCCGTTTAATAATGGGGCACAGAACTTAAAAATATATTGTCTTCAATTGGGAGTTACTGGAGATTTTTTAGACCAGGCGTGATAATTATGTTTTCTTTCATTCTTGAGGGAAACAATTCTATTCTGAACTTGTGGGGATCTATCTATTAACCCTAAAAAAATTACAGCAGTTTTAATAACTATGAGGAAAAGAAATAGAAAACAATGGGTGCTAAAGAAACAGGGTGGGCGCGATTTTGGGAGGGGGGGGGGAAGAGAGAGAGAGAGAGAGAGAGAGAGAGAGAGAGAGAGAGAGAGAGAGAGAGAGAGAGAGAGAGAGAGAGACAGACAGACAGACAGACAGACAGACAGACAGACAGAGACAGAGAGAGAGGAAGAGAGGTTCAGAGAAAAAGAGAAATAATGAAGGAGTGAGGGAGAGAGAAAGAGAGGGATATGCAGTTAGTCCTTTCCCTTTCCTCCCTGAAATATATATAGTAGCATGCAGAGACTTAAAGGTAAGATCGTCTATATCTTATGTGTATATGTATCTCTGTCTGTCTGTCTGTCTGTCTGTCTATCTGTCTCTCTCTCTGTCTCTCTCTCTCTCTCTCTATATATATATATATATATATATATATATATATATATCAGATGTTACCTTAAATTCTCTTCATACGAGCTTCAGAGAATTTAAGGTAAGATCTTCTATATCTATGAAATGCTCCCACATTTGAGCACCCTTATCAATTATTTCAACTTATCTTCAAACTATATATATAAAGAGGTCAACTGGTCCTTTCTGTAAGCACTCAGCACAAATTGAATTGCGACCAACTGGGTCACGATTGCTATCATTGTTATATAAAGCAGACAACTAAAAAGTTTTACGCAAAAATAATTATATGGACGTTGTTGTCGTAAACGTTTTGCCTGCTGTGACTTAAGGAGATGAATGCTTGCAGTTATCTATAAGTCTCGGTCTATTTATGAGAATAATCAAATTAGATGTCTTGTCAATAAGGTATGTAATGAACGTCATCATTCATACCCAAAAACGTTCCCACATTTCACATATTTATGGCAAATTTTCAGAGCACAGCAAAGCTCCTCCAGATATAAATATTTTGAATCTGCGCCAAATAAGGGAAACACTTCATGATAGAAAAAGAAAAATGGAAACCAACCGGTGGCAGCTTGTTTTGACGTAAAATAACATGTGCCACATTGGATAGGCTTGAGAGAGATAGAGAGGTGTAAAAACAGAGCAAGAAATAGATAGATAGATAGATAGATAGAGAGAAATAAAAGAAAACAACAGATAGAAAGACAGGGAAAAAAATAGAATAAGGACCTACAGGCAGAATGAGTGAGACACGCAGACAGGCAGAGGCGGATAGAAAGGGAGAGAGAGGGAGAAAAAGAGAGAGAGAGAGAGAGAGAGAGAGAGAGAGAGAGAGAGAGAGAGAGAGAGAGAGAGAGAGAGAGAGAGAGAGAGAGAGAGAGAGAGAGGTGGGAGAACATGATAAGATAAAAAATTATGTGTGTTGATACATCATATCATCTACCTTTTAGGCTTCCTTTGGGCAAAACTGAGGGGAAAAGGAAACAATCATAACAACAGCAACGATACAAAAACCAAAGGTGACATTACACGTATTCTGAATGTTTAAGGCTTCTGAAAATGCCACAAAGCAACTATAGAAGTTACAGTGAATAACAGAGCTCATCTTTTAATTTTTATAACTTTATTCATAGTGTAATGTCTTGTAACGCCTGTTAAAAATCGTTTTTTTTCCTCTAGGAATCGTTATATCGGGCTTTGCATATTAATATACAATTGTTCATTTAACTTTTAGACGTACTACACAGGTTCTTCGAGTAGTATTTCTTGGAAACTTTTGTGAGCAGCATAGACTCAGAACTTCTCCAATCCGCTCCTATCAGACTGACCATTCTCACACCAGGCACATCCGCTCCATTATGGGATCTTGACACGTCAAGTGATTTGACTATTTTGAGTCTACTTAATTCGGCGCTCAGGTCCTCGAAGCCCACTGACCATCAGATTACTCGACACCTATCGCAGCCAACTGGGAATTGATTCACACACAATTCACGCAAAGAACATCTATGTAAAATGGATCGGTTAAGATTGTGAAAAGGCAAATGAAATGTTAAGGGAAAAAAAAAAAGAAATCCTTTTCATACGAAGCAAAATGTTAAAGCTAAAATTATGTACTATTTACACAACATTGGGATGAAATATAATCTTTCAGGGAACAAACAATTAAAAAAAAAAACAAACAAAAAACTAACAAACCCCCCCAAAAAATACAACAAAAAAACAAAAAAAAAAAACAACAAAAAAAAAAAACAACAAAAAAAACAAAACAAAACAAAGCAACCGAAAGCCGTGAACATAAAGAAATGATTTTGTGTCATGTTCTACTATCCTTTTCTCATTTGCACTATTCTGAGCTATTGATTTGACCTCATCATGTTGTTTTTCCCTCCAGCGATATTTTCTGTGTCTATGAAGTTATATTATTCCAACCTCTTCTCTCACTGTTTCTCTTGGGAGGCGGCACGTAGATAAACGACCGGACTGTCACTCAGCTGGCACGCGTTTACTTCTGACATTGACTTACATCCAAGATTCTATCAACTCATCAAACCCTCCATTTTGTTTCTTTTACTGTTTACTTATTTTTCTTATTTTTCTCACTGTCTTACCGATATAGCTCTTATTTCAGTTACTGGTCGATTTTGTTTATTTTTTTTCTCCTTTTCACTTGATTAGCGATTATTATTGATAGGATATAAAAGAATGCTACAAAATACGTCATCCGAAATAGAATAAGCTTTCACTTGAAATTTTCAGTTAGAAGATATAAATAGTTTATTTTTGTAACGAAAGTACTTTTAATGGACCCAAAATGTTGACAAAATTGCAGTGCTATTCTCTGGAGTTTTAGGAGGCTGTTTAAATTTTGTAAAGCTATGAACACTTATTGCTTCATATTTTTTTTATTAAACATTGGAAAGTTACGTAAGAGAGAGAGAGAGAGAGAGAGAGAGAGAGAGAGAGAGAGAGAGAGAGAGAAAGAGAGAGAAAGAGAGAGAGAGAAATTAAGAAGGATGAAGAGAGAGTCAAAGAGAGAGTGAGTAGAGACATCGGCAGAGATAGACATAGATTTAGAAAGAATGAAAGATACAGAGAGAGATTTAGAGAGATAGAGAAGGAGAGAGGGAAAGAGAGAGAGAAATTAAGGAGGATGGAGAGAGAGAGTCAAAGAGAGAGTGAGTAGAGACAGAGATAGTCATAGATTTAGGAGGAATGAAAGAGACAGAGAGATAGAGAGATAGAGAGGGAGAGAAAGAAAGAGATAGATAGATACACAGAGAGAAAGAGGGGAGAGAGAGAAAGAGAGGAAGAGAGAGAAAAAGAGAGATAGAGAGAGACAAGAGGAGAGAATATAGATATTCGAATGATAGAAAGATATCTTTTCACTTTAGTTGTCCATTTTAAATTCACAAGAAGCCAGATCGTTCATTTAGAAAAATATGGTATCAGTCAAACCGTCTGTCGGCTGTTGGGAAATTTGCCACTGATGCCTGTCTGACGAGATGTAAGGGTTGACAACTGTGACAAGCTTTAACTGACATTTTTTAACTGTCTTTGAAAATCCGGTTTTTTTTGCTTAAAGGATTTCTAAAACTCGGTTCCAATTGATTCCACCAGTCACTGAACTGTAAAGTGCATTGTGTTTCAGAATTCAGTCTCTAATCATATTCTGATAAAAGTACACGAAAGGAGAGATCTCAAAATGTTAAGATGTTTTTCAAACAAACTTTAAAGAATAAAAACAATAATCTTAATATTGCGAACATCAGAAATTAAACAGCTGGATCTTGGTTCTCTTTCCTTTTATAATAAAATTCACAATACGGATTTCTTCCATAAACTCGAGAACCTTGTGTGTTAAGTGCAGGACGCGCTTTACATAACACCGTTTATAAAGGTCGCGCTGGACATTCTTTCGGACATTAATTGTCGCACTATCGACGAAATATCGTAAACTGAGACGATCAAATCGGGCTGGTGCCCTGAATAATTTGGGTCCGAAGTACCCTAGGTAATCGAACTGGAAATAATTAATAAGTTATAGCGCTTAAAGATGCGTTGTGAACAAAGCTACTTCCGTCTAAAACGACAACCGGCAGGAAAAAAAAATATATATATATATATATTAGACAAGCTTAAAATCTTTTCAAAGAAATATCTCGCAAGCCATTCATTGAATGATTGCGGATTTATCACTCAAACCACCGTTGAAAGACCGGTTTCAAACGATTCCTTGAGAATATTGTCAAGCCGCAGCTGTAACACCCGATTTTGGCCCAGCTTTAATGTTCCTTTGACTGAGGTGTTATTTCCTCACCTCGCGGTTGGCAGGAACTGGCAGCAATAGCTGCCCTTGCTGGAACTCAAATGTTAAAATTTAAAATAAAGAAGAAAAGCTTGACAGACTAAACTGCTTGAAATAACAGTCATGACAAGCCTTTCGGTTTGATCGCTTTCGGATCATAGGTTTTAGGGCTTGGCTCTCCACATTACTCCGCGCCTTTCCCATACCACGAAATTTAACTGTCAATCTCTTCGGTTTTCACATGAATCTTTCTAAAGTTTCAAGATTGAGATGGTATTTTTTAAATTTCTACCTCTCTCTCTTTCTCTCTCTCTCTCTCTCTCTCTCTCTCTCTCTCTCTCTCTCTCTCTCTCTCTCTCTCTCCCTCCCCCCAATTTTTATCTCTTCTTCCCCTCCCTCCCCTTCTCTCTGTTTTTCTGCCTCTTTGTCTGCCTATCTGTCTCATTCGCACCCACCCCCGTCCCCCCCCCCCTCTCTCTCTCTCTCTCTCTCTCTCTCTCTCTCTCTCTCTCTTATCTCTCTCAAATTGTGATAATGTACTCAATGATTTAGTGCCAAGAATTGGTGAGCGATGAAAAAGAATGCTTATCCCATATGAGTAAAACACAGAACGGAAAGAAAAACTTCTCTAAAATAAAGGAGATGTGTCTTTTGTTTGAAACCGTATGATAAAATTTTAATCTCAAAAGTAACTTACACAGGTACTTAAAGAGGGAGAGAATGAGATAGATAGATTGACAGATAGATAGAGAGAGAGAAAGAGAAAGGGACAGAGAGAGATAGAGAGAGAAATAGAGTAATAAATGGCATAAGTATAAAATAACGAAGAGATAGACATTAAAAGAAAAGAATAAAAAATAAAGATTATATTGTCCTTATGCGACTCTTTACAAAGGCTATGCAGCCAGCAAACTTACACACTGCCCACTAAAAACACATTTTCTGGCAAGCGTTTTAATTCCTGTATCGAGTTGGCCCCCAAAACTAACAAAGGCAAATGATATGATGTCTGCTGTATAATAATTTCTAAACAGTTTCTTTCATTTCAACGTTTTTGTCATCATAAATTAATTCGTGTCGGGTGGATGAATAACACTGAGCTAGACATTTTGATATACAATTATTCACCAAATGTCTTCAAATTATACAGTTACGAAATAAATAAATCAATTTTCCTTTGGAGTTTTACATCATCATTATTTTTATAGATACTTTTTATTCGAACAAATTCCTACTTAACGACAGACAAAGACTGCAAAAGAAAGTTTTACAATCATCTCTTTCTTTTCATGACTTCATGTCGGTACCACTGTTTCCATTACTCTTGATATTTAGGTTTATACCACCCTCTTAGGATCTCCAACAACCGACAAAATACGAGATTTTCGCGGTGGGTTTTTTCTTTCTTTCTTTCTTCTTTTTTTTTAATCACGAGTTCTTTTTTAAAGGTGATTTAATAGGATCATTGAGTAGATTTACGTTTTTTTAACGCATTTTGAGCCCGCACAGGAAATCTCCATAAATAGACAAAAAAGTCGATTGTAATTTCATGATAATTTTATACAAAACACGAAAAATTTTATTGATTTACTGTTGCGAAGTATTTGAACGCTTCAATCTTATTTTATGCTCGAGAAGCACCATCGGTGGTTGCAGTTGGTTTCACTAACTTGATTTTAGACCTGGCGTTACGACTTGATTAAGCAGAAATAGCCTTCATTTTTTATCATCTTGATGTCATTCATTCAGTCTAGCTTCTCTCAGACTGACACATTTAATCACATTAAGTGACGATTATGAAAATCACGCGACTTGGTCATTACTGGTCAACCTGGCCTGCCGCACTAGCATCCGCAGATCAATAACAATTGGGTTTTCGTCTCTTCTACTAGCGGCGTGTGAGCCAGTCAGCTGGTAGCTGGTGTAATCCTTCTCCAGGTCACAACAAAAGGCCAGCAGTGGCTAATTTGTTCTGTTAAGCCAGACTTCAATAAAAGATTGGCAGGACGAGTAGTCTTTTAAACGTATCTGTTGTTTTATTTCGATATATCGGCCATTGATTTATAAATGTTTTAATCACCAATCTCTGCCCTTTGCTTTAAAACCAGTAAAGTAAGGCCGACAACAGGAATGAGCTAACAGCTTTAGTACGTGGAGAAAAAACACAGCAATCAATCCGCTTCGTAAAGGCATTATTTTAAATCTACATTTTTTCATAATGCAATTTTGTAACCGTTTGTAATTTATTTGCTTTTATTTTTCCTTATAAACCTCATATGTCCACTAAAATTCAAACTCAGCTCTTGTAGATTGGGAAAATATGCTGATTTTATACTTCTGTAAAAATATTATTTCTTTCTATCTTCATTTTATATATTTTTTTGATTGTCAAAAAAAAATAAGACAGAGGATTCAAATCAAATGGCCATACATTGACGAATTGGCCTAATAATACCTTTACGACTTGAGAGACGCAAGGATACAAATAAACACTCTGTTCACACACACACACACACCCTACAATGCATTTCGCGAATCCGTCACAGTCATGTTTTTTCAACTCTACATTTGAACTTGTAAAACACCTGTTTCCTTGGCAAGGTCAATGCCGAGAGCCTTGCTGTATTTGTCTGCCTTATTTAGATCTACTTAAACTTCTTTGTTCAAGAAAACAAAATATCATTTGAAGGCCTGAGACGCCAATATCGCATGAAGTTAAAATGGTCTAAAATAAATTGAAGTTCTGTACATGAAGGTTCTAAACGGATATCTTGTTTCCTTGATGTTTACATTCCTCTAGAAGCATCGGATTCGCTATGTTCTATTGTGTGGACATTCGCTTTCTCGATCCTGCGAATATTATGTGAATCTCTACATAAATATTCGATTAGGAAAAAAATCATGGAGGTGCTAAAAAAAAGTGTGTCTGCACCATAGATCCTATCTGAGACTGCCCATGCCAAAACAAAGCGTGGGCACTGCCCAGATTATTACAGAAACTGAGCTTGTGAAGGTTTGTTTCGTTTTTTTAGGTCACTCGCTCGAGTCTCAGTTGATCGAAGAATCAGGGAATACGCCTGCTTCTTTTCGTCTTCGGAAGAAACGAATAAGAGCTCTTGTTCAATTCTAAGAGAGGGCTGGCTGAATGGCATCCTGCCACACGATCAGAAAGTTCATGCAAGTATTGGAACGCGGAACGCTCTATCTACTGAGCTATTTCGTGGCCACAACGTGCGGTTTACTAATCAAACTCTTTTTTCGGTGTCTACCATTGACTGCGGCTAAGTAAAGAACCGAGAGAGTGGTTAGTGTAAGTAAAACCATTGAAAGAGAAAGGAAAATGTGTCCGACAAGACAGCAAATTGAGTTGAGTTCCCTTTGTTTATCTACCTTCACTCAGTTTCGCACTCTGATAACAACGCGACTGATAGAAATAATTTCAGTAGTCAATCAAACACAGGCATAGCAAAAAGCTGGGTATCATGGTATTATATCCCTTGAGACTGGGCTTAAATAAAGATAAGACGAAGAGATACCTCTTAATAGACAAAATATAGATGGATAGTAAGATGGATAGGTAAATAGCACACTGGAGGTGAAGGAATGAAATAGTCATCGGATACCCAAACAAAGAGAAAAGAGCATCATCGGATACCCAAACAAAGAGAAAAGAGCACCTTATGATGCAAAACTGAGAAAAAAAAATCGGCGCATAAATGATATCCTTGCAAACACGTCACAGTATACAGTCCAGACAATATAGACGGCGTCTATGCTATTTAGAGGTTGGGGAATCTTACTAAGATGAAAAGGCAATGTTTTAAAATATGCATGTATTGCTTTTTTTTTTTTTTAGCCGTTTGCACGTTCGAAATTTGACTTGTAAACCTGTATTTTTTATGCCTTTTGCCTATGAAAAGATTACAAATGAGAAACCTTGTTCTAAATTCAAATTGGAGTCAGAATCATATCGAGGTTTTTTTTTAATGCGAAATATTAGAAATATGGCAGGAGCGACGAACAAAAGACGAGCGAATTCACCTTTCTTCTGTAGTCTCCACATATCAACAATTCTTATTTACTTTGCCCTCACCACACTATTGTTTTCTATCTTTTTTTAGTTTCCTCTTCCAGCATTTACACAGAGCTGAATTTTCTCTAGCAGTTATTTCAGAGACCGATCAATATTATTATTTAAAAAAAAAACCCACCAGAACTTTGATATTAACATCGCAAAAAGTAGGCTACAGTGAACTTTTACCTTCAAAGAGGAGAGGATGCAATGTATCTTCGATGAACTTAGGAGACGTAAAATTATTTAAAGAAATAGGTGCAAAACATTCACAAAACAAAAACTAATGGTCTAAATGTCCTTGAATAAACAAAACGATCGTATATTCATGTGTAGTTTTGTTAAATAACAAATGCATAGTTATGGAGTGTTGTTCCAATCTCTAGTACCGAAGAGAAAAGAAACCTTCCACTTGAAACTTTCACTTGAGGAAATCACGAAACATAGCCACAGCTAAGTCAAAAAGATAATATTAGATATGAAACTACACTTAACACAGCAGTGAAATCAGATACTTCCTCTGTCAGATATTGGCTAATTCGTTCTAATTCTAAGACGAGTTATCTCCTCTCAATGTTTATTGATTCATCCAATGCAACCCACCAGAGTATCTTCTATTGAACAGTGTTGCAACCTTTGGCACTGGTTGCTGGGTAGTCTTGTCATCAGACATCAAGGGCTTATTTCATCATCAGAGAATACCTAATGATCACTGTCTTGTTGACCACAGTTCGGTAATTAACTGAGTGTAACAATATTCACAATTAGCATGTTGAAACTTGCAATTGACCCACTCGAGTCAGGCTCTTCTAAGATTCCAAACCATTTTGAAAGAAAAAGGTAGTTATGACCATTTTTCACTATCTTTATTACTGATATAAAAAAACAAAACAAACATTAACAGCTTTAACTTATAAATGGATAAAGAGGAGGAGGAATAAAACCAAGAAATCTTATTATTTATTAAGATGTAAAAATGCTTATAATAATTATACAAACCGGCGTAAGACTCTTCTGAAAATCCAGTTCACTGCCTTCACTGCACCTCTGCTCTGGTGTAGTCGTCTTGTAGCGATATCATTTAAAACGGTTACAGAAATAACGAAAAAGATAAGAACTGGATTCAAGTAGTTACAAACTCGTGCAACACACACGCGCTCCAGTTACAGCCCCCAAAAAGATTTGTCAGATACAATGAATGTACACAATTAGAAAAAAAAATTATATAAGAATAACTTCAACAGCAAAAATAACATATCAAACTGAGTGTGCAATACACTACTCACATTTTTTTCTGTAATTGTTATGTTATGCTCAGCTCAGAGTGAGTATTTTATGCTACATAAAAAGATTCTGTATGTAATGATCCGAGAAAGGATTGGAATATATATATATATATATATATATATATATATATATATATATATATATATTTTCACATAGCTTTTCCTTCTACTATTTATAGCTGTGGCATCACATGTCTAGTAAAGTCCTTACGTCTCTCCTTTTCGATACCCCTTTCATTAGTTTGCTTTTAAAATTTGCAGGAATTTATTTATTTGGATTTTTAATGTGGCTTATTTAGTATAGATTCATGTATCATATAAGAGTCGTAGAGAAAGTATATTATTTTTATTTAAGAAAGGTAGAGATTTACTGAGGACAAGCATACAGACAGAAAGAGATATAGCGGGCGACAGTGCAAAATTTTAATATAACGGATAAAGAGAGGTAGGCAGAGGGAATGAGCTAGATAGAAAGAGAGAGTGAGAGAGAAAGAAAGAGAGTGAGAGAGAAAGAAAGAGAGTGAGAGAGAAAGGAAGAAAGAAAGAGAGAGAGAGAGAGAGAGAGAGAGAGAGAGAGAGAGAGAGAGAGAGAGAGAGAGAGAGAGAGAGAAGCGAGAGGGGTCGAGATACGAAAAAGCATGATTATCTTCAATCTCTTATATTTAGGAATTAAAGCTGCAGCAAGTACAATACACATACTATGACTCTCACGGTTCGTATACATGCTTACTCAGACTCTTCGATTTTTTTTCATTTTTTTTATTGCTACATTTCCTTGCTTAGAGAAAAAATTATGATGTCAGTCTCCATTATATAACCCTCAATCACAGTTATATTTTCCTCAAGCAGAGAGAATCACTTAGCCAGCCTTTCAATCTATTCCCTCTCCATACAAAGATAATAGAGTTCTTAACATCTTTTCTGGTTTCTGTTTAGTGTCGTAATTAAGTTATTGATTATCTTTAGAAACGAGAAACCAACAAGAGCGGCTAACAGCTTGTTAAATGGAGATATGTTGCCCTTAGATATTTTGCCACAGGCAATGTAGTCAGCCCTACAAGGAAAATACACTGGCCCAACATTCTTCTTCTTCAAACATGCAAAGCTGAACAACAACAACAAAACAAAAGAAAGAAACAAAACAAAACAACCAAAAATAACACTCAAATAAAGAGCCATGTCAATTAAAAAAAATCATCAGTAAAATGTTTGACTGAAGAAAATACTGATCCGAAAAGTTTACTGTTCTTTTCTTCACCCCAAATGGCTCCTTCTTGATTGGCGACGGGGATGGCCTAGTTGATGCCGCTAAATATACCTCTTTCATTCACTGATAACTTTGCTCCCACCCCTTATTCTCTATTTGCAAGAATACGACTGACAGAGGACGAATAATTCAGTTTTAGATTTTTTCCCCAATTAGACTGGGGCGTCTAACACCTTAAGATTAAGTAAATAAAAAAAAGGTTGAGATAACCTCAAAATAATATTCTTTCACAGAGAAAAAAAATGCCGCACAAAGTCAATAATGATTTATCAAGCTGAAACTTCACCATTGTGAGAATGTTTTGCTGCCTCTTGGTCTTACGCATTAATCTGCACATTTCCACAGAGTGGGCTCTCATCGAACTGCCTGGCGTGGACTGTACCGTCAAACTGACTCTGTAAAGGCACAAAATCAATTAAAAATGGCTTCAACTAATTTCCACACAAGTGGAGATTTAACATTTTAGTATCCGCTCTAAAGAAATCTTGGTTTTGATCAAGGAAAGAGTGTGTTCAGAGCCAGAAAACGTTATATTTTTTTTTAATCCGCTGTTAATCGTCCTACTACGAAAGGAAAATAATATTTGCCACTAGTTTCTCATCAAAATTCGTGTTTTTATGCGAAGCCTTTCTCAGTAACTGATTTTAGAACACTATTACCACATTTGGGAGGCTGTGTGAGATCACAATCAATATAATCAGGACTTAAGAGGAAAAGCAAAGAACGCATCGCTTGCCCGTCCTCCGATCAAATAACGAAATGAAGCTGAAATCAATGCAACAAGAGATTTCACAAAGTTAGATACACAGTTCGTAACTCTAATGCTAATGAGTGTGGCATTGACAATACTGAAACTAAGAGGAAATGACACTTTAGGCAGCATTTAGGTTTGTCATATATATCTTAAAATATCTGTTTAACTCATATCGTTAACGGAATAAGCAAGTTTCATATATTTCTCTTTTTTTTCACATTCTGATAGAATATCGTTCTTTTGCCTAGTGGCTGCGGGTAGTCTATTGACTCAACTGTCTGAGGTGACTCATCTTACAGATGTTTAATAATGTCGCCAGTAGCCCAGTGTCTCAAGTGTAGGAGACATTCGAACTCACACGATCGTCTTTCAGTGACTTTGACAGTAACAACTTCACGTCTTGTTTGGCTGATAGAGGCTTGTGGTCTTCCTTGCTTATATCTGTGATCCAGTATAATGTATGAAATGCCCATGATCTCAATCTGCAGGTTTTTTTTTTGTTTGTTGTAATACTAATCGTTTAACTCTGAAACACGCTGTTCGATTCATGTGAAGAAAAGTTGCTATCCTTTGAAACTGACCGATAAATGCATAGAAACAAATCCCAAAATTATGATCAGATTGTATGTCAGGCAAATCCTTGAGAAAAATATGTCGTTGATTCAAAGAATAAAATTGGGAGTTGGTTTAGATGACAAGGCAACATGTGTAAAATCAAAAATTCATTTTAATATATTTTCTTTGGTTTCCAAATTAATGTCACATCCAAGGCATAATGCTTCTGCACTCATAGTGTAAGTATAGGTGTAGTTCTTTATCTTACAGGTAAAAAATTCAGGAATGCCATTCTTTAAAATGTTTTTCATATTATATTAAACCAAAAGGAGACAGAGTAATAAACGTATTTTTATGTAGCTGCAGCATTGCTTTTCTAACTTTTTTCTCGGTTTCCAGAAAGGAATAATAAAGCAATACAGCTTCCAACTTTAATGCAGTGTTGATCCCTATCGACATATTGAACAAACAGCAAGATAAGAATCTACAAGCTGTTCAGTGCGCCATCTTCCCTACAATTTCCATGTCTGAGCAAGCAACGAGATGCGCTCACATGATAATCAATTGGCCCCCGAACAAGCTTGTTGTCGGCTGACCCTATGCTGATCATGAGCGGTCTCCTATTCCTGAAGAAACAGCCTTGAGCATTCACGATCACAATTATGTCTCTTGGTCTAGAAAACGTATCTTACAGTCTCTTCTCTTTGTGTGTGTACATGGAAAAAGTAAAATAAGAAGACGGAGCAAAAAAAAAAAAAAAGAATAAGTTAGAGGAGAAAGAGAAAATATATAAAATGAAACTAGTAGTAGTAGTAGTAGTAGTAGTAGTAGTAGTAGTAGTAGTAGTAGTAGTAGTAGTAGTAGTAGTAGTAGTAGTAGTAGTAGTAGTAGTAGTAGTAGTAGCAGTAGTAGTAGTAGTAGCAGTAGTAGAAAGAAGTAGTAGTAGTAGTAGAAGTAGTAGTAATAGTAGTAGAATTAGTAGAAAGAAGTAGTAGTAGTAGCAGTAGTAGTAGTAGTAGTAGTAGTAGTAGTAGTAGTAGTAGTAGTAGTAGTAGTAGTAGTAGTAGTAGTAGTAATAGTAGTAGTAGAAGTAGTAGTAATAGTAGTAGAATTAGTAGAAAGAAGTAGTAGTAGTAGTAGTAGTAGTAGTAGTAGTAGTAGTAGTAGTAGTAGTAGTAGTAGTAGTAGTAGTAGTAGTAGTAGTAGTAGTAGTAGTAGTAGTAGTAGTAGTAGTAGTAGTTGATCATTCCACTCAGTTTCAAGCTAACACCTGCTGGTTTTAGAAATATTTTACGATATTCCGATTTTGTTAGCTTTGTATTTGATGAAAATAGGGTGACACTGTTAATTGATATATTATTTATCATAATATGCATTGAAAAGAATAATAAGAGGCAGAACCTCTATGTGCTGGGAAGAAAGAAAGAAGATACAATTGGAAAAGAAAAAAAAAGATGTTTTTTTTTTTTGTGCGGAAAACCAGAAAAAAGCTCAGGCCATAAAGTTAAAAACTTAATTGAAAAATAATGAACAGAGGCAAGTTCTCTGGCGCATGTAACATGTCTCAGAGAAGAGTTAAGAACAAGAGAAATACGTGCCTGTTTCAACTCCTACTGCATTTTCCAAATTAGAAGACGGTATAAGGTTGAAGAGTTAGAAAAAGATAACTAAAAAAAATGAACAATTAAAAAAAAAACAAGAACAACAAGAACAAGAAAACCAACTTACACGTAAATAAAACAAAAAAGGATGAACAAGGATTTTTCTTCGGACTTGATTATATAACATTTGTAACATTAAATTTGAGGTCCCAAAGGTATCTGTTTTGTCCGGACACTTGGAAAAATCAAAGAAGATAATACTCAGTATTGTTGATTTGTTAATAAACCAATTAAAGAGCATCAGTTTTAACTTTTTGTAATTTTGCTGGGGAAGGAGCAGCTTAAATGAGACCGTGTTAAATTAAACACATTTTAAAGCAGCACACAATCTTGAAGGCATGTTCTTTGTCTCATGAACACTCCTTCTCAATGATCAGACTAGAAAAGGAATCTTAAAAGAAAAAGAAGAATCAGAATCTAAATGAAAGCAAAGAAATCCAGATAAAGACGAAAACAAAACGACAGTTCAATTCTTTCCAACTAATTGCCATAAGGATTTTGAATGACGAAAATTTCAAAGTGGTTAGGAAGTATTACACAGCATCACTTGCCTTAGCACATGGATTGTTAAAATAATAAGATTATAAAAACCACCAGGTAAACCACTGTATGAACGGGAGAGAGGATGGTAGAAAAACGTCTGAAGTGATAATTTATGCAAGTTTAGAATCGGAAATAAGATTGATCAGCATAAAGATTTCATGAAATGTTATCACCATGTACACAGTTTTACAACCTGAAGTGAAGATTAAAAGGTTTATTTTGGATTAGATTGAGACTAGCTATAAATATATCTACTGCCTACTGGATCTGTTGGTATTCTTTACATTTGTGTCTATCTTTACTAGAGATATACATCTAGCAGTTGCTTACAAAATGTTTTATTGTTCTTTACTTTTGTGGGTGTAAATTCTGAAAGTCCATGTCTAAGTCAAAGTATAGGATTCACATTAGTGACATTAATCTTAGCCCTGCGCTGCATTAAAACATAGGAGAAACAAGTCTTTTTAATTTTTCAAACATGGTTTATGATTGAATTATTAGATTTTAAAAAAGTGAAAATGAAAAAGAGAGAAGTAGATTTTAATTAACTATTCCATAACTATAATTATTAGGCCTGCTTATCTTCCAAGTACGAGGACCACTAGTAGCTTCGCGATTATACCGTTCCCACAAACCTTCTTCAAGGGTTCACGCCACACATCGTTGGTGGCTAAGTTTAGGGCCTCATCTTTTCAGCGCCTCCCTGACAGACGAGATTTTAAGAGCGGTTTGCAGAAAAGTCTAATGTCATCTTGTGGTGGACTGGGTGTATCAAATGACCAACAAAAATCTTAGCTGCATGAGCTTTGCTACAATTAATCTGGCGCCAGCTATTTCTCATAAATTTGTAACCTATTATATTAAGTTCTAGAAATGACGAAAAATGTATGAAATGCATATTTAATATATCCGATGAACATAGAGTAAAATATTAAATTATCAATGAAAGAAAAAAGGAACAGGGTTCCACCCAGGACTTCCTTACTGTCATCCCAACACTCAACAGGAGAGCTGTCTAGCACTTATACAAAATGATAAGGGTTAGTAAAGTTTTGTGCACCGTACTCTTACAGCGGTTTTCATGAATCTTGTGTATTGGCGGTCGGCTCAAAAAGAAAAGAATATTCCATGATGATGTTTTCAAATGGGGAGCATCAGCCAAAAGAAATAATGTGAATTTGATTAGACAAAAAAAAAAAAAAAAAAAAAAAAAAAACCTGACCTAGTTCAAATCCAAAAATATTTTTTCATCAAGCAGAAAAAAGACACCTGTCACACACATATAAAATGTAAAGCTATTCACAGACGGAAATTTTCTAAGATTATTGCTTGAAAATATTGAAATTGTTTTGTGCAGACGCATGTATAAGTCTTGGGTTCGAATCCCACAGAGGGCGGTTACTTTTTGGATTGCTTTCACTCAAAGTCAATTCTAATCAGTTTCCAGTAAGAGTTCACTTTAGATCTAACATTTTTTAAAACCAAAACATCGATGTAATACCCTTACTTAAGCACTTCATGCGGAACATCGTAGTCTTCTAATAAGCGTTTAAAATTATTTTAAAATAGATTGAAAAAATACAGAAAAAGATGATGTAACTGGAGAGTACAGAATTAAAAGAAAAAAGTAGAAAAAGATTTGAAGGGAAAAATATCTAATTTCTTTTCTTTGATATAATGTTGTAATTTTAATAATAGAAACAAAAGCATGTGTGTGTGTATATTTATGCGTGTGGAGCCTTAATACAGGAGCCAGACTTTCATGCTCTCTCAGATCGTTACTGTCCAGTGTTATCGACCAAGAAAGTCAAGACTGGAGGCGACTAACGTTTGTACTTGATTCAATTATCTGTCAGTTTACATTAGAGAGAAGGAAAAGACAAATCAAGAGGTCGATAAAGAGGCGTACAGAAAAAAACAAAAAAACAATCCACGCCTAAGTGGAAAAAATGGAGTGAAAAAGAGAAAAAATCAGAGAGAAAATTTTACTGAAAATAATGGTATTAATCATACTTTAGATATAGACACGTTAAACCTGATAGATTAGATGTTATTCCAATTGCAGTTTTAGAATTAAAAAAAAATTTTGTTCTTTAATTATATGACCAAGAACAAGTCGACCATATTTCTTTCAGTTTGTCGTACAAAAACTTCGAAATCAACACACACACATAAGGCGCGCATCCTACACGATGATCACATCTTTTTTTTATTATTCCAAAATGCATGAAATGCCTTGATGCCACGCATTTCTCATGGTTATCACTAAGAATCAAATTGAAATTTATAATAAGCTGTCTCATATGTTATAGACATGTATAAATAAAAGTTTTATCGAACTTTAAAGAGTGGGATTTATTTTTCTGTTTTACCCTGCTCCACAGAAGCTTAGGTTCGATAAGGATAAAGGGTCGGAGATCACCATGTTGTGGATGGTCTTTATCACCGCCCGCCCCCCCTCCCCCCCCACTCCCCCTAAAAAAATAATATTAAAAACAAATGGGATTATCTACAATTTTTGTCTTCAGTTTAAAACAATGTATTTTGAAAATTATAAGATGAACATAAACTTAATGGCCTCACATATTAAAGTATTTATCCACAATGCATGCTCTAAGTATAGCTTTAAATTAAATAAAATTGTTTTGCCCATTCTCTATCTTAAACTATCAGATTAATATAAGTTACAATTTATTCCCAACAATGTACTGCACGTTGAGATAATACCAAATAAAAGAATATGTAAACTGCCATGTTTTGAACAGAATACAGAGAGAGAGAGAGAGAGAGAGAGAGAGAGAGAGAGAGAGAGAGAGAGAGAGAGAGAGAGAGAGAGAGAGAGAGAGAGAGAGAGAGAGAGAGAGAGAGAGAGAGAGAGAGAGAAGAATCTTAACTTATGTCTGGTTGTCTTTTTCCCACTGGTTTCCTTATTCACTCGATGACCCACAGCGCAACCATATTTCTTGTCCTTTATGGCTGATGAAGGAAGCATGTGTATCAAAGCTCAAAGCTACCGCTCTTAAATTAGGTCTGAAGGTTTTGGAAATCCTTGTCTGAACAGATTAGTGGCAATTCTGTTGGATACATGCCTTATCACATGTGAAATACGTTTTTAAAAGAATATAGAAAACTTCCTCAACATTCTGAATATAATATTAGGCCTTTAAAGTCCAATGCATTAAGTTAAAAAAAAAGAGGTTAGATATTCTGATTCAAACTTAACTTCCAGAATATTCCACTTCTTTGGCAAGCATGATACCAAATGTCAGACTGGTAGATTTGCTTCGGAGTAATCAGTTCTACCATTTTAGTTGAAATAAGAGCGCGATTGATGTACCTGTATTTTTTCCCAAATGAGATATCTTATAAAAGAGATTAAAAAGTAGCAGACATACTGTTTTTTTTTTTAATTTTAAACATTTAAGTCACATATGAAATACGCTTAAGAGAAAAGAATGTACTGATTTTTTAACATTTTGTTGTGTAAGAAATCAGCCTAACTTTTTATTCATCAGAACTTAAATAAACCGAGCAAAGAAAATTCAGAAGATGTTGAACTGCGGCAAACACTGACCAGTATCAATGCTAAGAAACTAAATTGAGCCCACTTGGAGGTAGCCACGAATGGCCAGCAAAGAAAACTTAAAGAAAGTGGGTAACACGGTCTGTGTTACAAGCGTGTGGTGGTCTCATTTTAGCATGAAAGTTTTAGTAAACCAACTCTATGAAATATAACATTAATGCTTATGGCAATTCTGGTTTGGCATTAAGTTATAGCTTTTTGGGAAACTTATTCTATGCAACATGCTTATGAAAGTCTGAGTGTGTCATTGAGATTATTGGAACACTCATTCTATGTAACATGCTTGTTACAGCTTCATTGTGACATACATATTTTTTGGAAAATCCAGTCTAGTGACATGCCTGTGATAATTTCAGTGTGGCCAGTAGGTTTTGTAGAAATACTTGCATTTCCTCCTTACGAGAGTATCTTTACAAACAGAAACAGTTATTGTCAACGGTTTTTGAAAACTTTTTTTTTGATAAATACATTTCCCTTTTCAGAGATAAGGCGGTACCTAAAATAAAATGGAATGTACAGGATATCGCCGGTATATTTATCACCTTAGCATAATTTGAACTCGCCTTCCCCTAAACTTGAATCCGCTACTTCGAGATTAAAATGATTAAAATTCAAAGGTTTTGAAGTTTAGCAGGTAGAGAACAACAATCTAAGGAAAAGTATCTTCACCATAAATTCTGCAAATTTAACGGAAATAATTATTGTAGTGATCATTCATTTAGCTGTATTGATGTTGTATAAATATTTTATCGGTTAAATGCTTTCTTAGTCCAACATCCTTATTTGTTTTTTAAAGTTAACAGGGAGCTATTAGTTTTTGAATAAACACATTCTAAATAGTTATTTAAGGGAATGTCTTTTGTGTGAACAAGTAGAGCTTTTTCGAAAGGGTTTCTCCGCATTTTGCAAGCTTTTTATGTGTATCATCTAAGCTCAATTAAAAAGAAATTTAAAAAGTCGACTTGCACATCTTTTAAATAACATGAACCTGTGCGTTGGTGCATTATAGAACAGAGGAGCATGGAGGAAAGTGGCACTCCTCAAATTATTTCATGTGTTTAGGTTTACTTGTTAATCTTGATGTGGGAAAAAAATAAACATCAACTAAAATGAAAAATATAATAGAAGGGAATTAAACTCAATTTTTCTTGTAAAAACAGCAATGACAACATACATCAAACACCACGTTTAAAATAAACAAAAGTGTCTATATAATTAGAATAATTGATAATGTGATAAAAACTATATCATTTCTTTGAGAAGAAGCACGACATGTTTCACGTTTTTATTAAAAAGTAAACAAAAACAAACTGCAAGCCAATAGTTAAGCAAACAAACAAGTTAGCCCAAAATAATCCCTCAAACTATGTGTTGCTTGTGAAGAGCATAAAACACAATTCCTCCATGGCGAATCGCAAGAGGTCACACTTGTCTTGTTCTGAGACAGTTACAAGCCCACAGTTATCGATTTAGAATGCCGAGATTGGAGTCGCCCAATCTTTGTATTTGATTTAATTATCCGTCGAGCTGCATTTGAGGGAAAGAAAAAAAAATGTCAAGAAAGAAGAACGTTGATGGAAGAAATAGTAAGGAGAAAGAGAACAAAACCGAACAGGAAAAGATACAGAGGTTGAGGCCAGTTTTGTAAAGAAATACAAGGAGGGAAAATCGAATTAGGAGCGAATGAGAAGAATAAAAAGGTAATGCGAATGTGAGATCACATTTACGTAAGGAGTTTTACTGCAGAAGTTTGAGAATGAGAGTGTCGTGACGTCGCTCGTTTTTACGATGGATTTTCCGCTCAGACAGTGTAAGCTGATAAAATACCCTACAAGGATTTATTTTTGAAAAGTTATAAAATACTATTGAAAGACAGAAAATATAGATCTCGTGGGGTTTTTTTTGCTTGCAGAAATCAAACAAATTCAAAAATAAAAGAGGAAGAAAAATGAATACACGACATAGCTATACGATTTCGAACGTTTGCTGAGTTATTAAAAACTGTTCGTTTCTTTTATTTAAAAAAGATTATCCTTCTCAGATATTGTGTACCAAATCTCTCTTTGTTTGGACATACACACATTCGTTTACGGTTATCTTTTCTCCTCTCTCCATTCCATATTATTATTATTGTTATTATTATTGTTACTATTATTATTATTATTATTATTATTATTATTATTATTATTATTATTATTATTATTATTATTATTATTATTATTATTATTATTATTATTATTATTATTATTATTATTATTATTATTATTATTATTATTATTATTATTATTATTATTATTATTATTATTACTATTATTATTATTATTATTATTATTATTATTATTATTATTATTATTACTATTATTATTATTATTATTATTATTATTATTATTATTATTATTATTATTATTATTATTATTACTATTATTATTATTATTATTATTATTATTATTATTATTATTATTATTATTATTATTATTATTATTATTATTATTATTATTATTATTATTATTATTATTATTATTATTATTATTATTATTATTATTATTATTATTATTATCATATTAGCGACAACTCTGATAAAATAATATCTTTCATCATTTCTCTCTCACTCTCTCTCTTTCTCTAAAATCTGCTTTATGCTATATGCTTCGTTTTTTCATAAATTCACTAGGTTTCCAGCATTGACCATTTTCATTACTTCTTTCAATTCCCCGCGATGTTTTTACCTCTCCTTTTTTTCTTCTTCTTCCTATAACTCTCTCTCTCTCTCTCTCTCTCTCTCTCTCTCTCTCTCTCTCTCTGTCCCTACCACCTCTCTCTATTTCTATAAACCACGACAAGGAATAGTCCCATTGCAACTTAGTGAGCTTATCATGAGTGCTATAAGATCGACACGACTCGTCTTAGATTACATGGAAGCCTCGTTAAACAAGAACATGATGTTTGCATCTCTGGCTCACTGGATCGAATTCGAACATTTGGTGTTATTGACTACCTAAAAAAAACCTGTCCAAAATTATACAACGCAAAGAAAATTGGCATTCAATATTAAAATCATTAAAGAATAAGTAGTTTTGCATAACATGATGGAAAAAAAACTACGAAATTGATCTTAGACAATTATTATGCTCTCAACAAATGATGATTTCGACACATTTCTTGCCTGCATTAGCTTCGAAGAATTAGATGCTGTGAAAAATATGTATTTTTTAACAATTCATCTTTTTTATTTTAACTTTTTTTCATCTTCAACGTTGTATTACCATAGCTCCTTTAGTGTGAAATGTTCACAGGAAAATGTAAGCATTCTCCAAGGATTTCGAAGTCTGGTGCAAAGTTGAGTTTAAAAAACGAATGACGAGCATGGCTATGACCGATTAAGCAAAGTACTGGTTGCCACCCAAAACTGGGATATTTCGATAAATGTTGCGATAGGTTTCAAATAAATAATTTATATGCCTCCATGATAAATGTAAAACTCTTGTTAAGCCAGAGCACCATAGAAATCATTGAGATCTGTCAGCCAATATCTTTTAAGGAATCCATTATGTAGAGCTTTGTTAGGGATCCTTTTCCCACGCGTCCCCAAAAATGAGTTCCGTCTCCTATAAAATATGACTCGGGAGAAAGATCTATAGAGTATTCATTTTTTTACATCTATTAATAGACTCTTATAGCCATGAGTTATGAATGTAAAGTCTTTCTAAAGATTCATTCCACGATAAGGTACATTAAATGTTGTTATTATTACGATTCTTCTCTCTTTCTTCTTCTTCTTCTTCTTCTTCTTCTTCTTCTTCTTCTTCTTCTTCTTCTTCTTCTTCTTCTTCTTCTTCTTCTTCTTCTTCTTCTTCTTCTTCTTCTTCTTCTTCTTCTTCTTCTTCTTCTTCTTCTTCTTCTTCTTCTTCTTCTTCTTCTTCTTCTTCTTCTTCTTCTTCTTCTTCTTCTTCTTCTTCTTCTTCTTCTTCTTCTTTTTCTTCTTTCTCTTTTGTCTTTTACTTCTCTTTCTTCGTCTTTTTACTTTAATCATCATCATCGTCATTTAGTTATCTTTTGCTTTTTATTATTATTATTATTATTATTATTATTATTATTATTATTATTATTATTATTATTATTATTATTATTATTATTATTATTATTATTATTATTATTATTATTATTATTGTTATTATTAATATTACCACTGTTAGTACTATTATGTGTCAATCAACGAATCAGTCATCTGAGCAATCAATAAATCAGTCAATTCATCTCTCTCAGTATTAACCTATCTATCGACATGTCTATCTACCTGTCTATCCATCTAACTACCTATCCATACATATTTCTGTCTCTGCATTTGTCTTTTTTATATAATCATCTACATATCTTCTTTTTTAAACAAACAGTATTGTTATGAATATAAGAAAATAAAATGCTGTACGAGTTACAATAAACATAATTATTCTTACTTAGCATATAGTTTTTTCGTTTTTTCACTAACCTATTCTAGTTTTTGGGAAAAAAATTCCATTTGCTTCTTCAGTCAGGATAAGACTCCAATTTTTTTTTCATTTTGTCTTTTTTACCCGATAAATGTTGTTACACATATTGTTTATTGATAAGATATAATTAATCAGCGTCGGTAAATAACTGGGAGGATGGGTTTAGTAAATTAAATTCAAAAATTTTTTATAGGTTAATTTAAAAAATGCATTTAATCTGCAGAAACATTCTGCCTGTATTTTCCATCTAATAAAACGAAACTGAAAATTGATGATAAAGAATGTTCCCCATTTCATGTAATTTATGTCCTTGTAGCATTTTGACATCGACCCAGTAATTCGTGTGATTATTTGCCTTAAAAATGAGATAAAAATCTCTTCGAATAACAAATTAGAAGTTACAAATTACATGGGTCAGTTACAACTTAACATTAATCACTCGGAGGGATCTGTTTCGGATTTTTCCTTATCCTGCGAAAAATTTGAAGAGAAATAAAAATAGCAAAAAAGAATGGAAGATTCGAGCATCAGATCTATAGAACGAGGACAAAGAATACAGAAAGAAAAATTACATCGTGCGGATAGAGAGGGGAGGTAAAGGAAGATACAAAGACAGAGACAGAGAAAGACAGAGGAGGTAATAGACATACAGACAGACAGAAAGATACACGGGCAGGCAGACAAACAAACAAAACGAGAAAAAGAAAAGGAGAAAGGAAATTTATTCCGATTAACAAACAGACGGAAATACAGAGAGACGGACAGATATACATGCAAACTGACCTGTTAAAACATTTGAGACACGTCCAGGAATAAGATTCGATGAGCGAGAGAGAAAGACACAGAGACAGTTCTAAGCATCCTGTCTATTTTTTCCATAATTAATGCTTTTACTTTATTGTAAAGTCTTCTGTGGTATTGTAAGTCATAATTTGATTTGAACTTTTATTTACAAGATTAGAGTAATTTGTATAATCGTCTATTTCTAACAATCTACTGTAATGGAATATTACAAAAACAATAAAAACGGTGATAATTTCTCATTAGTGCTTTTGTATATTCGATCACTTCGACATTCCGTGGAATTTTAAATGAAACGAGATTAGATACATTGTGTTAAAAACAAATAAAATAAAAAAAAAACAAACAAACCACAACGTTCCTAGAAAAAACATAAGCATTGTCATGAGAGAGCAAGCACACGATTTAATAATAGTGGATCCATGTGAGACATGGAGGATTTTTGCGAAATTCTCTGGATGAGGAAATTTGCGTCACACTCCATATCGCTTTAATCTACGAATACTAGTCAGTCTTTTCCTTGAGCTTGTTTGTTTGTTTTTAGTACAAATTATTTTATCTTGTTATTTTTCCGTTGTTAATAAAACATTCTTCGAACACATAAAATTTGTTACATTTGTATATATATAATCATATCAAAATACTAAATAATTTAACTACGATTGAAACAAGCTATGTCAGTCGCGCTTCTCTGCCTTAAACTTTAGGCGTTTTCTTTCTAACAAGAAGCCCCCTTGTTATTGAAAAAATGTACTGTTACCATCTAAAAGCTTTTCAACAACGCCTAAAGATTTTTACTTTTGATGTTGAAATTGGGAGAAAAAAAATCATGTTTGCAAAATAAATAATTATTTACTCAATTCATGAATCATTGAAATTTCGGGAAATTCTGAATTAATTAGTATTGATTACGAAGAAAGAGATTGATGGATTAAGGAAGAGAGAAAGAGATTGTTAAGAGACCTCAAGAGAAATAAATACAGGAAGAGTATCTAGAAGAGGAGAGTGAGATGGAGCGAAAGGTAGATTGATATATAAATGACAGAAAGAAACAGATAGATAGATAAATACAGAGAAAAATAAATAGTCAGAGAAAGAGAGAGAGAGAGAGAGAGAGAGAGAGAGAGAGAGAGAGAGAGAGAGAGAGAGAGAGAGTGTGTGTGTGTGTTTGTGTGTAAGAAAGAAAGAATGAGATTGAGAGTTTTAAGCATCTGAAAAATATGATAATTTTTTATTCCATCATTTTGAAAGTGAAACTATTTTGGCCCAAATCAGTGCCTCGCCATCATTTATGTTCAGCGGAGAGCCGACAGCACTCACCACAGAAAGGCGGCGATGAACGCGGGCCGGAAGTGGACTTCTCCAGCCTCCCCCCCCCCACCCCCCTGTAGCGGCGCGCTCAGGCCCACCGCTCAAACCCGCTCACCAGTATTAATTACTGGCCTCGGGGTGGACGTGCTGTACTGTCCGCCACAGTTGGCACAAGACAAGCATGCAGTGGGAGCTGTACCGTGGCAACGTTTCGTTAGCTAATCTATAAATTACTTGTGTTTGGAAAAAATGTTTAAACAGAAAACAGGTTAGCATTCTCGGATTTCTTCACAAATTTATTCTCATACAATAACTTCATCGCACGAGACTTAATCGACTTGAAACAATCTCAGGGGAAATGTGTAGCTAAAATTAAAGTTCGTATAGTATTCATTTATTGTCCATTTTAGACTTTATCGTGATATGTTTATACAAAATATTTTCAGGTTTTAGATCTAGACGATTAATTTTATAACTTGTTTAGTTTTAAGATTGAAAATTGCTTAACTTGGGACTGTAAATGCTCAAAGAAATCTGCGTTATCCATACCATTGGCTGTTTATCTAAAATTTTGTCTTATTGTGTGTATTTCATAATAAAAGGAGACAATATTTATTTCTCTATCCCTGCGGTGCAAAAATTTGTCAGAGAGGGCATAGATTGAACGTATCGGTTATTGTTAAATGTAAGGGTCAATTTTTATCGTTCAGTTGAAGACGGCGATAACTTGATACATCAGTGTAGAGAATCATAAATGGGTTCAAAATATTCAAATATGCAAAAAAACAAAACAACCCCCCCACACACACACACCTTTTCGGCTGTTTAACACTTGAGATTGCGACAATGGAAATTCAATACTGTTATATCAGTCAAATTTGGTAATATAATGGCTTAAGTAAGATAGAAAAAATAGCTTGCTTCTTACTACTTTTCATTTAAAAAAAAGATTTTGAAAATTTCCTTCAGCAATAATAGAATCTTTTTCACTTGCTAACCTTACTCATTATAATGAACCTTTTATCAGCTCTTATGAAGTGAATCCTCCAGAATTACATTGAGTTAAAGTATAATAGTAGCTATCATAGCAATAATACACGTGTAGATCAAAGGATTAAGAAATTACGTGAAGTGAGAGTGAACGCTAACTATATATTTGAATTTAGTTGCCGGTAATATTTTTATTGTAAGACGTATATATTGGCGATATCGTAACATATGAACATATAGGAAATAAGTCAATGCACTTTGAAAGCAATAATAATGTAAAATAAAAACCGACTTTGATTAGCCCGTTCATGTCATGAAGTGTTGAAAAAATTAGATGTCGCCAAATGAGCGTAAGGTGAGAGGCAATAAGTGAGTAGCAGAAGTAGTAGAAAAAGTTGCAGTTATAAAAGCAATGATTAAACAGCGTTCAAATGTTATACTTAGTAACAAGCCTGTCTGCTATCCGCAAGAATTTTTAATAAAAAGGATTTTATTAAAGTAAAACAAAATAAGGGCAGTTGGCTCGAAAAAATTGCAGAGGACTTTTTAACTCTTGAAAATGAGCTATGATATGGATCTCATTTCTTCGAACGCTGAATTGACCTCTGGTATTTCTTACTCTTTACTGCAAAAGACGTCAGATCAAATGGAGGGCTTAATCACACCACCGATAATAATTAATGAAGTTCGTTTAAAAATGTCAGGCGGTTTTCTTTTTGGTCAAGAGATCTGATGATGTACTTTCAGGTCAAAGCAGATCGAAATTAATGTCAGCATCAGCAAGTTCTCCATCTGTCACGCAGGGCAAGCTATTCATGTAAATAATGGATAAAGTGTCTGAAACCTGGATCCAAATTGGATGAGCCTTTCACTGAAGGCTTGAGTGTATCTTGATCATTAGCAGTTAATTACAACAGTAAAAACATTAGTTAGGCATTTGCTTTATCTGCGTCCTTTACTTTCAATAGGGTTTGTGAGCTTGATAGACATACTCTCCCCTGAAAAATAAAAGAATGATTGATCGCTCTTTTCTTTTATTCAATGCATTTTAAAAGCAATTTGTAAAGTGGTTTCAAAATTTAATTCAAAATTTTTATTCTTAAGGTTAGGCATGAAAAAATATGTTCATAGAAATGTTTCTATGATTTTTAAATAGACGTTGTTTAACCTTTGCAAACGATAAAATGAAATGGTTCAAGTCATATTAAACGTTGTAAATACTTATGCAATTAGAAGATGTAGTTGTCTAATAATAAAATAGTTTTGAGCAAACCGGTTGCTTTTCCAAACTAACTTGTTGGAAACTAAAAAGAAATGCATTGCATATTTTTGGTTTCATTACATGAATAATTCTCAAGCTCTCTCTCAACACAAAAATTGAAAAACAAACATATTTTATCAGCTTGATTGAAGTAATTGAAAATAATCGAATGTCATATCTTTAGGCTCAAAAAGATGATGTAAACAACCTCAATACTGAATCATGGCATCTTAAACACATATTATTCCTAAGCAATAATTTTTGAAGCATTAAATTCAATGACATATTGGAGATAACTGCATCAAAATTTATATTTCTGATCATCCGATCAAACACCTCAAGTGGCATTAATCAAACAGAGACTATTAAGTCGTTTTGGACACCTACCATTTATTCTACTAGATATCGAGTTTGTAATCCAATAGATCGATAAAAAAATTTAATAAAAAACGCAATGTTCTTTTTCTCTTGCCGTGTCAACTGTTACTAGTGCGAGTTAATCTTAATATGTGTATGTAGCTTCCTTTATTTTCTGCCTTGAATACATTGCTTTTCTCTTGAACCGGTTTTTACAATTATTAATAAATATAGCTTAGAGTGTTTTGTGATTAAATTATACAACAATATAATGCATTTCTGTGTCAAACCAGAGAATTTTGGAATTGTTTACCCTCCGTTTGACAAATTATCTTGCAAACTATGTGTGTGATACTTTGAAATAGACTTCTTAATAGTATGGATGCCTAGTATCCAGCCTTATCGCTTGAGTAGTTTTCACATCAAATCTGCACTTAGAGTAGAAATAAAATACGTGAAAATGTTTATATTAATTGTTTAGTTTGCAATTTGCAATTTAAATAAACAATCATGTGTTGGTTTTTCCAAATTATTTATCACATGCATACTTATTTTTATTTCAACAGGAATCTCTAAGGAAGAACGTTCGACATTGAGTCTTCCCAAAGATCATAAAAATGCCCACACCGTTTTAATATGCTTCAAACATTTATACAAATGACAACATGGACAAAACTTAGCTTGGGAAGTCTTAAAAAAAAAGAACAGAATTATCCTTTTCCACCTTGCGACAAATACCGCAATAACATAGTAGAATGACCTCAGGAGGCCATGGAAAACGTAAAAGTTTTAAAACAGTTATACTTCAATATTTGTCACATCAATTAAATCCATCAATTATGTGAGAGGCTTCGTAAAGCCAGATTCCATGATGAGGGCCTTGCGCTCTGTGCATAAAAAACTTCTCACGATTTTCCTGGTCGCCTACTTTACAGTGTTGTTTGTCTCCATCGCCAACCTCAACATGAAGGAGTTAGAGCCTCCGCGGACGTCACTTCTACAGGCATCGCCATACACTGGCAGCAGAGATAAAGAGCTTCATTTGCCTCTGTATCCCTCCGACAAAGAAGATATTGCTGAGGGGTTCACCTCCTTCAGGCTTTTCCCATTTCAGGATTCAAGACGTCACGCGTCCACTGGTCTTTTACTTTCTGATATCATTAGTCAAACTAAAAACGAAAAATCACCATTTCTATCGCATATCCAACAACATCCAAATCGATCAAAAGAAGAAAAACAACATCTGCAGCAATCACAGCAAAAACCAAGTCATCGAGAAGACACATCAGATTGGAAAGGACGAGAAAACTTTATCCTGCCAGCTGTTGACATCCATCAGAAAACTTCAACTCAGATGACATATGCGTATAGGAAGGCTGAGTTGGGAGCAAGCGAACAACGATTTTCATTACAAGATACAGCTCAAGCCAATGAATTGCTGTTTCAAGTGGAGCAAGATTTCCCTGGACTTAAGAACTTCCAGCCGGACCCCTTGGTGAAGCCATTTGAAGTTCAAGACCAAAGCAACACAAATATCAATGGCAATTTTATCGCTCTCGGCAGAGAGGCTTACGTGTATTCTGCCTATCTAGATGAGCGGAAACACAGCGACATCGGTGTGTTTGTACGTGTGATCGCGTTGTTGTCCCAGAAATCTTCAACTGCTTCTTTGTACAGTCATAGTGAGACAGATGGCATGTCGTCAGCAGAAAGATGTGTTGCTTACGAAATGTGTGAAAACCATGGCAAATTTTATGGTGGTTATATTTTTTCTTGTCCTTTTCGGTCTATACATTCCAGGAAATTCCACTCATCTTCCCTCTTTAATCCGTCTATTTTGATAAGCATGGGAAAATTTGCGCCTCAAATTAGGATACCATTTCATCTTGTTCGTCCTGACCCTCGCAAAATTGTGTTTTTAGATTCTTATCCTTCCCAAAACAGAAAATCGGAAAATTGGTATTACGACTTAAGAACTTTAAACGATTCATCTAGCACAAATACCGAGATATTTTTACCGCCATCAGAACACTCACAATCCAGTCAAAATCAACAACAGAAACAAGTTGTACCTCACCGCCTGTCTTTCGCTGCATGTGTTTCTCCTCTATTCGGTGACATCTCACGAGCCAAACTGGTTGAGTTTATCGAACTGTCTCGCCTTCTTGGAGCAGAGCATTTCTACATGTACAACTTCAGCATTCCGGCCTCAGTATCCATTGTCCTGGAATACTACAAAAACCTAGGGCTTGTTACCGTGCTACCATTCGAATTTCCTGCCGGAGTGCGGAACACTGCTGTATGGTATCACGGCCAGCTACTGGCAAACAACGACTGTCTGTACCGAAGCATGCCTCACTATGACTTGGTCGCCTTCAATGATCTGGACGAGTTCATAATTCCACGTGTTGACAATGCCAGGACATGGCAAGAAGCTTTCTCATCGATGCTAACAAATGATAAAAGTGGCTTTTCTTTCCAAAGTGCTTTCTTCGACAATGGTGTACCACTCCCACTGACTATGGACGATGGTGGGAGTATACTCATACATGATGATAACCTCATCACAGCAAGGAAAACGACAAGGACAAAAATGTTTAGCAAGGTGAGTGCCAATAACAATTTCAGATTCATTATTGTATATAGAGATTTATACTCCATTTTACACCACGGGCTCCGCAGGACACGCCGTTAAACTCTAACTTGATCACATTTTGCTCAAGGACATTCTTCTTTGAAATGTAAACTGAAGCTTGTTTAGGTTGAATCGAAACGTCACAACAAATATATGAAAAAATGAAGATAAAACACAGATCGTTAAATGAAACAACGAAATTCAAACCACCCCACGCATCCATTTTGCTCTGCTATTGCTATTTTTAATGCTAATGTTCACTCACTATTTGCAAAGTTACGATTTTTCACCAATCACCATTACAGCACCCACAGTTGTATGCTTCAACAACACTACTCCGTTACATTCCATACTAAGTAAAGTATTTATGTTCCTGCTACATAAAGCAATAATATCTTCACTGAGGAACCAACAAGTTTTAAGGCAAGGACGTTAAAGCAGCTGTAGATGTGCAGGAGTTCGCAAGTAAATTTTTTTTAAAAGAAGACATGAAATAAGCAAACAGAGCTCATAACATTGAACTAGGTAACAGTGATATTGCATACTGTTAAATTTTGTAAAATTAGAGAGGCATCAATGTGTCTCCCCTAAGGAAGCCTGATTTCGGAATACCCGTTAGTTTCCTACATACAATAACAGAAATAATTAACTTTATCATTCTCCGTTTTAGGTCCGTACCAAAGTGATGCTGTGCCCGTGGCGGGTGTTCGAGGTTGGAATTCACCACATCAGCAAACAAAACCGAGAGGAGTGGCTTTCACAACCGGTGGACCCATCCATGGCGATCATACACCACTATAGACCGTGTGTAGCCAATCTGGGCATGCGCTGTGATTCCTGGAAAGCCGACACCACAATTCCTGATCGCTACGGCGACCAATTAGCTCCTAGAGTGAGGCAGGTTATGCAACAACTTCGTACCAGCAGGCGATAATGTAGATCGGATGGTCGTGACTGACCAGTAGTTGCATTCAGAGAGTAAATTCTCAACTTATCCCCCGTGAAATTAGGAGAAGTGAAAACTTTACAAGTTTCGATGCTTGGCATAAAATATCATGTTTGTGGACTGCCTATCAGTTGAAGTTTCTGTATAAAGAGAGACCTATGTTGTTGAGTTACTTTTCTTCATTACACAGAAATATAAACATTCCTGATAAAGGGACCACAACGGGTGAAGAATTCTGATTATATACATTGAGTAATGGACTAAGAATTTAAAAAAAATATCGCAGAATCTTATTGTCATGGTTATAGATCACTTTGCAACAATGATGCATCATCCTGATTGTGGAAATATAAACTGGGATAATACTTAACGGATCTATTTTTAAATAAAAGAAAAGAATTGAAAGGAATTTTGTGAGATTTCTTGTGTAGTTTAAAATGCTATTTATTCTTGAAACATATAACACTGAAATTAAAATGAATGAACCGATCTCTTTTATTTTGTTGCACTCCCCTACAGAAATTCGCCCTGGGACAGACTTTTACATCATTCTTATCAACATTCTTAGTGCAATAAAATATTTAAAAAAAAAATCATCACATTCATCATTATTCTCTTCATCATCATTATTTTCTTCATTACTGTTATGCGATCATGACAATAACAACAACAACAACAGCAAAATTATTATTATTATTATTATTATTATTATTATTACTATTATTATTTTTATTATTATTATTATTATTATTATTATTATTATTATTATTATTATTATTATTATTATTATTATTATTATTATTATTATTATTATTATTATTATTATTATTATTATTATTATTATTATTATTATTATTATTATTATTATTATTAAAAATCCTATTAATAATATAAGCATTATGATAATAAATGTTCTAATATTGTTTTCTTTAATACTTTGATTTTGTGTAACTTTGATTCTTTTACAGATACCGTATACCGTATTTAGTACACATTGTTTTTGTCGCGTGATATCTTTCAGAAATGTTTACCAATGACTACTTTACATACCAATTAAAATATATAATGAAATATTTTTGAGATACTCCTGTTCCATTTTTCATTTTAAAGAACTGCAGGTAAAGTTATCCATTATTTCTATTACTGAAACATTCTTCCAAAGTATTGTAATCATGGGGAGAAATTCCTTTTTTCAAAAATACCGATCTGTGCACCATGACACATTATTCTGAAGGGAAAAAAATATGACAACAAAAAGGGCACAGTAGAAACAAAAAGTGTTGGCTGCATTAAGGGTATCTCCGCTGAATATTTAGACTTACATTATATTTAAAACAACTGCAATAAAATATGATAGTTATATTAGAAATTATGAATCCAATTATAATTAAAAACGAATATGAAATTTTCAAAAGCTTGTATTTGAAAGAAACAGTGTTGCAAAATTATCAAGATCTCAAAAGGATCAAAGAAATAGTTCATGCTATTTCTTTTTCCAAATCACTGATTTTTTCAAAACAGAAAACGGAAAATGTCTCAGTAATTTTTTTTTCAAATGCATTGATTTTATATTACTTGTTTTTCTTTTTATTGATGGTCAATTTGCATCATTCTTTCATGTAGTGGACAGCATTTTTATTATACAAATATAATTAGAAGCAATACTTCTTTTAGAAATCTATAGTTATGATTATAGAAATTCTAATATTCATTTATCATTGATATGCCATACATAATAAATCGGAATAAACAAATAAAAAGCTTTTAAGAAATGGAAATTATATTCTTGAAATTCAAATAATTGCTGTGTTTTTTTTTACTTCTAATTAAATAGAAACAAAAAGAATAAGGGAGTGTCACCTACATATAAGACTGGGTCTATCCTAATATTCTATACACAAAAGATAATTAAAAAAATCAGCCTGAATATTTAGTACAATTGATTTTTTCACACACCGGTGATTAAAAAAAATCACAGTTTCTAACTTTCAGAATGGAACTAAAACTAAACAGAAGCATGAAAGGGCTGAAAAGATGACACATACTTCTAAAGGCAGCATAAAATTATTCTAACTGGCGGCAGCGAGAATTGGTTTATGACTTAAAACAATCAAGTCACATAACACAAGACAACACATAAGCCATAAAGAATCTTTGTCATCCATTGCAGGCGACAATTACTTTCTCTATACAAATCCGAATTAAAAAAAGATATTATCATCTTAAAACTTAATGAAAAGAAAATAAGAAGTCAAGAAAAAGCATCGCGGGAAGAGGTAATTAGAGACGATTGCACATAGTTTTGAAGCAGAAAGGTTGCAATGGTTTGGATAAAGAACGGCAAGGTGGACGATTGTCAGAGAGGAATAGTAGAGAGGAGGGAGATAGAAAAATACATAGATAGATAGATACTGACAAAGAAAAGAGATAGATAGATAGATAGATAGATAGATAGAGAGACAGAGTGAGTGAGTGTGTGTGTGTGAGAGAGAGAGGGAGAGAGAGAGAGAGAGAGAGAGAGAGAGAGAGAGAGAGAGAGAGAGAGAGAGAGAGAGAGAGAGAGAGGAACAAGTGAGGATTGAGGATGCATTAGTTAAAACTGAAAGACAAAAAAGGGAAAGGGTGAGAATAAAGAGTGAAAAAGAAAAAGCAATTTTATAATGTTAAAAGAAAAGATGCAAAAGAAAAAAAAAAAGATTAAATCAAGTTCTACCATCTCGCACTGAAAGTTTTAATGCGAAACAGTCATTATATATTTGCACTCCAAAGAGTTAATGATTTTCCAGTCTAGAATTCTACAATTTATCGTCCGGACAAATTGAGCTTAATTAAACGAAAATTTCTTAGAAAAGTTGCAACCTCCACTCAAGTTTTAGCTGATTACATCAGTTAAGTGCATGTATAAAGGAGGGATGTAAATAGCTTTAAACGTTTCGAAAGGCCTAAATATGAAAAGGTCTCAGAGCGCTGTCATTCGATTCAGAATGATACAACTACTTAAAAGAGACCCATAAAAAATTATTGTAAAAAATCTGCGTTTGTGTGATACAGGCGCTCTATTTTACTTTACGGAATTTATTATTATTATTATTAATTATTATTATTATTATTATTATTATTATTATTATTATTATTATTATTATTATTATTATTATTATTATTATTATTATTATTATTATAAAGTAATATAATATAATTATTGCCGTGATTATGGTGTGTGTGTTTAATAAATAGGCTTATAAATTGCCTGCAAATCTATCCTTTAATATCTTTACCTTGAATCTTAATATGTCGATAGTTCTTATTCTAAACACAAAATCTAGGTCTAGAAATTAAACCGTTTTAAAATTCTAAGCCTAAAAATAAAATTTAGCTCTATCTAGATCAAAATTCAATTTTTTTTTTACTCCAGCTGCTATAAAAATGTAGGCACTAGATTTAGAATCTATGTCAAAGTAATGTTTTTAAATTCTTTTCTTAGATCTTTCTCTCTAACATGTAGATCTATTCCAAACGGTATTAGATCTACCGCCGCCTATATTGTATTTGTATTTCAGGTTCATTCCTGCCATCTTTGTCGAGCTGTGCTTACAAGAAGTAGTTCTCACATTCGATTTTTTTTCTTTAAGAGAATAATAATCAATTTTTTTTTGCTTTTAATTTTCAAAAAAAAAAAAAAAATCCTCACTGTTTTAGAGAAAAATAATATTACCACTCCAATCTTTAAGACAATTTACAACTTTATGCCAAACTTGACGTACCCATGTGGTCTAGAAATGCTGGGTTAGATGGTCAATTATTAGTAGATATGTGGGAAAAAACAGTCAAGGGCTGATCAAATAACTTCTCGTGTGAATAAAAATACATGAATAAGGTGTGAACGAAATTCCAGTTGACTGGTTTATGAACGCTTATCATAAACACATAAGGACGTCATAGAGTTCCTTTCTTTTTGAGCTAATCAAGACTCTGTAAAGAATGTTTACTTCAGATTTCAGATTTGCATTATTCAGTATGTATCATAATGATTAAAGAGAAGCTGATCTATATGATGATCTATATATATTTTTTAAAATTTCTTTCACTGATAAGCTATTGGTAGGGATAACTTTCTACAGGAAGCATATGTGACCCTGTCCAAATCAGACAACAAGGATCGCGATGAAGATAAAGCTGTCAGTTTAAAGCTGCTAGTCACTTTGCGATATTACACAGAACCGTCAGTAAGGAGCAGGTGTTCATAGAAAAAGTGAAAAAAAAATAACAGCCAAGGTCATTTTTTGTCGACTCAGTTGATATCAAGGAGGCCTTCAAAGAAAATGAAGATAAGTTCTTGTGACTTAAGTCATAATTGTGTTTTTATACTGACATACTGAGATTAATTTCTTAGTTCAAAACAAATCAATGCTTTTATGAAAAATTTTTTCAGTCCATTATGGATAATTATAAATAAAATAGCTTGATGAATATCTCAATGTTTCTTTCATATTATTAATTCTATCGTTGTTCTAAATAATCCTTAATGCACTTACCCTTTAATGTACATCGCTATAAAGATAGGCTGCTCAAAGTTTCAATGAATACATAATTTATATCAACAAGAAATAACTTTTGTTTTCAAACCAACGGAAAGTCTATTTAAATGCGCTACAATCATGATCTTATTATAATATTGGATTTTATAGGTCACGTAAAGTTGTTTGTCATTTCACTGAATCAAAGTAAATAGTAATTCTTTTGTGTGGCCGATATAGTTTACATTTAGCTAAGCAGTAAAGACTAATAGTTGTATCATTATAATGGATACGAACATATTGAGAGGTCATAGAGATGATCGAGGCTGAGGGAAATTAAGCTGTCAATGCCAACTATAGGAATTTGAGGAGAACGCAATTAATTTGTCGCAAGAATAAACTTGTTGGGCATCTCTGCAGATACTTCTCGATTGGCTTATTACGTCGGCCCTCTATATTGTTGGCTGGCTTGAATGAAAAGATAAAGTTTACGATATGTAACGAGTATAAAACAATGGTAGGAACATAAAGAAGCAGAGAACTAGGAGAAAGATTCGAAGGCGATAGAACTTTTGAAAACCACTGAGAAAGAAAATGAAATACATGATGTAATTAGACACTCAGATAAAACACGGACGCAAAGAAGAAATTAGAGAAGGACTTTGAGAGACAAAGAAAATTAGAGAGAGAAAAAGAGAGAGAGAGAGAGAGAGAGAGAGAGAGAGAGAGAGAGAGAGAGAGAGAAAGAGAGAGAGAGAGATCAAGAAGGGATCGGGGAGAGAGAGAAAGAGAGAGAGAGAAATAGAGAGAGAGAGAGAGAGAGAGAGAGAGAGAGAGAGAGAGAGAGAGAGAGAGAGAGAGAGAGAGAGATCAAGAAGGGATCGGGGAGGGAAAGAGACCGGAAGTCAGTGAAATAATAAAACAGAAGGTATAGTCTAAGAGGGAGAGAAAGAGAGAGGATTAATGGTGAGTTCAGGCTTGCTAAAATCTCCTCCCGGCTCCATGCTGATGCTCAAGTCTGTGAGTAAGGACAGCTCCTCCCCAAGATTGCTGAATCTCAGCACGGTTATCTGTGAACAAGTCTGTGAGTAATGACGGCTCCTCCCCAAGTTGCTGAATCTCAGCACGGTTATCTGTGAACAAGTCTGTGAGTAAGGACGGCTCCTCCCAAGGTTGCTGAATCTCAGCATGGTTATCTGTGAACAAGTCTGTGAGTAAGGACAGCTCCTCCCCAAGTTGCTGAATCTCAGCACGGTTATCTGTGAACAAGTCTGTGAGTAAGGACAGCTCCTCCCCAAGTTGCTGAATCTCAGCATGGTTATCTGTGAACAAGTCTGTGAGTAAGGACAGCTCCTCCCCAAGTTGCTGAATCTCAGCACGGTTATCTGTGAACAAGTCTGTGAGTAAGGACAGCTCCTCCCAAGGTTGCTGAATCTCAGCACGGTTATCTGTGCGCACTGTTTACTCTCATAGGGGAAAAAAGGCCTTTGTTGTCGTAACCATAGCAATTGACTTTGCTATATTGAATTATATTAATACTTATGGAGATAAGAGCAGAACAGTCCTTTGACTAAAACTGTGCCTGAGATGAACGCTCGTTAAACAGAATTACTCTGATAATCATAATTCATAGAGGTGTAAAAATAAAAAAAGACAAAAAGTAAGAGGTTGGACATGTCTTTAAAAACTTGAACAGAGAAATGATTTAATGTTATCAATTAAAAATTATTGTGTGCCAAAAACTAGGAATATTTTTCCTTTTTTCTGGACCAATTTAGAACCATCATAATAATACAGAGCACAAGCAGTTTTTAGTTCCATTTCTACGTCAAGCCAATGATGACATCTCAACTGAGAAAAAATCTCCACGTAAAGAGATGGCAGCTAATTCTGGGGTTTTCGAATCTGTTTTAAGATTATATTATACACTGATTAGAGGGATATGAATTCTTACAAAAAGGCCAGAAGATGCACTGCTTTTAGGGAATTCATAGCTGCGCATTTATTTAAGAATGCACGATAATAACTATAATTATACGTTTAAAACGATCTATAAAGATTTGGGTTTCACAAAATTAGCGGCCTATACTTATTGAAAACCACGAAAATGTATTGCTATAGTCATAAAATCGATATTTTGAGTCATGAAAAAAAGGTATTTAACATGAGTATAGCACTAGATCTATACTATGTCCAAACTGTTGGACAGACCTCATAAGATCTACGCATTTGGCATAAAACTCTTCGTAAGTTCGTATTCTCTTTTGTCTTGTTCAGAATAATTACGTCTGCGTCTAGTATACCTCTAGATCAGACTCTCTCTCTCTCTCTCTCTCTCTCTCTCTCTCTCTCTCTCTCTCTCTCTCTCTCTCTCTCTCTCTCTCTCTCTCTCTCTCTCTCTCTCTCTCTCTCTCCCTCTCTCTCTCTCTCTCTCGATCTCTCTTTGGACGTGTTATCTTATTCTTTATTTCCTCTATAAATCTACCCCTCTTTATTTATTCTAAAAATAATGGATTTGCCGAGGTCTCATGTAAGCTGTTTTCTTTGTGCGTCTTTACAATGTTAAAATTTGCCCTTCAAAACGCGACAGATCAAGACATTTAAGTCAAAATGTTTCTTCTTAGAAGTCGCGCATATCATTATTTAAAATCAAAACAGAAAACAAATGAAAACAAATGAAATCTATATAGCACGATTTCTAACAGTTTTAAGAGCTATAAGCCATACGCAATTTAATCTGAACTTAATGATTTCCCATGATTTGTTCAAATAAATCTTAATTCCTCAAGAGCAATCATTTTGGGCAAGTGTGTTTAACAATGGTTTTGAAAGACGTGAGTCTGTAACATGTTGCCATTGTGAGTAAGTTAGGTCTCATTTGAATCTAACTTAACATTCCGGCAGCCAGAACAAACAGTGGAGCCCTCGTCTTAGACAAGCGCGGGTCGTTGGGAACATCCCACATGTCTGGTCACGTCTCATATTCCATTACTGCGGAATTTCAAGTGCTTTCAGGGAAAACTGGGGATTTACTTTCATCAACGCAAGGCGAGAAGGGAACCGATATCGGAACTAACGGATCGCAAAGCAATCGGTTTTGTATACGCTCCAGGAACAATTTCAGTTGGGCGGTTCTATGAGCAAGGGAGGGAACTGTGCCACTGGGCCTTTGAATTTTCATGTTCCAGTGCCAAAATCTATGGGAAAAAAGAAAAAAAGAATGTATCTTCTCTAGAGTTGTTTGACAATAAACTACGTGCAAATTGCAATCTTTACATTCAATGCCTAGGACTGCAGCATCTAGGAGAGATCATAAACTTTCATGATCGTGGTATAAAAGCTTTACAGGAGAAGAACAGTTTTGCTCATTTAGCATCATCTTCCAAACACCATATTTACAAACTCAAACTTTCAGACCGTTTGACGCTCTTCAGAACATATATAAGACAAAAGAGCAAACAAAAGAAAACGAACAAAAGAAGAACAGAAACTCAGACAAAGTGCTTCTCAAACCTCTACAAGATCAATTTATCACTACTCAGGTCAGGATCAGCTCTGTTCTTCTTTTGTCTCTTTGACAAATCTAAAAACAACACAGACAAGTCTAGAAATAAACCAAGTAAGATCGATGAGCTTGTTTCAAGAGAACCCGCTAAGAATTTTAATGCTTATTTACATATCGGATGAGAGCAATGTTCGTTGAGTGTGTTAAGGCCTTGAAGCGTTCAAATTATCTTTAAAAAAAACCAATAAACTGACGGAAATCAATGAGTCTGTAAAAACAATCTGCCTCAAATGCAACAGCAAGAAAACAACAACAAAAAAAAAAAATAAACAACAACAACAACAAACAAACCCCCCCCCCCAAAAAAAAAAAAAAAAAGAAAAAAAAGAAATAAAAAAAAAATTAAAATGGGTTCGTATGGGAAATACATAATTCCCTAAAGCAACTGAACTGGTGAAACAGTGTATTTAATTATGTGTGACGCTCTGCAAAATATAATTTTCATGTTTTATTATCAAAGCATATACATGTACATATTTGTGCGCTATCTTATTGATTTTTATATCCCAACGAATTACCCATGCTTGCTCAGTTAGACCTCGAAACATTTAGGACCTTTTTAAAGAAATTTCAAAGCAAAGGATTCTGTGGAAAAAAAATGCCGTGTATCATATCAAAGCTAGAAAATATCCTGTTTGAAAATTCAAATTTATGGTCTTTATCAGAAAATTTTATTTTTTTATTTATCATAGTTATGATGCTAGTTCTAAACCGAATAAAAGGATGACAGAATGCAAAGAAATATCAAGGGGGAAAAAATCAGTTTTCTTCTTTTCATCAGTTATTTAAAAAAATGGTTTACAATAAATTTTGTATGGAAGCCTTCATTTAATCTTAAAAAGAAAACGAATCCTTCTCAAGCATAAATAATCAGTGATCAAGCCAGTTATTCAAATGCTATAAAATATCAAATTTTATGGAATTTTAAGAAAATGATGGTGGAGATGACTAAAAAAAAAAAGAAAAAAAAACAACAACAACAAATACATTGAATAGACAAGAAATAGATGTTGGACCATTGATGTGTGCAAATATTTACTTGACTCAAACCATAGAATAAAGAGGAATGATTAGCATGCGGTACGCCAAAGCCACATGAATGGCGTAACGGACTCCATATCGGTCCCATGGAGACGGATTCCAGAAAACGGAATGCGTGCCAAGGGAGCGGCAAATCTACGCGACCTGTCGTTTATCTTGATGAAATCCCCACGGGACAGTAAGTGAAAAAGAGAGTGGGATATCAGTGCCGGCAGTAATGGTACTGCAGGGAAAAGATTTGATAATGCCCGATCGATTTTTAGTAGAGCTATCTCTACAACGCATAGCTGAATACGATAAAGTAAATAAAGCCAAACCAAGGGTTTGCCAATTTTCTCGGTGGATACTTTCCATGTTATACGCTGGCCGAAAATCGGAATTTCAGCTCATTACAACAGACTTTAGTATGGCGTGGATTATGTCATTCAAAAATATCCTAATATGTATTTTCTTCTATTTCGTTGAATCGTTTACTGGCTCACCGCAAAAAAGCTACATCGAATGGACAGTGTCATTACTGCCTTGGATAATGAAAAAAGACAGGCATTACAATACAATGGCTCAATCTACAGGCTCACATATTAAATTAGGAAATATAGTTAAAACGAGGTAGCCGACAACCATTATCATAGAGGTCCAGTATAAGTTGATGGAAAAAGCGTAGTGAATAAGGGTTTTCTACAATAGAAAAAAAATACAAGTCTAATTGAGCTAAGATTTGGCCAACAGCAGTTTATCCAGCTACCCAGAAGTTTTCCTTAACCCTTCTATTCTGCTTGGGAAGGCGCGAGCTAAAATTAAATGTATCTGTTCTTTTAGTCTAACCTAGTTTACCTAATGAGTTGTTGACCATATTTCTGAAATCACAGTCTGTTGTGCACGGTATTTCTGAAATTTAGTATTCTTATTTAAACTATAATTTCTTTATACTGCTTTATTTTAAACAATTTATGCATAAATCAATTCTTTCAATTTAATTTCTTGAAATAAGATATCGCATGATTATGTAAATCAGTTTTTTTTCGATCATTTCACATCAGTTAAAACTGTTTTTCATGTATACGCCACAAGCACATTAAAGATGAGTTTTTCCTTCATCATTAGGCAATTGTCCACAGCGCATGCTTATCGTGCGCGCATCAAGTAAAGTCGCTAAGCCGGTGTGCCGTGCCGTTAACAACTCCAACATCTTATTATCACTGGCTTTAACGACTCATTTGAGGAAATCCAGCATCCTATCACAAGTAAATAAAACTTTGACTTAACCCTTTTCATGGACAAAAATTCATTTTGAAAATGCATATTAATGTCCGTAGCCATCCTATTTTTGATATTATCTCTAAAATGAAACAACACAAAAAGGATACAAAGGTTAAACCTTTCTTTCTCTTTTAATTTGGATACAAAAAATATAAGTTTTTGATTCAATGAGCAATCAAATAGTTGTAAAAAGACAAAGCCGTAACGTCACTTCCATATAAAAAGTTTCGCAGCATAAGATTGGTCAGTGAATTTAGAGGATGTAAAGTTTATCACAGATGATGAATCGGGTTAGCTGCATTTTCTTTTCTTATTCTAAAGGTTTATGATTATGTGCAAAAAGTGATACGAGGTTTATTGCCCAGAAAGTGCTTTACAATAAATTAAAGACTAAAAACTGAATTTTTCAAAATTTGATTTTGTAGACAATTTTTTTAGCACAGTCATAATGCAATACTTGAAAAACCCGATGGTTATCCACTCCCTTTCCCTACATCACCGTCTTTGCCTTAAAAAGAAAGCATTTAAAAAACCGGGATCCTTAGAATAGTAAGAGCTAGCAAACAAGCTAGAAAGAGAGGACCACAGGGTAAGAGATAAAGAGACTTCCGATGAATCTGCCGCCAAATGGAGAGAGAGAGAGAGAGAGAGAGAGAGAGAGAGAGAGAGAGAGAGAGAGAGAGAGAGAGAGAGAGAGAGAGAGAGAGAGAGAGAGAGAGAGAGAGAGAGGAGTATTGATGAATAGTTTCGAGTGAAGAAGCCAGACAGCATGTAAACAGACAGCTCGCAACATTAAAAGATAAGCAGAGAGATGTAAATATTTACTAAGATCAGCCAGGGTTGGAACAACAAAGGCAATTGTGAAATCAATGCTGTCGCATACGGTTTTAACTTGTATTGGTTACGTTTCTAAAAATATGATTTTAACTTGTATTGGTTAAGATTATAATAGAGATGTTCCCCGAGACGGCAGGCAACACGCCATTTTAACTAGTGTTGCTAAAGATTATAATGAAGAGGTTCCTCAAGACGGTAACATCTAAAAATTCAATGCTGTGAATTATTTGATCCAATAGAACAACCAGCATGTGATTTACTGTCCCATGTCGTCTCAGTACGTGCTAGTGAGGCAAGACAATCCGCCCACTAATGCTCGAAGACGGCATGTTGCAGGGTTGTGTGAGTTACGTTTGGAATGAGACAAATACCAGAAATACTTCATATTGTGTTCATTTTTTGCTTTTTAAAATTTGCTCAACACAAAATTAGAGCATTTGTAATTTGAAATAGCAGAAAATTAAAGAAAAATAGAATTAAAAAAAAACAAAAAAAAAACCCAAGAACCGTGCATTCTTCCCACAATAAATATTCATATATCAGCGCTCAATTTGAACAGGCGGGGATAATGAAAGTTTTGTTTCTTTCCTTTTTCACAAAATTCAAACAAACCAAGAGCTGCCTTTCAAGCTGCATTGTAAAAGAATATAACATTTTTTGTTAGATAGAAGCTTGATTTGAAAAATATTATATGCGCTCTTTATATTTGCTTAGTCATATTTGCATTCCATCTCTAAAATGCCAAATGCTCAAATGATCACGACTCAATTCCCTTAGCATACAGAGAACAAAAGTGGACGTGCTTTGACAAAACAGTGTTGCAGAGAGGCAGACTAAGTAAAGACCAGTTCCAGCAATGTTGGACCGTGGCCCAGGAAAGTGAAAATGAGGAAAGAGAAAAATCAAATAAAGCAGAGTATAATTTCACCGGTGCATCAGTTTCATAGGATGTTTACATGTGTAAGATAATCAGGTGCATAAGGATAAAGTTACTAAAGAAATGATCCTGGACACACAGAAAGGTGGTGAATGAAATGAATAGCTACTTAGAAAAACGGACATTGAAGTACATGTAGTTACATCAATAGATTGATGTATCTTAGATACAAACATTAGCATAAAACAATCACATATAGATGGATAGGTAGATAGTTAGAGAGACAGATGAATGGATAAATAATCAATTCGTAAATCAATATCTCAAAAGTACTACTTTTACAATTTCTACTTCTTCAACTTCTAAAACTACTACTACTACTACTACTACTACTACTACTACTACTACTACTACTACTACTACTACTACTACTACTACTACTACTACTACTACTACTACTACTACTACTACTACTACTACTACTACTACTACTACTACTACTACTACTGCTGCTGCTGCTGCTGCTGCTGCTACTACTACTACTACTACTACTACTACTACTACTACTACTACTACTACTTCTGCAACTACTACTATTGCTACTAGATAAATGAGAATACTCCATGGCGATCGTTTGTTTTTGAATCTCTAAGATTAACCAGTAAGAAGTAATCTCTGCCAATCATCTTTCCTCTCCACAAGGGATAAAGATAAGGGAAAAGATATTATATTTATAGGTACTTGGCAGGATAATAAAAATATTGATGAGAGAGAATGAAATATAGAGAGAATGAGCGAGAAAGAGATAGGGAGTGAGGCAGAAAGAAAAATAGGTGTTTTAGAAATGCTTGGTCTGTTTTGCATCGTAACACGCATGTGAGACAGACCAGAAACAACTATAAAGGGTACACAAGGTACAAGGAAGAAATACTCACGTGTTAAAGAACTTAATTGTTTTGTACGCATGAATAACAAATGCCAACACATGGTAACGTTAAAAAAACAAAACGAAGAAAAAGAAAGTCCTGTAGCTTGGAGCTATTGATCACCAAGCTAGGACTTATTAAATCAAGCGAAAGACAGACAGATTTGGTGAGGAGATCAGATCATACAACTGGAAACCGTAGTATCATTCTTCCTTACAGTGGCCCAAGAATTAATTATAGATGGAGCAGATTTGGTCTGCCGTGTTTCAGTCACAAATAGATTAGAAACGGGAGGAAGATGAAAAGAGACAGCGTATAAGATACAGGGGAATTGAGAGATACGGAAGCGTGTCAGGGAATGAGGGAGCTCTAGACAGAATACCCAGATAGGGAGCATGAATGAAAGAGAAAGTGTGAGAAATAAGAGAGAGAGAGAGAGAGAGAGAGAGAGAGAGAGAGAGAGAGAGAGAGAGAGAGAGAGAGAGAGAGAGAGACAGAGAGAGAGAGAGACAGAGTGTCAGAGACAGAGACAGAGACAGAGAGTTAGAGAAAGAGAGAGCGAGAAAAAGAGAGAGGGAGAGATAATGAGCGATCGTTGGAGACAAAACCTCACGGGAACTGTGCGACTTATGAATACCTAATGAACGCAAGGACAATTGGGAATTTCCAAGTGCTTGCAAAGCAAAGAGGGAAATAATGGATGGGGATATTTGTGGTGGAACAGAGAGATTCAGATATTCGCGACCCCGTGCGATGGGGAAAAATTTGATCAGAGGTTTTGAGTTCAAACAGAACAGACTTGGTCCATTGTTGTGTGATAACGAAAACGTATTGAGGGAAAAAATGCCAAGTATTGCAATTCTAACAGAGAGCTGAGAGTAAAAGTAAAAGTCAACTAAAGATGTGAAACACAACCATTACATAGTTAATTTATGAGTTCCAGATGATGTGAAAGAATAAGATAGATCAAGAGACTTCCTTAATACCTAAACAGTTAGGTCTATAGTATGTATGAAAAAACACATGTATTATTTGAGTAAAATAAGATAAAAATGGCTATTGATATGGATTTAGGCAAATTGACAAACAAATAGATGGGCAAATGGGAAGGTTTAATTGATGTGCATATGATAACTTCTAGAAAGATTGAAGGAAAGACAAAAAGTAGGTTGGTGGATAAATAGGTTATTCTATAGGTAATATAATGAATAATAAAGATGCTCGCACAGAGGTGAAGTCAATGGTCAAATCCAAGAAAAGTTATCAATAAGTGACTGATCTATGATACCTCGGTAGAGCACGTTTGTTATCAGCATTATCAGTAGCCAAAGAATTGCTTGTATCCGTTTGAATTTTTCAAGAAGTATATGAGGCCAGACATATTCAGTTGCAATATGTTGTATTTCAGCTGGCCCAATCTCTAATTATCTTTCTGTTCTTTGACAATATTTTTTTCAGGGCTAAATTTGAATCACATTGTATGAATAATCTAAAAAGTCAAAACCAGGTCTGTCACAGAGACCAGGTTTGGTTGTATACCTTATCATGACCCAAAATTTTCATCTGCCATTTGTCATCATAGCGGATGTAGGCGAAGTGAGTGAAGTAAGAAAAAAAAAAGAAATGTAGAATTATGAATATAATGAAATTTTAGGAGATTCTTTTTTTTTTTTTTTAATTTTCCATTAAGCGAGGCGCCCTGGCAGCTGTAGATATCGATAGGTACCTTCCTCGAGTGTTAGGCGGGACACTATCGATAGCTGAGTTTCGAGCCTCATCTGTTCTCTTCTCTGCTATCCTGCAGGGTTTTAAGTTTGATATCCAACAAGGACACTGATTACCGCATAGTAGATGGGCCATAACAAAACAGTATCACGATAATTGCTTCAAAAGTTAAGACGATGTATGCAAAGAGGGCTATCGATATGTTGTCATTTCTACGTGCAATCACTTTTCTTCTACCAGAGAGATGCACAATAAAGAAAAAAAATAGTTTTTCTTCCATGTATCTCTTGTCATATCAATTACGCTTAGCTTGTTCAACAAAAGCTAAAAGCATTATTATGTTTCACAATGAACGCTCAGACCGAACTCTCATTTAATTGTGAAAGAAAAAAAAATGGGGGGGGGGGGGGGGGAAAAATAAGAGTTAAAAAGGGAGAAAACAAGTAAAACTTTTGTTGCCTTATAAACCCAAGGCATTATTTCCCTTGAGAAAAGAAAATAGTTTTTTTTTTTAATTTGTAAACTGCTGGATTAATAATAATATTAAAAAAAAAATATGAACCGATCAAATACACTTTCGAACATTTAGTTACCGTGCAGCCTAGTAAAGTAATATGCTTTAGCCCCGAGTGATCTTATAAATAGGCCAAAATCCTAAACAGTTACAAAAGCCTCTGCATTACTGTTGTAGTGGTTATAATATAAACTGATTAATATGATATAATTTCGTAAAGTTAATATGAGCACTTTCGTGTCATATAACACATGAGTGATGAGCAGTGGTAAGACACATATAAAAGTTTAATGAAATAGATCAGTACATTCTCATGGGAAGATTTGTTTACAAATTACGTTATTTGACTTTCAGTGAGATAATAATATTCTGTATTCGTTTTAACTCGTTGTGGAACGGCTAGGTTAACATGGCAGCATCTATATACCTACATATAACTAATATGGACGACTTATTTTCTGTACAAACACAATCACAATCGCGATCAAGTTTTATCACGCCTTAATTTGTTGCAATATAGAAAAAAAAAACAAATTAAATAAACGGCCTGTAAAACAATAATATACATTCAATAATTGACAATAATTTTGAAAAACAAATAGTTTATCCATAAAGGTAAGATCAATCTACAAGTGGAGCAAACACAGGATTAAGTTTAGTCTGTGATTGAGCAAAATGTATGTGTGCATCTTCTGATAGATGGCGATAAATAAATCTAGAGAGAGAGAGAGAGAGAGAGAGAGAGAGAGAGAGAGAGAGAGAGAGAGAGAGAGAGAGAGAGAGAGAGAGAGAGAGAGAGAGAGAGAGAGAGAGAGAGAGAGAGAGAGAGAGAAAGGGGGAGGGGGTGCTTGTCTGTTGGTCTGTTGATGTCATGAAGTGCAAAGTCAGTACGAAAAAAAACAGCTAAAACAACACAAAGTACTTTGGCTGCGATCTTGACAGGAATTGCAACAAGATGTCTAAAGTGGCTCTAGGGAAATTTATAAAGTACGGCACTACACCAACGACAACAACAACAAAAACAACAACAGCAACACCCATGACAATGGTAAATATTACAATAGCCTATGACATGGCTTACGAACATTATAACAGTCCAGGAAGTGTAGATAAGAGTCATACACATGTTCTCAAGACCGAGCACTCAAAGCAATATTTCCATGAGCATATCGATTCCTCTCCGTTAATGTGCTCTTTACACATAAAATATAATATTTTTTTTTTCTTTTTGCTATTTTGGTATTGAAAATTTTTAGATATAAGAAACTTACACTTAAGAAAAATATGATACGATATCATTTCCTCAGCTATGAAAGTATCCATATACTCACAAGTAGCGGCTTTTCACAAACAAGAATGTTTATTTCATGCACCATTATAGTGTCCAGTGTTTAACATCGTCGGTAAGTATCCTTTGTTGTTTTTGAAAAGCAAGCTATCAAAAGAAATAAAAGAAGCTCGTAAATAATGTGGCATTGTTTTGGGTTTTGCTTTCGCAATTTTATGGACAAAATTCTTTTTAAAATTCTTTTGCAAGGACATAGATGAAGACATACCGTCAGTTGCGGTTTTCTATGGATAAACCTACAACTACGTGTAGTTGGTGTCTTAAACTGATGTTCAAAGATACTATAAACTTTTTAAAAAATTCCCAAAAACATGGTGTTTATTGAGGTCGAGTCATCTATTTCCTTTAACGCGTGAATATTTTTAGAACCAATTTTTGATCAGTGCGACTTGATTTGTGCGAAAATACGACTTAGTGTTTGGAAAATAAAATGGATCTAAAATCACCTTTTACTATCAATCTTATTAATTTTATCATGTGAAGAGAGAATGGGGTTTCAAATAGAGGTCACTTACAAACACTTTCACCTATAGTTTCTGCTCTCATAAATCTATTATAATTATTTTGGAACACTGATGTTAAAATAAATGCTCACTTGTGCGCAAGTTAGAGTCAAAAAAAAAGAAAAATAAAATTAAGAAATGAAAAATAAGGATATCCTACAAATATCGATTTGGACGTCTTCTGATTTTTTTTTAATAAGGTAGCATACTAATTTATAATGAAAGTTCTTGATAGATCTAGGTGTGTCTCTTCTGTAATACACTTGCGATTCTAGATATAACAGTACCTGATTGTTTCCGTACAAATCTTCCATAAGTTGTTTATGGTTCACTGCTAGTCAGAGCAAATGTTACAGACATTTTCTTGACATATTTTTCTTTCCATTAGTTTAACGACAAAAAGTTTTGTAGCCCAAAAAGTAATTAAATAATTCCAATGAAATTAATGGGTCATACCAACCTAACAAAACAAAACAAAACACAAAAAAGAACCAAAAAACAGCAACAAAAAAACCCCAACCATATTAACAACAAAAAAGCAAACAAACAGAGAAAACAAAAAAAAAACAACAACAAAAAACCCAGACCAAAAATACGAGAGATGTCAGTCTCCGCTAGTTTGTTTTACATACAAGTTTATCACAAATTAACTATAAAGGAAAACTAAATGCTTGTAGGTAAAATTTACTTGGTTAAACTTCAACCATTATACTTTTTGCCAGTGCATAAACCCTTTTAAATAAAGTGCGAATCATATTTTTGTTGTCATTTTTTAAACGGTGACCGCAACCTTTACTCTAAACTTTTATTTCCATGAGGAAAAAAAATTGCATGTTCTGAAACACAGATAAATTGAATGACAATGCGCCTGGTGAATCAATACATGCCTCATCACTAACACTTGTGGTAAATAGGTTAATACATAGAAAGATATATATATATATATATATATATATATATATATATATAGATAGATAGATAGATAGATAGATAGATAGATAGATATAAAGAGAAGAGGATAGAATGCAAGAGGGGCAATCGTAGAAAAAATGCGATGCACTTAAACTTCGAAAAAAAATCTTAAGAAGGAACAATTTGAGATTCAGTTAAAGAAGGACGGACGCTGGATACATTCATTCATCGAGAAAAAAACATCAAAGAAAATATGTATGTGGAAGATTTGAAAAAAAAACAAAAAAACACCACCACACCACCACTAATAAAAAACTCATGCAGACAGGAATCACACCGAGAGAGAAGAACACCATAGAGGTCAACAACCTTTTCTGCTGTGGAACTAAGCGTGTCAGGTTAGCCATGCGGTCGGGGGCTGGGTCTGGTTCTGATTCCACACGATCAGGAGATAAGGCGTGCACGCTTTCCCTGCGCTAATTAGACATCGGACACTACGGTCAGCAATATTGGCCGCAGGAATATTGATACTAGATCTAGTATTGACCATGTGACCGTGCGGTATGAGGTGTCTATATACGTCGGAACGGCTATGTTTTCTCAACAATGTGATAGAATGCATACTGCTTTGTCAGATTTATAAAAACTCACCCCAAGAAACGAGGAATAAATAGAGCAGATAGAGAGAGCAAGTTAGTGAGTGAGTGTGTGTGTGAGAGAGAGAGAGAAAGAGAGAGAGAAAGAGAGAGAGAGAGAGAGAAAGAGAGAGAGAGAGAGAGAAAGAGAGAGAGAAAGAGAGAGAGAGAGAGAGAAAGAGAGAGAGAGAAGCATCACCACACATAAACAATAAAAATAAAAAAAAGAAAGAAGAGAGAGGTGCTTTAGGGACACACTTTTTAGATATGGAAATATCCAAGTCGGAACCTTAAGATTAACTTGAAGTAAATGGTTGGACGTTAGTGCTTTCCTGCTCATAATCACAGATAGCTCTAAATCAAATAATTTAACATCTCCATGATTTATTTAAAGCATAGATATTAAACCTTTGTATTTTGAAGACGTTTGTCTCTTTCACTCTTTCTCTCTCTTACTCTCTGCCTCTTCTTTCTCCCTCTTTATCTCTCTCTCTCTCTCTCTGCCTCTTTCTCTCTCTTTACCTATCTCATATAAATCACACCAAGGACCTTCCCCAGGCTGATTCGCCATACAATATGATGGTCATAAAGCCTATACAAGTACATTCTTTGTACTTCTGTTCCAACTTGACCGCAAAAGACGTCGTGTATTTTATTTCCTGTTTCACGTTGAAATACTAGAGGTGTGCCATAGATAAGGTTAGTTTTGTAGATCTCGGTTTAAAGCGCGGCAATCCCACAGCTCAGGCAACCAATATTTTTCAGACAGGTTTTAGAAATTGATTTTTCTGCAGTTATACGGTAAATAAATAATAAATTACTAATTTTTTTTTTTAATTTTTATTATTCCTCCTTTATTCATGTCATGATTTGCAAGAATTTTCTTTCAAGAGGTCGAAAACCAGTGTTCTTGTTATTTGCTGATTAAAAAACAAAACAAAACAAAACACCCCCCCCCCCCAACACTTTCGAGGTCATCAGCTGTCTTCTCCTTCTTTATTGTTCTGTTGAAGTTCTGTTTCGGGTGGAAGACGGTGTTAGGTGTAGTAAGAAATGTTATAGTAAAGATATAATGTTTCTTAATTCATAACATAAGGAATTTCTTTTCACCATTTGATATCCTGTAAGAGTGCAGTATTCTGGGTTTTTTTTTCTGACCAGCAACACTGTAATTGTTTTTTAATTCAATGCACAAAAAGAGATGAGTTTTGTTACTTGAGCTTAGATTGAGCATAAAAGAGAAAAAAATTGAATACGCTTCTTAGGGAAACCCAGATTATAAAATCTCTGACCCACAATTGCCTATCACTTGGAAAGGCTCAAGAATGCAAGGATTTGCGCTAGTGTGTCTAGCACTTGCACAAAGAATGGGGAAATTAAATTTTGTTACACACCTGCTGTTAGTATGTAATTTAATCCCAGCACTTTGGAAACAAGCTCCTACAATATTGACAATAATGTACGTAAGAATGAGCTAGGTGAAATCCTATAAGGATTATAAATTTCTCATACGATGTATCTGTATCTTGTTAACTTTCAAAATAATAATGATTATTGTGTTACCTAACTACATAAGAATCTTGTTATAACCATGCAAAATAATCAGGCAGGTAAATGTACAGAGGAAGAAAGAGAGCGTCAGAGAGAGAGAGAGAGAGAGAGAGAGAGAGAGAGAGAGAGAGAGAGAGAGAGAGAGAGAGAGAGAGAGAGAGAGAGAGAGAGAGAGAGAGAGAACAAAATAACTAAAGAGGAACGTAAAGACCGAAAAAAAAAAATAAAGTATAGACCATCATTCAGACACGCGCATAGACAGATTAACTGCAACTGCACAACTTTATACCTGTCACATCGAATCATTTTTCACTCTCTGTGTAGTGGCGTCAGATATCTGGCAGTGCTGCATCAACCATATCGATGCTCCAGTACGTCACGGTACTAACCCCCGCCCGGTCTCTCAGGCAGTTCTTCCCCTCGACAAGATTAGTCTGTAGCTCAAACCAAGCCGGTCAAGAGCGGTCACAAGGAGGGGACTTGTTTACTATCCCAACAAGCCAGTAATGAGCTAGTTCGCTAGAATAATTATTTCCAGTGTTTGTTTGTCTGCTCTCTGAGAGATCTCTATTACTGTTACCAGCGTAAGTAATGAATTAGGGCGATCACTAATTGATTTCAAATAGATCTAGTTTTTTTTTGTTCTTCTTGGTAAGGTAATGAAAATAGCAAACTTATTTTGTAGAATCCCAATCTATTTAGAGATAACTTTACAATCATATAAATACAAATGACTGGGATTCCCGCAAGATAGTGCACTTTTTTTTTTTTATAATTATAGCGTTATATCAGCGTTACAACGTTCTTTAAGTAGATTAGGAAAATACAGAATTATGTCTTTCCAGTACTCAAGTTACATTCTTGCCTTTTAATATTTCTTGTGTCTTCTCTGTTTGGAAACATTTTGCTTAAGTAAAAGTTTAAAAACAAATAATCCCAAATTTCCATAAAAGAATTTGTTTTTTACATTTAAACATTTTATTTTCCAAAGTAATCTGCATTCACTTACTCAATGAAGGTAATAAATATACAAGTAATTTTTGCATACTAATTCTTTCATTTTTATACAAGTTCTAACTTATGATAACATAACAAACACAGCAAATATTTTGGTAGATAGAATACAAGTTTCGAATTAAGTTGATAAGATATCGTGAATCTTGCAAAACCTCAGTTGCTTGGCGAAAATTTTACCGTCGAAGTGAGAAATTCTAAGCAGTTCACAAACAGAAACAATCAGTTCTGGTATTTCAAGGTTGCTGTGTATTTTGACTCATCTTTATTTTCCATTGTTGTATTATTCTAATTAAACTTTATGGTGCTTTTTTAATTCCGTTGTAGAGATAGTAATTTTTCATTTGACATCTTTGGGTTTCTACTTTAAAACTTTCATTCTATTCTACCGCCAAGTTGGGAAAAACAACGTCAGACTGGAACATCAGGTGTCGTCATAGCTATGGCATTAGGAAAATAAGAAGTATTTGCGAACACTAAGCGGAAAATTAATAAGCTCAGATTTTTTCATCTGATAAATCTGCTCTAGCTATAAAATATCTAAACATACACTAACACACTTATGATAGAGTTTTAATATAATTTAGTACCGATGGAATTTTTATTGTAAATTCTCCCCAAGTACGTGTATCGCTTACTTTTCTTCATTTCTTTTTTTTTTTTTTTAAATAACGTGATAGACCTGTTTGTGTCTGTCTCGAGCTGGGTTACCATGGTTATCTCACTAATTATTTCCTATCAACTCACGGTGTGTGTTAAGCTGATCAGCTCTCCGATATACAACTGGATATATTGAATTTCTCTCGATATCCTACTCTATCATATCATCTGATTCCAACTCAAAGATTTACACCTTCATCAGTTTGCTCTTTTCAAATTTCCGCTGGCGTTGTGAGTAAAATTAGCCCGAGGCATTTAGGGTATAATGGGTTTTTTTAGCTCTACAGACAAAAAAAAATATTTCACGCTTAGACTTCTGGAAAGGGTGTATCTTTCAAGCCTCATACCAAGCCACTTTCACTGCTTTAGAATATACTGTCCATGTGGAATCCTCCCACCATACTGTACTCGACTATGATTATTTTTGTTCTTTGCGTTTCGAAATTTCATCCTGGTCCTTCATTCGTCGTTAGACCTGACTTGTCAATTCGGACCACCAGCCTAGGTGGACAAAACAACTGTCAGTATGGATTTCATTTCAGGAAATTTCTTTTTATCCAAGGTGATAAGTTTACTTCTTGTATATTGACATCGAAAACAAATAGTCGCAAAAATAAAAACGCTGACCTTATTATGACCTTTTTGCACGCCATATCCAAAGATTCAAGGGCAAATAACTTAATAGACTCTGCTGATTTCATACAAATTAGACCAATCATCCGGGGAACGCAGAAGAAGAAGAAGAAAAAGATCAATCATCCTTATTTATTTCGTATGATTTAAACTTGCAGTTTTACCTTAATAAATGCACTGTTAGGTTTTGGCTTATTCTTGTCCAATGGACCAGTAAGAAGATCTGTGACCTGATGCTCTGTACAGTAAGTCCGTGTCCTAGAAAACTGGCATCAGATTTAAAAAAAGCCGTTGCTGAGCATACTCACTTACCTATTTGCTCTTGTAGTTATTTTTTTATTTAGAAATATTTAAACTCGCCAAAACAACAACACTAGAATGCTAATATTTTCAAGTTTTTGCATTTTTCAAGAGCAACAAACGCATTACTTATACTTATATTTTTGTCTAAAGAATATTTCAAGGTAAGAAGAAATTATGCTTACCATATGGCATATCCCTATACCTCCCCGCACCCCCCCCCCACACACACACCTTTTCCTCTTTTCCTTTGCGTTGTGAATTATAAGAAAACAATTTTGTTTTCCGCGAGGCGAGAAACACAAATGCGTTTCAGCCAACGGTTTTATAAAACTGTGTTTTAACAGGAAAATAATTATTCATCGCAATATTAACCACATTAAGAAGGAGAAAAATCGTGTCACTCCTTTAGTAAATAAATTACGTCGTTAACCTCTTACAATGAGATTATTGTACAAGACTGCACTAATCTGCTTTCAATAAATCAATCGGAAGGTTCCATCTTACTTGTACAATCTTCATCACCATCCTGATCACTAATACATGACAATCAATGTCTCTTAACAATTTCCCTGAAAGGTTCCTCTTGGGGTCTAAAGATGCTGCTGGATCTTTTACCCACGAAGTTCATGCAGTGTGAAATTCTTTTCCCCTGCGTCTGTGTTTAAGAACATCTGAATCAGATTTAAAAACGGTCGACAAACACACCTTTTTACAGCTGTTGTGACGAACTTTCATTTTTCATAAAAATCTAAAAACTTACATTTTTGCAAATGTTTTGCTCGTTATAGTTGAATTATACTTATCCTAGTCATCGTGAAAGGGTACCCTTAATGCACGAGATTAGTGCCGTATTAATGATTTATTATCATTATCATTACTATTATAATTATTATTATTATTATTATTATTATTATTATTATTATTATTATTATTATTATTATTATTATTATTATTATTATCATTATTATTATTATTATTATTATTATTATTATTATTATTATTATTATTATTATTATTATTATTATTATTATTATTATTATTATTATTATTATTATTTTTGCCAAGTCAAGCTGATTACTTTTTCTATTCTAAATGACTTTCATCAAGAGTTGTATTGAGCAAATCAGATTGACATCACAAGTGGCAGTATCTTAAGAAACACATTTAAAAGAATTAAAACGTTATCTTTCGTAGGATTACTTTAGATATTGAAAGACATGTGTTGATAAATAGAATCATTTCAAAAGTTCTTCTCACTTCAGATGAAGAGGAACCAACATTAAAAACAAGTCTCTGTATTTAATTTTACATTATTTTGATCTACAATTTTTCTTACCTAACATGGTCTCAAATTTCTTTAATAGTAGCCTTCTCCAGACTGAAAAAGATATCATTTTTTACAAGTTTAGAGTAAAGCAATGCAATACGTTTTATATATACTGAATCACTGAGAAATACGGTGTATCTAATTTTTTAAATGGGAAGATTGGCAAAATTAAGGCAATCTCCGAGTCGTTTACTTCTGATGCATTCTACAATTAATTTGGTTTGAAGGTAGAGCAGATGCATCCAAACTTTCTTGATATGATAAAATCCAGTGATCAAATGAGTTGAAAAACGTCCAACATTTGCGTAAACTTTTGTCTTCCCTTGGCCTCTCCCCTTTCTCAGACTGGATTCAAAGTGTTAATCATGCATAAAGGATGCATCAAGTTATTAGTTTTATTACCTTCGTCAGCGGGACATGCAGCCTGACTTGATAACAGACAACCCGTAATCCGCGAATTGTTCAATGTTTAACATAATGCAGTTACAGTAGCAGGTTACAGGTTACTTCTGCTAAGAGCTCGAGATAAGTGCTACTGTCTGAAACCTTCATTTGTATCTTTGAGAAAAAAAGGTTCAATGAAGAAACATGAGCACTGATTATATCCTCACAATACAAAAAAATATGTTTACAATATTATATCTGCTGCATAGGCTTATGAATTGAAATTTTGATGACTTGTGTGAGATATCACCATGTACACATCAGCTAGGTCCTTATCTCGCCTTTTTTACCTGTGGTCTTTTACTGGCGCAGCAGCGATATTTGTAATCTTGATTTCCTTGTTAGTTTTTATTGCACTAAATGTCTTCCCTTATCTTAAAAAACTTCAAAGTATCTTCAAAATAAGGAACGTTAAATTCAACAAAACTATGAAGAAACTTTGCACCCAGAGGTTTTTTTCTACGATTCCTCACCTTAACTTCTTTTTCAAGGAAAGAGACAATAGAAGGCCTTTATGATATTCAATTGAGCTTTGTTGATAGCTTTTTTCTTGATACAGTGTCCCTATTTTTTGCGTAAGAATCATACATGGAACTTAGCGAAACAGTTTGATTATGATAATGATTTGCCTTATCTAGTTAAATGAATGCGAAATACCAAGAATTCCTAGCCTAACCCTTCATTTACTGTTTAGCGTACGGCTTTCAACATTTTTGCAGTGCAGTGTAAACAGTCTCCAAAGTTGGTTTATAGTTTATGCTAATAAAAACCTCCTTATTATCATTCATGTTAATTTCTGAGATATGGGTTGTCAAAATTTAATGCATTCTACTTACCGACTCTTGCGGGCTATAATTTTACAATATTCACCAATAGTATATCTACATTTAAAACTTTACATGACATCTATCAAAATTTTTTTTCTTGTAGGAAGGGACCAAAATACTTCCGAAACGTTGATGGCTGCACCAAATTTTATACATTTCTTTTCAACCCTAGCTGTGCGCTATTTTTTTCTCATCCAAGACGCTCTGCATTCATCTCACTTTCTCCATCCATACACGTGGCCATGCTTCAACACCCGTTGAAAGTGGTGAGTTTCACTGCCTTGCTTTGCTGGGAGGTAATGAGCCAAGAAATCCCTGCCTGGTTGCTTTTTGTGGCCTTTAGCCGCGGGGATTTTCAACCCCTGATGACGATATTCGTAGACATGAGGTTTCAGAAGGTCTGATTTGGCGACAGATAACAAATTCTTCATTCTTTCCACAAAACATGCTGTTAGCATTTTGAGTGGAACACGCTTACATTCTGAAGTAAATCGTTGTGCTGAACAATTCTTACTAAGCGTTGGTCATGATTAGCCATTGTCTTGAATAATAAAAAATTACGGCATTCACGACTATATCAAAATTGAGATGGCAAAAGTGTAATCATCATAAATGATAATAATATATATTTGGCAACTTTCTGCTAACAAAAATTATTGGCAAAAGTAACAATGGTGCATTATAAATAATAATGATAATAATAATAATAATAATAATAATAATAATAATAATAATAATAATAATAATAATAATAATAATGATGATAATAATGATAATAATGATAATAATAATAATAATAATAATAATAATAATAATAATAATAATAATAATAATAATAATAATGATGATGATAATGATGATAATAACAATAACAACGACAACAATAATGTAACAATAACAATAACAACAGCAATACTACTACAACACCAACACCAACAACAACTACTACTACTACTACTACTACTACTACTACTACTACTACTACTACTACTACTACTACTACTACTACTACTACTACTACTACTACTTTTTCATTGTTTTTATGATTATCATTATAGTACCCAGTTATCGACGTTTCTTTCTTTAAACCGTTTTGTCCCATTTGTCTAAACCTTTCATTGCCTTTTTTGCTTGCAAATGTTCTTTGGCAACCCAACGATACGTTAAATTATCTAGAAGATTTGTGAAGGGCAGTAACTCTTGCCATGCAAGGTGACGTCATGCGCTCAGACGAGAGCCAAGTAAAGCAAACAGTTGTGGCTGAGAACCATCCTCACGCGCATGCTCTCCCCTGATTATTTCCTGTTCAGGTGTATCGGCAATTAGCAATTTATATTACAAATATTTTGGAATACTTTCTCGCCTTCCAAGATTTGTCCTTGTCTTTCCAATCCATCCGCCTCCTCACTAAACATTAAACCCACAGCTACAGACTTTTTGCTAACAGCGGTTACAGGTGGCGGGAAATGCTTGGATGGCTCTAAATGAAAAAAAAAACAAAAAATCAAGTGTTAAGTTTCGCCATTCAGTCTTTATGTAGCTGCGAACTCTTAGCAACTTACTGTCTACATGTCTTCACAAACATAGTTAAATTCTTACAGCTCATTGTAACAACTTTGACACGTTGCTCTCTTTGTACTATGTATTTTGAAGCGGAATGTTTTGTTTATAATGATGTAGGGAGGATTTTCATGAAAGAATCATTCTTTGCTTCAGACTATTAATTTAACATGCACTAGCACATAAGGCCGGCGAGTGATTGAGCGATGCTAGTTCGTTCTCTGCATTATTCTGATTTGTAGGGAACGTAGAGTTTTTTTTTTTTTTATTTCAATATAAATTTTGTTTAGTTCCCTGCTTTGGCCTCTACAGTCATTATTATGCGTGTGGCACACCAGTTCTTTTTTTTTTTTTTTTTTTAGAAAAAGATGTTTTTCCCTCATGATTATGATCATATGTTCAAAGCTGTAAATTACTTATTCCTGAGTTTGCATCATAATTCTGAGTTGAATGATCGGACTTCTGCACTTAAAGACAGTTTTTACACTCGTCTCTGAAAAAAGAACATATATACGATTAAAAAACAAAACAAAACAAAAAAAAAAAAAAAAAAAAAAAACCAGAAACGCAGAGCTGTGCCTATTCAACATAATGGTACCTCGATTATTTACAGACTTTTTCCTTCCTCAGGAGAAGCCAAAATAGATTTCGAGTCTTCTGTATTGTTCGTATAGTGGGATTTCAAGTGAAACTTGCTCAAATTGAATTTAGCCATAGCCGAGTGAGTCGAGCTTTATTACTAGCAAAACATCATCAAACTACCTTTACGAGTACAAGATATGATCTTTCTGAAGACTCATGATATTTATAAACTATTAAAAGAAAAGCTCCTAACTTTGAAAAGCTTTATTTCTTCAGCCTTTCCGATGAAAGTTAATATCTAGTATGGATCAGGACTGATTTTAAAATTTTGCTGACTCTTGTATGTTACTCATCTGCTCACTTATTTGCTGACGAGTTTCTTATTTCTCTAAAGGTACAACGATCAAATGGAAAGAATTTTTATATACTTTTCATCGTTGATCGGCACAATGTTGTGTTACTTGATACCTGTTAATATGACAAGCAAGTACCAAAATTAGAGCAAAATACTCTGTGACGTGATCGAAATACGGTTTGTCTGATTTTCTGTTGTGGACAGCACTGAAGGTCTTATTAAAGGTTTGGACATTATAACTTGAAAAGCGCTTCATCTTTTTTATTGTGAAGATTAGCCTTCAACCCTTGTAAGATTTAATTTATTCCAGTTGTCTAATTTATATATCAGCCAATCGGCGCTAACAGTATTCCAATATCTCAGGAGTCATTGAAAAACCTTATATTGGATAAGCTGATCAAGAACAATATTAATCATCAATGTGTCTTTTTTGTTTTATTAATATTTCTTTTTGGAAAAACTGCAACCAACACTGGAACAATTTCGATGAAGTGCCTTCAATTCTTATATGAGATTTTTGTCAAAAAGATTGTGACTGTATCGTGGAGCGAAACTTATTTGCGTATATCTCTATCTTTAATTTGTTCCACGGGCGATCTTATTGTTGTGTGTATTGCGATACCCGAGAAAATTTTGGTCAAAATATGAGTAAATAATTCACTTTCCGAACCTTATTATACCGAATTGATTCATTTGGTAGAAAAATCTTCTCCGTGTAGCTTTAGCGTTAAACAAGTGGGTGCGAACATCAGCCCTCCCCTTCCCCCTATTCCATCCACCACCACCTCTCTCACTCACTCTCTCTCTCTCACTCTCTCTCTCTCTCTCTCTCTCTCTCTCTCTCTCTCTCTCTCTCTCTCTCTTCCCCATCCCTTAACCCCGCGTAATGATCTGCCATTATTAAGAATGTGATTTATATATATATTTAATTTTGCTAGAATGACATTTTAGATGATGGCACAAACAGAAATGAACCTCACAAAGTAGACTGACTTCACACTTTCCTTTTCTTCCTCCAACTTTTAAAGATATCTCTGATGAAAGGTATTTTATTATGTCTATTCTTGCAATTAAGCTATCATTCATAAACTTTTGAAACAGTGCACAGATTGCATAACAGAATATTGACAAAACTTTCAACAGAAGGAAATATAATAAAAACGCGTTAAGCAGAGAAAGTAACCTGAAGAGAGTACAGAATAAGTACCCGAAACATACTTGCAAATATGTAACTAAAATGTTGCAATATTTGTTTATCTGTCTATCTATAATTCGTACTAATCTTCAACTTACCTATCTGTCTATTTTTTCATCTTCCTCAGTTTTCCTTAGTCTCCTGTATCTCTTCTTTTTTCCTCTGTCATGCCGTGAACAACGTTACCTCTTGATACTTATTCACAACGTTGATCTTCCAGAATGTCTCACATCCTACTCCTTCTAACATGCTTGTGTTAATGTTTTCCTCTGTTTATTTCTCAACCTCTATTATCTTTCAGTTAGGCTGACGGTTTCCTCTCCAACCAGTAAAACATGACGGGTTTATAGAGCTTTGACGGGTACCGAGCGCTAGCGCTGGCGCTGGGCATGGAGGAACGGTTGCCTCAGAGTGACCTCCCCCGCTCCCCCTCGTCTGTACTATACGTGTCCAGGTCTGCCTTTACTCTTAAACATTGATTATTGCCCAGACCCTGACCTTTGCAAGGCATGAGATCTCTGTAGAGGAACGATTGCTAGTGGTGCCAGCCATCTCAACAGTTTTTATTGAAGAAGTTGTTTGTGAGTCTACTTTCCGGACTTTAGAACTGGAAAGCAACGTGTTGTTAATGACTCGAATTCAGAGTTTTGTACGAAAGAGACAGATGGGAATGAATATAATCGATTTCTGAGATATATCTGACTTTGACATAGGAAAAACCTTCACTGATTATGAAGCTTAAATATACATTTTATTATAAGCTAATTTGCTTATAATTATTTTGCGAATAAAAACTATCTTCTTAAAAGAAACATAGGTGCTACTACTGTTTTATCAAATTTTTCACGTTGACCCAAACGGAACTAAATCTTAAATCACTACAGCAATAAACATCTCAGCCCCTTTTATAGGCATCTTTGTTTTATGGGATCATAGAAAGTATAAAGTAATGTTTACATAATCTTTTTATTCTGCTGTAGGTGACTCTTTCTGTCCCTTCAATCATCTTTCAATCTTTTCCTCTCTCTGTCTCTGTGTCTGTCTGTCTGTCTGTTTGTCTCTCTCTCTGTCTGTCTGTCTGTCTGTCTGTCTGTCTGTCTGTCTGTTTGTCTCTCTCTCTGTCTGTCTGTCTGTCTGTCTCTCTCTCTCTCTCTCTCTCTCTCTCTCTCTCTCTCTCTCTCTCTCTCTCTTTTCAAATATTTTAACCCTTATTAATTTTTCCCATTAAAATTTCACAAAAAGTAATGAAAGAAAGCATTTCCGTACCTTTAAACTTCATGTTGTTAGCGAAATGAAAGGCAAACCAGTTAAATTTAACATAGACAGAGGATCCAGTATTATTAAAGCGCTTTTTTTCTTTTTTACAAAATTTACTTTTTTCAGCCATTGGCTTAAATTAGGCTGAGGGTCAGAATAGAGGGAAAACATCACGAAGCTAGGTCTTAAATGAAAGTGGTTAACTTTGGGAAAGCATAAATAAATCACCAGACATCATACATTTCACCGTCTTGGAATTTTAAGGACAACTAAAAGAATAACAAACAGTGTATTAAATCGCGGCATGAAAACATAACCGATTATGATCAATTCAGACACTTTCTGTATTTATAAACTGGAAAAAATAGACAAGCTTTCATATTCCTGCACAGCTCCCTATAATATTTTTTTAAAAATTCCCCAGGAAATTAGCCACAAACCAGTGGTTTTCCCTGGGACAGGCTGCAAGGTGTCTGGCATTTTTCCTTATCCCCTAAGGAAAGATTGTTATGTGCATGGCTTCCTCAGAGTGAACATACCTGAGAAAACTTCAAGAATAGAGATAAACAGGGTTCCCTTGCACATCCTTGTTGATTAAAAAAAAAAAAAATTCTGTAATCGTCAGGTCTGTAGCAAACACTGATGACGTGATCCTTGCGTGGCTCGCTATTGCAATCCAATCTCTTGATGACGTTGTTTTGAAAGCCGTCTGCGTCGTTGTGATTTTCTTACCTTCTACTTCTCTATAAATACATGTTTATCTGTTTTGAGGATGTTCGGTTTCGTCTTTTAGGCATATTATTTCAGGGGAATTCTTTTCCTGGTACTCTAATTACACTGGTTAAATTTTTTACCCTCTCACCTTCTGCTTCAGTTCCGGTTTTTTGTCTCTTTTCTCCCCTGCTAGTTTGGCATCTTCTCTTGAAGCTCTTTTTTCGTTCATTCTTACCAAGGCAACAAGTCATTATGAGAGCTAGACGCCATATTTCTGATAGAAACCCAAACTCCATATAAGTCATCTCCGATTAAATGTCGTCGAGGAATAGTCAGTTTTCAAACAGAACTACAAAGGAAGGAAATATTTCTGCTTTGTTGTTGAATATAAGCTAGTAGAAATGCCATGCCCATAAGACAACTAACCATTTTCGTCATTACTTAAGTATTCCCTCGTCCTTACCTTCTTTCTATGAAAACCGCCCATCTCTCGAGGCTAGCAAGAAGATCTTGAGATTTCAGTTTCCAATTTTACGAAGTAGAGAAATAGGGCATTATGTAAAGATTCTTCTTGTAATGTTTATATTTCTCATTTCTTTTTCGGACTCAGCAGCTTTATCCTATTTTTTGGTCCAGACAGGCTTTTTAAAAAATACCTTCCTTATTGTTTACAACCAAGAAATGTTCTTCTATGATCCCCAGACAGATCGGCTACAAGAAGTAGCAGACTGCAGTGGTCCCTTCCTCCTGTCTCCTCATTGACCCGTGGATAGAAGAGGCACTGCTCTTGGGCTTGGCTTGGCCCTTAATCTCTAGGAGATAAAACTGAGGTAGTCTCTACACTATAAAACCAAACCAGATGTGTGTCTTCCCTCCTGATTGGTAGCTTACACTTTCCGCCGAATTGAAACAACGCTTCAGTTCTCTGTCATGAAAATACGCACATTCCCACTAATATAAAAGCTTAATTTAAAGAATAAGACATTCGGATCTTTCAAATATAAGTGCAACCTTCAAAAAGGAAATTTCTAGTTCAGACTGTATCTATACAATATGCATCGAAAGTATACAACCTTTATTTTTCTAATAACACTGGCCAGACATATAGTATTAAATAAAACGATAATAAATAAAATAGGTGAAAAAGAAACTGGCTCAACTGATACCATAATTCAAGTCTTAATAGACATGAAAATACTCTCAATTTAAAAAAAAAAAAAAAGCAGGGGAAAATTTGTTAGGGAAACTTCTTATCTGAAAAATGTAACCGTCCATTAAGTGTCTTAAGGTTCTTTCAGAAACATGTTAGATGCCTTGGTAAGATATGTCTTTTTATAATCTAGTAAGCTAAAACTTGTATCCCCATTCTCTCACCGTCGGCTCTGTCTTTCTCCTCTGATATCCTCTCTTAGCGCATCTCTCTTCCCTCTTTATTCGCCTTCTCATGATTTTTCTCTCTTCCCTCTTTATTCGCCTTCTCATGATTTTTCTCTCTTCCCTCTTTATTCGCCTTCTCATGATTTTTCTCTCTTCCCTCTTTATTCGCCTTCTCATGATTTTTCTCTCTTTCCTCTTTATTCGCCTTCTCATGATTTTTCTCTCTTCCCTCTTTATTCGCCTTCTCATGATTTTTCTCTCTTCCCTCTTTATTCGCCTTCTCATGATTTTTCTCTCTTCCCTCTTTATTCGCCTTCTCATGATTTTTCTCTCTTCCCTCTTTATTCGCCTTCTCATGATTTTTCTCTCTTTCCTCTTTATTCGCCTTCTCATGATTTTTCTCTCTTTCCTCTTTATTCGCCTTCTCATGATTTTTCTCTCTTTCCTCTTTATTCGCCTTCTCATGATTTCCAAAAAAAAAAAAACTTTCCTTCTTCACATTATACCTGTGTTTTTTAACATAATCACTCGACGCTCACCCTCTCTCCCCCCCCCCCCTTTTTTTTTTTTTTGTCCCCACACGCACACACTCTCTCCCTCCCACTCTCACTTTGCTCTCTCGCCCTGACCTCCAGGCGATTTCAGCCACTGTTTCATCTTCCTGTGTGTTAAGCACATTACAATTTCTGTCCTTTAAGTAAAGCATTTTTATCTCCCCTGCAAAACTTCCACGCCCCCACCTTTTTATCTTCTCACTTTCACCTCTCTGCGACTGAGCTCTTCTTCCCCGGGTAAGCCTAGATTCTGTATCTCTTCAAGTCCTGGAGGGCTCCGGCTAGTACCTCCAGGTTAGAGTTTTTATAATCCTGTATACCACCCGCCCCTAACGCTTCAACCTTACGGAGGATCCGACCACTGGAATAAAGCAAGTCAGTACTGGTTTCAGTGATGGGGTTTGCCGTCGGTAGAAATGTATACTGTCAAAGTACAATGTTGTTTCTGCAGGTTTCCTCATTCTCAGTTTGTAACTCATGGGTGACTCGCAAGACAACTGTACAAGTTGGGAGTGAGCGATTCTACCGCACGGCATGCAGGATGCAGGCACGCGCCTCAGCTCTGCTCTCATGTTTCATGTCAAGCTGAACAAAGCAGCAGGATTTTTGTGCTCTTAGATTGCCAGGTAAAAAGTCTAGAACAACTTTGCTGTAAGGAAAACATCTGGGAAGCTCAAAAGAGGCGCTCTGAGATTTTCGAAATGCTGAAGCGGAGCGAGGACTACTTGCTTGCTTTAATCTGTAATGATCAAAACTAGATTAGCTGCAACTTGTTCTTCCGAGATATCTAAAGAAGCTTAGAAGGTGGGTTTTCACGCATGAAAAATTTCTCAGTAACAATATGTGTCTTTGAGAATCTTAGAAATTTCTGTTTTATATTGTGAGCACAGACTACACTTTTTATACCAGTATTAGAATTATGAATTAAAGTGGTTTGAATATTTTTGTTACAAGGGAGAGAAGAGTACCAAGTTCTTTGTTGCAGAATGCGTCGTAAATCGTAAAAGCATCTTTCAGAAATAAGGAGTTAAAATGTTTATGGTTATTTTAGACGCAAGGTTATTTTATCGATCTATGTATTTATTGCCACCTTATTGTGGTGGTAAAACATTTCTTTTGCAGGCGTACAGGTTAGTTAGCTGCACTTGAAATGTTTGTAATTGATTTTTTACACCAATTAAGCATAATACATATCAACATGATTTTTTTTAACTAATTAATGAACTTCCATTTAATTAGACACGATAACGTATGTTTTATTTCTGATAAAGTATTGTTCCTGCTTGTAAGACCTGCCCGTCCACCCGTATGGTTTATTTCTTCTTTACTTGCTTGACAAAAATAAATTATAAAACTCCTCTTAAGCAAAACGGCATGCAAAGAAAATTATTAAGTGCGATCGCAAATATTCGCTGAAAACCTCTGGGAGTTCATGTAAATGTGATAATTCACCAGATAGAGTACTGTATCTTTGACTGAGTGGGAAGTAGAAGGCTCAGCAGAAATGATGATAGTTAGCCCTCCTTGCCAGTTCGTATTTTCTTTTTATTTCTATTAGTCTCACCTTCAAACATCAAAGGTGGTAGTAGTAGCAGCTCACATCTAATTACTATTTGAAGCTCGCGCTTTGGGTAGCCCACTATTCCGTCCGTTGTTTAAAAAAATGTTTCGAGAGATGTGAGGTCTTAGTACGACTGCACACTGGGAGACTAATCGCATCGTTGCTTGAAGATTTAAATTACTTAAAGGAATTTGAAAAAAAGTTTCATGGAAAAAAATATGAAATAAAAAAAGTCTGGTTCCACTCGGGGAGCGACAAAGTTGAAAATTTAATATTTGTTTGCATTTATATAGGTGATCATAAAATCAGTGTGTGTGTGTGTGTGTGCGAATTAGAGAACAACGCGAAGAGGATCAGTGCTTACATCGCAAGGAAATTTTCCATTGCCTTTTCTTATTCAAAGTGAAAGAAAAAACAAAACGATAACTCCTCTATTGTAACTACATTTGAGACGGTAATAAATGATCAAACCGACACATATTTTATCTCTGTAATGAGATGAATGATGTGGTTCAGACGCTTCATTGGATAAGATTATCTTTTTCCCTGCGTAGAGACTAATGTCATCTAAACATACTGCAAGATGGTTCCTTGATAAACACAAATATTTAGTTTTAGAATTGAACGGTCCGTTTCCTGTTGTGTCTACCTTCACTAACATTTAAGATTCGTCACTCATCCCAACTTCTCCCTCTCTCTCTTTCTCTCTCTCTCTCTCTCTCTCTCTCTCTCTCTCTCTCTCTCTATCCTTTTTTATCTTCGTGTATCTGTTCGTCTGCCTTTTTTCGTCTTCTTTCCTCGCTCCCTCCCCCCCCCCCTCTCTCTCTCTCTCTCTCTCTCTCTCTCTCTCTCTCTCTCTCTCACTCTTTCTCTCCTTTTTTTTATCCTCGCGTATCTGTTCGTCTGCCTTTTTTCGTCTTCCCTCCTCGCTCCCTCCCTCCCTCTCTCTCTCTCTCTCTCTCTCTCTCTCTCTCTCTCTCTCTCTCACTTTCTTTCTCTCTCACTCTTTTTCTCCTTTTTTATCTTCGTGCATCTGTTCGTCTGCCTTTTTTCGTCTCCCCCCCTCTCTCTCTCTCTCTCTCTCTCTCTCTCTCTCTCTCTCTCACCCTTTTCCTTCTACCTCTCTTTTTCAACATCAAATTTTTTTCTCTACCTTTCAGTTCTCTCATGATCATACTCACTTTCATTTCTTTCTTCGTCTACTCTCATTCTCCCAAACGAAATCCAGTCATATAAAAATTTCACACCAAAGCAAATTATAGAGAACTGTGATTTATTATCTATTCAGTTAATAAATTCACTCCTTAACTTCTGATCCTCAAAACTCCCTTTACTAAAGTTATGTATTTAAGCAATGATGAACTCATACGCTTGCCAAGTGTGTCGATTGCCCGTTAGTTCGTCTATATGTTTATATACCTAGATCCTTCATACCTGGCATTTTACACCCTGTCTGCATCAGACTAACAACCTTTTGGCAAAACAATCGTTATGAGTATGATTCTAACAAATGTGCGACTCATTGCTATAATGAACGATATGTGCGGTAATCCTTGAAGAATGCGCGTTGTAACAACCCATTTCGAACCTCGAAGAATCATGATTCCTACACACAAATCTGGATCCTGTTTTTTTTATTATTCTGATCTAGTTTTCAGTGATCTATTTCTCTGATTCATTAATTTAGTGAAATAAGCGTAGATCGGAGACAAGTCTAATGTTAAAAAACCAAAAGACTTATTGCACAGCCTACCTTGTTAATATAATATGATACAGGAATAGCGAGGACGTTCATTTTGTGCTAAGCAGTGCGGCTACTTAGAAAATATTTTTTTTTTTAGCTTCGGCGGGTTCTACACAGCTTGCAGTCGCTTTGAATGATTAGAATAAAACTGCTTTCAGATGTCTTAACTTTTCCTATTATCATCACATTTTTTGTCGCTGAAAATATGAGAATGAGTCTCTTCCTGCACACTATAAAACTTAAGTTTCTACCGCGCATAATGTAGTGCGTTTGCCAAACAAATGCTCCATACTGATGAAGATATCAGCACTGTTTCTTGCGTGACTTTTCTAATTAGTGAAACAAAGATCAATTTGTACGAGGAAATATCCGCCATAAATTAAACAGCTTCTCTCTTTCATTATAGAGACCGTCCCTGCCGCCTCTGATATAAAGCTGGTAGTATGTTATCTTCGAATTTTTTCAGTTAAGACCACTGGCTGACGTCATTGTCATCACAGAGAGAAGCATATAGCTGCACGAAAGGTTATGACATTTGTCTAAAAAATGAATTAAAAAAAAAAAAAACTATAAAAAAAACCCACCACACATTGTCAAGAACGTGAACGACTCACATATATATCGTACTATGACATATAAATCTCAATTATAATTATGCTAGAGAGCTGCTGATTAAATGATGAAAAAATCACTGAAAATGCCAATAAAAATCTAAAAAAATTTAATTAAGTATGATCTTACTCTTGCAATTTACGGACGGCCCCATGGCGAATTTTTTAAGACCTCAATGTTACATTAGAAAATTATATTTCCATACGTTTCAACGAAAAAAGGTAAAAAGTCTCTCTGAGTAAGTTTAGCTTTTTTCTTATTTATATAAAGCATGCGAGCGCCTATTTTAGTGCGATTTAGCATTGAGAGAAATATTTTGAATTACGAAAGGATTATCATATTGTAAAAGATTATATTGGGAACCCCTGTATTTTCAGTTCCTGGTAGATATTTACTAAATTATTGCACACAAGGCCGGATGATTTAGTGAGCAAGGGGTTATAAAACCAGGTGCGTGTAAGGCCTTCCAAGTTTTAATCACCAAAATATGGCGCGTACTCTTTCATTATTTCGACCGCCCCTTTTTATGAATGCTTTATAACTACATACAGTTACAAGGTATGATTATAAACTTCATATTCGTCGATGCATGAGCAAAGGACATTAAATGTTAAATCAATCCATAGAAGGATGATAATCAGGCAGCATAACAAGTTTCTCTTCAAGACATCAATTAGATCTGCTATTCGTAGTGGTGTAAATGTTCGCGATTTTGTTTCCACTGACGTTACGTAAAATTGATGATGATGGTGATGAAGATGAAAATTATAATAATAATAATAATAATAATAATAATAATAATAATAATAATAATAATAATAATAATAATAATGATATTTATATATATATATATATATATATATATATATATATATATATATATATATATATATATATTATAAATTATGTAATACTAATGATTAGGAAAATTTTTAAAATTTTCTCAATTTTTAAACATTTTTTTTTTGTTTCCAGTCAACGTTCATAGTTGTTGGAGGAGATAATGCAGTTGTGTAGAAAAACAAATTAATGGAAACTGGGCGTAGAAAGGATGCATTAAACTTATTAAGAATTAGTTTTACCTGCTTCAGGATCCATTGGCATGTTGTTGATCTTGAACTTGGAAGCCAATAACCTTAACAGATTTACCTTTCTTTGTGAACTTTTTTTGTGTGGATCATCATCAAAATCTCATTTATAGTTGTGATAGCGAAACTTAAATTAATAATCCTTGTTACTGGATCTATCTGTGGAAAAAACATCTTTTCAGTTGCAACCATAATTATTATAGTCTTTGGTTGAAAGCTTTAAAAAGAAAATGATTGATCAAAAATATGAGAAAAGTAGAGGAAAGGATAACTCCATACTTAAACTATCCAATTATTATAAGACATGTATTTAAACTAATATGTGTACAAAAATGTTCAATTTATCTATCTCTGCGAATTGATTCTATATTTTGCCGAATTTTGTATATACTGTTTGCAATCAGTATTCGTTATATAGTACATATTGCAAACAAAAGAAGTTAACAAAAGTGCAGTTTAAAACAATTTTTTTTGTGCGAGCTGGTAAGCAACATTGTGTTCATGACGCTTGTGCATTCCACTGAACTCTCTGTCAGACACGCTCACCTCAGAGACATGGATTTATCAACCACACAGCGATTCCTAGAGAGAAAGATAGGGGAGAAGGAGAGAGAGAGAGAGAGAGAGAGAGAGAGAGAGAGAGAGAGAGAGAGGGGGGGGGGGGAGGGAGGGAGGGAGGATAATATTCTATGATAACCTGCTACCCCCAGTCACGTACTCGTGTACATCCTTGATTGTGACTTCTACAAACCTTCTCGAGCCGAGAGCTTGGAGGTGGTGTGTGATGTGTTATGTGCTAATCCATCTCGCCCCACCCGATTAACAGAGGTTACAAAGTACGGCTCAAAAGTTAGACAATTTGATATTGACGACATCACCATGCACTGAGCTGCAGATTGTAGGAAATGTGTGTGTTTTTCTAGATGATGATGTTCTGCGCGTATGCGAGACAGGTAGTTTAAATTTTTTTCCTGTTGCGTGTGATTTATGGAATTACTTGGCGTGTTTCAGAAACACTGGTAAGATATGTAAGTTCTGTATTTTATATGATAAATTTGCTATCATTCTTTGGTCCGAATTTAAGGTCTGTTATTTAAACGCTAATTTTCTGATGATCAGCAGCTTTCTTAGATTTGGAACCGCGTTAGGTGAAGCGTCAAAAAAAAAAACAAAAAAAAACCAGTAATCAGAGATTAATTTAAAATTTTTGAAAAGTTTAAAATGGACCAACAACGAAATGTTTTCTTGGATAGACGAGGATGTGTGTGTAAGACTCTGCATTTTTCCGTTGTTTAACCTGGCGCTTTACTGATGTAGCCGCAGCATCTATAAAAACCAACTGAGTAGGAGCAAATATTTATAGATCAAATAAAGTTCTGCTGAGCATGAATATTTAGCTCCAAAGCTCAGCAGGCGCAATGTTGATGTGAACACATTTTTGGGGTAACAGCATCTCTTACATATGATGCATAGAATGATATTCTAAGTCCCCAGATAGCTATTCTTTCCTTTTCTTTTCTTGCACTTTCAAGGGCACTCTTTTATCATTCTAAGTATTGGCCAGGTTATGTCCAACACCCTATCAATAACTAACCCGATAGCTGACATGAACACTACAGTCGAGGAGGCTGACATCAATGTCACTAAGACGATTCATTTATATCTACTTGGCTGACATTAATGTCACTGAGACGATTCATTTATACCTACTTGAAACATGCAAAGAAAACGTTGTCAGCTGCTGCTAGGCCAAAATTTCATCGGACTTACTGTAGTAACTCGTGCAGGGCTGTTTCTTACATAACGAAAGCATAGGCCCTTATCATTATTTCAAGCGTCTTGGGATTTAAATCTTCGACAAATATGTCTCGTTTTCATGAAGCTTTAACAATTTGGATTGTTTTTCAAACGAAAAACTTTCAACTGAACTAGGTTAAGAGACTTGAATTTGTCTGCGGTGAGACTTTTTTTTATATAAAGTTTATCAAGTTATGCGCAGCCTGCTGGCCCGTAGCAACAATAAAGTAACGGAATGCTTTGGAAAATATATCGTAATTTGCACTCTCTAAATCATCTTCAAATGTTCAACTATTAGTCTAATTAGTACCAGCTTCTAACGAAAATGTGCCATAGCAAAGGCTTAATCATAACTGAATGCTGATCAAACCCTCTCATTTAACTCAAGGGGAAAAAAAGGAAAAAGAAAAACAAATAGAGCAAAAAAAAAAACAAAAACAACAAAAAAAAACAACACTTCCTTAAAACGATTTCTTCTTAAACTGGTAGCTTTTTTACCCTCTCTCTTAATAATGCAATGTAATTGGCTATATATGACTCATACAAAATGTTAGTACTCTCAAACCTCCAAGTTGCAATAAAAAGTTAGAAAGATAAATTTTATATAAACTAGGAAAAGACGGGAAGTTTTTAACGATTATTTTCAAAATAAAGTATGCAGTTTGCATTTAGACTTGAAACAAAACTTGAAACAAAAAGTTAGTGGCATTTTTAGTGCAAGAAAATTTCGCAACCGATTGATATTTATTAAAAAAAAATAAAATAAATCATTATTCAGATTTTTACGGTCATGACATTGAATCTTATTCGCGATCTGTTGAGATATATAATAAATATCAAAACCGCTTATTCTTTCATTTCTCATTCATTTTAAGCGCTTCATAACCAAATTTGGAATGAAAAGCTAGACATAGAGAATTGAACGACATAACTGAACCCATAAAAATTCTTTTCATATTTTTGTAAGTCTCAAAATAACATGACCAGACCCTCTGTCTCTCTCTCTCTCCTCTGTCTCTGTCTGTCTGTCTGTCTGTCTGTCTGTCTCTGATTCTGTCTCAGTCTCTGTCTCTGTCTCTCTGTCTCTGTCTCTGTCTCTCTCTCTCTCTCTCTCTCTCTCTCTCTCTCTCTCTCTCTCTCTCTCTCTGTGTAATTTCAAAGACTTGTTAAGTTTTCTTGGCGACTTCTAAATCCAAACAATCTTATTCGATGGCCTGTAGCAACATCTGCACAGCCGCACCATCCTTACAATCCAGTTTGTATCAAACTGTAAGCATCTGTAAGTGGCTGTCTAGTGACAGTATTTACTGAATGACCTCCATGATTCTAACATAATCATGGCATGTCTAATTAATAGCATAGTACACAGACTAGCTGACATGTTTCATCTGATGCTTACAAGGCAACAAATCTACTGGCGCAGCGATTGATAGATACTTAGATAGGTAGGTAGAAAGGGAGATAAATGAATAGAAATTAAATAAATAGCTAGAAAGGTGGAAATATAAGTAAATACATTCAAAAGTAAAAATAGATATAATGGAAAGATACAAAGATAGATGAAAGGACCGATATGAAAAGAAGCTGATCAAATGATCTAAATATCCCTAGATCGATAGAATAAAAGGGGTGCGGTTTAGAGTAGAGAGGGATGGGGCTAGAAATGGAGAAGGAAAGAGGAAAAAAAAGAGATAGAGCGAGGGAGGGAGAGAGAGAGAGAGAGAGAGAGAGAGAGAGAGAGAGAGAGAGAGAGAGAGAGAGAGAGAGAGAAAGAAAGAGATAGAGAGAGAGGGAGAGAGAAAGAGAGAGAGAGGGAGAGAGGAAGAGAGAAAGAGAGAGAGAGATAAAGAGAGGGAAAGATAGAGAGAGAGGGGGGACCTGTAAGGGGAGGAAATGGGAGAGGGGGGTATCCCAACCAACAGTCTATATCCGACCGGTAATAAACAAGAATGTGATCCCTGTATATAGCAGCCAGGTTTGTTTAATCCACACGGTTTAGAGGAAGCATGACTTTAATCAAGAGAAGCTGGAGCGTGAGCATCTGTTGGATCTGTTCAGGTACCAAGAGGATTAAGTCGAGCCAGTGGTACTATTAGATCAAGTACTGTCTAGGTGCGCACCAAAGTGTGCAACCTTCTCTCAGAAAGTTCTGCGTATGCACTGTGGATAAAACTGTCTTGAAAAATCACAGTCATGTTGTAGTGTTGTGGTTCTGCTTCGTGATACTCAAGCAAAGAGAATGTTACAAAGTGTTCGTTGGATGTTAAGCCTGGGTTTGTACTGAAATTGCGAGATATGTCTTCTAATCATCTGTGTTTGATTAAACTTAAATTTATTGGAAAAACGTTCTTTTTTTCTATGCTTTTTAAGTTGATATAAACAAGATTTCAGCTATTTTTGATGTTTACATTAATTTCAAACGTCTTATCAGAAAAGTATTTCTGAAATGCAATTTTCCCAAACTGATGTGTTTTTGGATGAGATAAGGATTAATCTTAATTCAGCTCGAGTAAATTTATTCACGCTTTCTACATAATTCATTTCTTTTAAAAAATATGGTGTGCAGAGGTGCGATCGTTTGATTCTACGTAATTGTATACTTGTTATTGTACCAGCAGTTCCAGTTCCACCGGTGGTTTTGTTTGGTCTGGGTGTCGTCATTATTATGTCTTTTCTAAGTAGGCATTGCAGCAATTCCTGGAACCTGAATTACGCTGTAATTCCGACTATCTGTTATCCAACTCAAAGCGTCCCTGCAATTCTTAGAGAATAAACTGAAATATGATAAAAAAGAGTTTCACCATAAAATTTGATAACTATAAAGCGATTGGTCCTCCTTAGATGATTAAGCAAATAGAATTTTTTGTCACCAACCTCCACAGTTAGCAGTCTTGAATGCCACAAACGAAACTTAACAGCTGTTCCATAAATTGAAGTGGAGCGAGTCGGTTGTATGCATACGTCTAATCAGTCTCATATTTCCACACTCTGTACAGGCTTATAGCGCGCAGGTGAGCATGTTAACATAATGATACAATAGCGCACTGGGGATGCTAGTGGACAGGTAAACCTTTCTTAGCAGCCTTATCTAAGAGAGGAGAAAATGACTATGACGTAATCCATAACGACTGAAACTTATATTTACGATGTGCTTTATACTACAAACTTATTTTTTATCATTGTTATAAGATTTTTTTACCCATAGTTTCGTTCTCGATTAGATTCAAGTTGCATCGTCATCCATGTTTTCACGAGTCGTACCTAAATCTTGCTTATTCCTTAGCCTTTTCTAGGGCTCTAAATGTTAACACAATTTTTTTGGTTCCTTGACAAAATAAGATGACATTAACCATTCTTTTTCTGTTCCTATCAGAAGACTAGTTTATAGATAAGCCCTCACTGTTTTTTGTGTCATCAAAGCATATCGTCCGGAGAGCATCAAGACGACAGAATCCCAACAATCTGGAGACAAAATATCAACCTTTTTCATGTTAGGGAATTCTCATGGAAATTGTCGGTTACCAAACTTGTTAATATAACCTCAAAAGTGTTCCATGTTTACCTTGGAGCACCTTGTCTTGTGGTGACTCAATCCAGTGCTTGTTCAGAGGGCAGCTGCTGCTGACAGTTTGTTCAGGAGTTGGCGCTGCTCGGCTGTTTTAACACGGAGGTCAGTCTAACATTTCGTGCGCTGAGATGGTCTCTGTTCCAAGTCCACTGATTTTCTTCAACACTTAGATCAATGTAATCCTCAACTCACGAGAGGTCTATGCTTTAATCCAGTTTTTGCATCAAATATCACCCAAGTTGCATCTTAATGCTCTAGCTTTTTTGTGTGGTTTTCTTTTGCATACTTTCTGTTCACGTTATTGCCTTTTTCTCTCAACACAGCCCACAATCGCATTATGACAGCAATGAAATGCATGTTAAATATGTGTGGTTCTTTGATAGTATAAAAAGCGTTTGGTTGCCCATTAAATTTAAGACAGTCCGCCATTGAATAACTTAGCGTGCAACATTTAGTATTGGGAGAGCACACATGTAATAAAAATCAGCTAGAGGCAAACAAAAGCATACTCAAAGGAAGATCGAAATGGACGAATATAAATAGGCATGGCTTACAAACAGAGAGTGTGAGGGAAAACACTTGGAATGGAAACACTTGAAGCAACAACAATAAATAAATGAATAAAAGAATAAAACAAAGAGTAATTACTTCATACTCAGAAAAGACTTGTCCATGACTTGATGGGTTGAATATTGTGTAAATGAGTTCACGAACAAAAATTTTGTACAAGATTTCTTCATCGACTCCACATATTGCTGGTATGACGTAAAGCATTGGACTTCGTCGCACTGACTAAACCTTGAAAGAACACGAAATGCATTCTTCGAAAATTATCAAGGCTTATTTCTGCGCAGCTGAGAAAATATAATAAAATCTTGGTTACCAAAATACTTTATCGATTTATTTGTTGCATGTGACACATATGTTCTATTGAGCTTCCTCAGCTTATTATACACCACATAAAAAAATAGGAAAGAATTAGCTCAGCAGAATTTCTATTGAGAATTTTTCTTTCTTATCGTCAGCTATGTTGAGAATGTATGATGTAACGTCGTCCATTGCATGATCAATAAGATACAGAGGACAGGGACAAAGAGGCGTCGATATACATAGATGGAGAGAGAGAGAGAGAGAGAGAGAGAGAGAGAGAGAGAGAGAGAGAGAGAGAGAGAGAGAGAGCAACAGTTGAAAGCACGGAAAGATATATTAAGAAACATAGAAAGATAAAGATAGAAAGGCTTTCAAGGGAAATTTGTCAGTTGAAAGAGAAATGGTCAGTTTTATACCTATAGAGAAAGATTGTCTTTTCAAGTAATTGAACCTCAATTTATAGAATTGTTGGGGAGGGGGTGGATCAGTCTTAGATACAACGAATGAGAGCAATTAAATTTGATTATAATGTTCTCTCTCAAAGAAACCTTCAGAATTATGACAAACCCGACTTCCCGGGGCTATCCACAGCAGGGTCGAAGTGCACAGGTCAGTTGGTGACCTTTGGTTAGCCAAACATTAATGAATCTATGCATATCGGTAATGAATGAAAAACTCACCAATACAGAGATAGATAATTATTCAGATAATGTATGTGTTATACCATAATATGAGATGAATGAACCGCAAATTTTGTTGATATATGAATGCATAAATAATAAATTTTTAAAAATACGTGAAAATACAAACTAAGACGATAAATGAGGAAAGAAGAAAAAGTAAAATAAATCTCATCACCCTAAATTTACCATCCTTTGAAAATCTTATCTTCGTTCACTCAGACACAGCGATTCCATTTCCTTGATGAAGTTTATTGTTTAATATTAAAGAAGCTGTCGAAAACCAAATGGGAGTTCTGGTTTTTCCTAGGAGCAAACAGTCCGAGAATTGAGAACAATCAGTGCAGTTTGATTTATCATGGTTATTGTTTTATGTGGGAATGCAGTTTTTGGTGAAGTGTAAAAACGCAGCTCTGTTTTCAGACCATTAAATTCAAAATCTAAGCAAAAGAATCGCTTCCAATGGTCAAAATGGTGATGCTATAAGTGATTTGGGTCGGCATGCTCTCGTTGTTGACTTCTGTGCCTGTTAATGACATTGATTTTGCCCCACAATCATGTTCTCACTTGAATAGATTTAATTGCTTTTCCACTATCTTATGAAGAGAGACGTTTGTGATTGGCACGGAAAATGTTCTTTTTTTTTTTTTTTTTTTTTTTTTTTTTAAATTATTATCCTATCGATTTTCTTGTCTGTTTCAGAAAACATTTATTGAAGCCAATCACAAGTGCTGAACATCCAAAATGGAAAGATGCCAGGAAAAATGAATCATAACTCTTTAGATGCGCCCGGTAAGTAAAAATGACAAGTTCGCTCCCCTTATATTTTGGCGCTAGAGTGAGTTATTATTATTTAATTGCAGATGAGCCATGGCAATTTTAAGTCCTTGCTTTTTTACTTTTCATTTTTTTTAAACACCTTTTTACCTGTATGAGCCAAATGGAGTATGCTCACGAAAGAAATGAGAACATAACAACAATGGAAGTGAAGTTTACTTGTTTTATCTAGATTTTCGATATTCTATTTATCTTTTATGAAACACAATCTGAACGATTATAAGGGAAAAAAGGCCTGCAAGTATGCCAAGTGTAGTAGAAGGTGCACACGGCTGTAAATTAATAAAGCAAAAATATCATTCAAAAATAATATCGCATTTCCAAACAAGGGTTTTCATTATGCAATAAAATCTATAGCATCAAAATTAGTTATATGAAAACAAAGATTTAAAATACAAAAAAAAAGTAATTAAAAAATGATAAGAAAATCGCTGACTGATTTACCAAGAGCTAAAATGTCCACTTTTATGTATGTATGTGTGTGTGTGTGTGTTTATCTTCATGACGATCACGCAAAATCATGTACTAACTTGATCGCTATAGACAGCGTCTTGGTTTTGCTCATCAATGATGTCATACCAAACAAGGGTAGATCTATCTTGCACGGATTGAAAAAAAAAAATGCCCTCTCGCAGATAATGGTGGAAGATATCAAGGAATCAGTAGTTACTGTCTCGAAGTTAACCCTAATTGATCGCTGCCCACACCCGTAACTGCTGATTTGATAAAGCCAGATAAATTGCCCTATATAGTTTAATTTTATTCTCCATCTAGATTGCGAGTTAACTTGATTGCATTTTAGACTGAGCGTTATAGATAGGTAAATGGTCACGTGGGAGCAAAAAACCAGTTGGTCCTGGCTTTGTAGAACAGGGCCCGTTTGATTGAGGTTAATTATATACTAAAAACATGAAGGTGTCACAGGTAATCGGCCGTCGGCTCAAGATGCTATTATAGAGAGTCGACTACTAAGGCAGCTTCGGCCATGACAATATAAAAAAAACCAATGCGTATATAAATCGTGTAAAACTTAGTCTAGCCCTATTACCGTCTATCCATTTTTTTAGCAGCGTAAGTTTCCTTTTTTTTTCCTTATATCTTTAAATTTCAGTTCCATCCTCTTACCTTCACAAAATTCACTCCTTCTACCCTGTCCTTAACATAAAAGATTGATTCAGCATTTCAGCACCTCGTAGGTAAAACTTCTACCAATGATGCCAGATTTATGAAGTGTTCTTATGAGTTTTATTACTTTTTCTTGTAAATATAAAAAAAAAATGCTAACAGCATTGAGATTAGAACGTTCAACTTTCCCCCATCCCTTATCGGAAACAAATATGTTTCTAACTTCAAGCAAATTTATTTTTAGGAAAAGGTATTAAAAGAGTAAAAAAAATCCCTTCCTGTCATTTATTTTTTCATTACTTTTTTGGTTATGAAGCAGCATTAGTATTAACGTTGTCTTGTTTATCTTACACCGCTTTTGGATTTCAATTTTTAAGGTTATCTGTTATAATAGTTTACCCCGTAAATTGAATTCAGTTATGCCTTTTTCAAATTCTAACCATGTATTAATTCTATTAAAGTTAAATCTTCAACGATTTTTGGATGCTATTTTTAAAACTTACAGGTGCAGATCAAAACAGCAAAAAATTCTTTTATCTGATTTCTTTCTTGTATGTTAAATTGCATTATGTGGTGTACAAATAAAACTAATGACTAATGAACTTTTAATCTAATAACTGTTGTGAATTGATGCTTTGATTCGCAGAAAGAGAAAAAAAAAGATGGGGATAGCAACCGTTATGGAAGAGAGACTGACAGGGAAAGGAGGAAGGAGAAGTAAGAAAGAGAAAGAGAGAGAGAGAGAGAGAGAGAGAGAGAGAGAGAGAGAGAGAGAGAGAGAGAGAGAGGGAGAGAGAGAGGGAGAGAGAGAGAGCGAGAGAGAGAGAAAGAGAGAGGGAGAGAGACAGACAGCTAGACAGGCAGGCAGACAGACAGGCAGACAAAAAAAAATTAAGCGCACAGGAGAAGAGGATGATTGAAAGAGGGAGAAAAAGAGAGTGTCTGTGTGTGAAAAAGAGAGAGGGAGATAAAAAGAGACAGACAGTGAGTAAAAGAGATGAATAGCAAGGTATGTGAGAAAGGTAGAAGAAGATAAAGAAATAAACCAGTGTATCGATCAATGTACAGAAAATTTAAGAAAATTAGAAAAAAGAGAACAAAAATTAGCGACCAATAATTGATAACTGCAGAAAGTGCAAGAGAAAGAAGGAAAGAGAGCGAGCAAGCGAGAGAGACAAAAAATAATCGGTGTGAGAAAGAAAAAAAGAATATAGAAGAGAGTTGATGATAGAAAGGACAGAGAACGGTAGAAAAATAGACAAAGAGTGAGACGGAAAGAAAGATAGACAGAGTACCATTCAAACAAATATAGAGATGATATAGATTTGAAATTTGGGCGGAAATCTGTCATCTTTAAAAAGGCACCTTGTCTGGTCATTGTTATTCCTATTAAAGGCTATTTAAACTGTTTACATAATATTTTTTTTTCAATTTCAAACCAAAAAATGGAAAAAGTAATAAAAACCAAAAATGAAGTAGATCAAACGAGTGAGCTATAAAGCTTCGCCTGTACAGGTCTGGCATAGAGAACCAACTTAGTGCCAAGCGACTAATCTGTCATCATTAGCCAGGTCGACAACTTCCCCCTCTTCCCTTTCTAAATGATGAGAAACTCCATCTGCACACATCTGCTAACAAACTTACCTGGATGAAACGAGTTGGGTTTGTTCACATTTCTGACACTAAATGGGGCGTTTAACTGTTGACTCACCTTGACCCTGGTCTGAAGCAACACTGCTCGCTCACTGTTAAATGTCTTACAAATCAGCAAAAGATTTCTTTGAACATGTTGTGTTGAAATTGAACATTACATTTATAATTCAAATTGTTTCAGTTCACAGATCCAACAAACTTTTGTACCTTATTATTCTGGGGTACCTTTGGCTTTAGGTTAACACACCAAGGCTGAGGATAGCAAGACGGACTTTTCTATCAAGGATTGCCGATGGATAAGTTTGAATTTCTACTGCATAGTCCTGCCTCTGAGCTGTGGGCTGTTTAGAAATGTGGTATAAATCATCTGGATAGATGACAACCTATATCAATCAATCATGAATAATAGACCAACATATAGTCTCTCATTAGTTTTATGGGTGTTTTACTATGTAGTAGTTGATTAGTCGATCGCAGTGCGGTCAGATTCAAACCTTCCAAGAATGCACGAGAGAGAGAGAGAGAGAGAGAGAGAGAGAGAGAGAGAGAGAGAGACAGAGAGAGAGACAGAGACAGAGAGAGACAGAGAGAGACAGAGAGAGAGACAGAGAGAGACAGAGAGAGACAGAGACAGAGAGAGAGACAGAGAGAGACAGAGAGAGAGACAGAGACAGAGAGAGACAGAGAGAGACAGAGAGAGAGACAGAGATAGAGAGAGACAGAGAGAAAGACAGAGAGAGACAGAGAGAGAGAGACAGAGACAGAGAGAGAGACAGAGAGAGACAGAGAGAGAGACATAGAGAGACAGAGAGAGAGACAGAGAGAGACAGAGAGAGAGACAGAGATAGAGAGAGACAGAGAGAAAGACAGAGAGAGACAGAGAGAGACAGAGACAGAGAGAGAGACAGAGAGAGACAGAGAGAGAGAGACAGAGAGAGACAGAGAGAGAGAGAGACAGAGAGAGAGGCAGAGAGAGAGAGAGAGAGAGATTGAGAGTGAGAGGAGGGTGAGAAATGAATGAGGGCAAAGCAAAGGAGAGGGAAGGTGTTAATTGACTCCAAGAAAGGAAAATGCACACCCTCTGAAGAAATAATTTTCCTGGCGCGTTAGGTCTAAAATTACTATGCAGAAAACAGAAAGAAATAGGGGTGCAAAAGAGTAAAAAAATATTTTTCGACGACAGAAAGCACAGAATATAATCTCCAAAAAAATTCCATAGTTATGATTAGCTCTCTCTCAAACGAGTCATTATCCACCGATTTCAATGTTTCCAATCCTTAGGTGAACATAAAGAAATCAGGATACTGGTGATATACTTTGATTGTCAAAATAAAATCAGAAGTTTTACAACAGACACGAACACCCAGATCAGTTCTTAACTCACTGCTGGGTCATACACCTGTTGCGGTTTGAACTGCAATCTTCACTTCCATATTTTTGTACAACTAACACACATCTTTCAGAAACTTATAAATCAAGTTTTCATTCTTCTCTACTGCGGTTTTCTTCAGATTTTCCAAGGTCCCCGTTTTTGACGAGCACTGCACTAACTGGATTGATGCCAAAGCAATAATTGTTATTTCCTTTTGTGTAACATCCTTCTTTACCGGTTATTCGTTTCGGGAACTGTCTTTGAATGTGTCTTTCATTAGGCACAAGCTTTCTCGCGTTGCATTTTTTTGTTTGTTCCAGTTTCAACATGTTCCTTGTGCTAGTTGTATTCATTTTTAACCATAATGGAAATTAGGAAGTGAAAGATTCTAAATAGCTTTGTCTGTGTATGTCTGTCATCCAACTGTCTTCCTCCTCTTCCTGCCACTTTCTTCCTCTCTGCTCGTTCAGGGACTGTAAATTTGGGCCAAGATTTTTTTCTACATATCGCCGCTCATGTACGTTCAAGTATTAATCATTATGCCATTATGATTGCTTTTTATTCATGTTTACTTATTATCTCCAAAGGGCATTTTGTCCTCAGCGCTTCATTCTATATGCCTTAGTGTGAATTAAATTCAATAAAGGCATTTTTAAGAAATGCATTATCATGCAGGCTTAAATAAATAGGCCGCGATAAAACAGGGAGAGACACTTACTGTGGAGATTTATGACCATCTAATGAACGTTGAACAAAATCTTAAAGAAGCTTATTAAAGTGCGGATTTTGCCGATTTTTCACATTAACTAGTATTGCGTATGCGTGAACGGTTTTCTCCTTCATCATCAATTACGCCACATAATCTTTTTCTACTACTATTCCGTTCGGCACCAATATCTACTTCAGTTACATCCATGAGCCTTCCTCCTTTTTTAGGCTTTTGTTTTCTTTGTGTCTGAATTCTTATGAAATATAATAACTCTGATTCAAACAAACGTGAACTACTTCCTCTTAGGTACTAAACGCATTGAGGTAATGGAATGTTCCCTAAAGGCTGAATAACATAATTAACAATAAAAAAAAATCTCACCTGGATAGACTCATCCAAATACTTCTTGTTGAAGATGTTAAGCTATGCTACTTTTTGTTACAGGGATTATCTCAAGCACTCGTAGCAGAGACATAACAGGCTCGAAAAACCCGACAGGCACCCGCCGGCCCGCGCCTCAACAACAGCAGCAGACGTCACAACAGCAGCGCCGCCAGCAGGCACACGAGAAAGTTGCCAGCCCACAAGGATCTTCCAAACAAAGCAACTTTACACCTGGCAAAAGTGTGACGCCAAGAAACCAACCTTCCTCGCCGTCTCCTCCAATCACATCAACAACATCAACACCGATAGCTTCGAAGCCTTCAGCGTCAAAAACGTCATTAGCGCCTCCATCAACTTCATCATTGCCACCATCATCCTCATCACCATCTACACTTCCTCCCATATCATGCCCTGGCTCATCAGGAACCTTATCTACCACTCAGCTGTACCCTAACAACGCGGCCTTGTTAGCAGCGTGCGGTGTGCCCAGACCAACCTCACCACAGCTTTCCCCAAACTCGAAACTCGCCTCTGTATTTTCCTCGTATCCTTCCCTTAAACCATCATCAACCGCCTTCTGTTTTCCACCCTCTTCTTCTCCATCTCATATGCCCAACGATGTGCCATCGGAAACTCCATCAGAAAACGAGCCACCATCGCTTTCAAATTTAACAGAGAGCTCGCAGAATTTCGTTTCGGATACAAACACTTCACCAAGTCCTGCGGTCCGTCCATCTTCAATACTGTTATCATCACCGCCAACAATTTCTGAACCTGATAACAGTATTACCACAACCAATAGTAACAACAGCATCAACAATGCCGACAACATCAACAACAATAACAGCACAACACGTCTGCCGTCCAGCCAGGCCTTACCGTCAAGTTCCGGAGCTGATGAAAGTCGGGAGACGCTATCACTTCCTGGCCAATCTAACAGCCAGCCGGTAACGGGTAACGATGCTCCATCCCAGCCCGACGGTAGTGGAGGAAGGTCTGCGTCTAGCAATGTGCTACAAGTGCCAAGAGAGAAGGTAAGTAGACTAGTGCTGCATGCTGCATACAGTTAGTAAAGAGTTTATCTTCTATCTATGCATGCCTCTTGTATTTGCGCTCATTGCACTTAAATGTACTGATACATATAGCGTTCCGTGTATATAGATTTCACTCCTTATTACTAAAGCCCGTGGTACTCTATTGCAGAATCTATCCTTATAATTGTCTTTTTAAATGGTCAACGAAGTTTGTTGATACAACTGTCTTGATTATTGTCAGTTCGTGTATATCCGTATGCTTTTGGTTGTGAGTATGTACAAGCCTATCAACATGTTTGTCTATCTGTCCAAGTCCGACTGTCTTTCTGTGTGAGACAAAGTGTGATAGTTTTCCATCTATTTCACTTTCTCTCTATTCATGTCTTTATCTTATGTCTGTATCTCTTTTTTCTATTTTTCTCTTTCATCTTCACAGATTCTCTTTCTTTTTCTCGCATTTAAAGTAATTGTGGTTTTTGCATGCTCATGCTCATCCCGTGGTTAGATTTTCCTCATCTTCTCCAACTTTTGTTTCGGCTGTGAAAATCATACCTTCAAATCATGATTTCAATGATAAATATAGTATATTTCTTAGTGTTAAAGTAATTATCATTACCTTTAGATGATCAAAGATTTATAAGTGGTATAATGGTTCAAAAGATAGTGCATTTTGTGGTAAATGTTTACCGTGAGTACACCTACCCTTTAAGGCCATGTTTCAGAACATTTACCACCTGCTTCAGACTACGCTAGGCTATGTGAGGTAAATGCGGCAAAACTACCCTTTGTTTTCTCTAATGCCAATAGCCTGGCGATCGAAATTTCATAAAGCAGGTACGCTCCATTCTGAATGGGATATTACACGCATTGTCCATGGTAAAATAAGGCCTATTTCCATCTGCTCGAAAATGTTAACCTTTATAGTATTACCTATTGAAGAAAACTGTGTGTATAACTGGTGACTGGAGACTTGAATCAAAGATTTTTTTTCCTTTCTTACAGAAGTGAAAGAAATGTTTGCCTCTCTTTCTTTAAAATTGTTTGAATATTTTTATAGTTCTAGTTCTATACTGCAAGTTTTGGCTTTGAGAAATACCTCTAATTCTTCGATCTTAGAAGAAATTAAACGGATTACTATAATTCAAGATTGATAACTGTCTGTCTTTCTGCCCCTTCCCCACCCCTACTCTCTCTCTCTCTCTCTCTCTCTCTCTCTCTCTCTCTCTCTCTCTCTCTCTCTCTCTCTCTTTCTCTTTCTGCATCTGTCTGTTACTGTCTCTCTCCACTCGTATGCCTGCCTCTCTTGCTCTCACTCTAACGTTTCTCTGTTCTGCTTTTGTCTGTTGTGGTTTTCTACCTCTCTCCTGCTTTGCTTCTCTAGATAGAGTAAAATTGCCAATGGTTGAAATTAGTCGGTTTCAGAATCTGAGATTAATACCGCAGTCAAAATTTAAACGCAAATATGATTTTGTTACGTTTTACACTGTATTTTCAAAATTGGAGCGTAAGACTGTTGACGCTAACCAATTGTATAAGTTAGACAATACGAGTGCATAGAGAATTGACCTAGATTCGAATCTTTACAGACATGTATGTGCATATGTCTGAAACTCCTATCTCCAAATTAATGCCCCAACCAGGGCTAATCATCCGACTGCTCACCTTTGTAGATATGGGTCAGGTCTGCATGTTGCTGCACCATTCTCCATCCTCCTGCCACTGCGGTAAGTCGCACACACTCGGTGAGCGCAGCAGTTACGGCACATGACAGCTTATCTAGATAAATGCAAACACAGGCTCAAATTTATCAAGCTTCAGAGGAAGGAGTCTGCTACCTGAAACAGTCAGGTGATAGGAGAGGGAGAAAAGGAAGCGCTTCCTTACCTTGCCCACTGTAATGGCCATGGGATAGAGGTGGGTCAAAGTTGTAGATGATATCCTCTTTACATTTGGGTAGTTGTGTGGGATTTGAGAGGGCATATACCGATCAGGAGCATTGAAGTAGAAACTGAATCTCTGTATTTTTTAACAATACTCTAGAAATGATACACTTGGAAACTGGAAAAAGTTATGACATTGGCTGTCTTTGAAAACCGTGGGAAACAAATCAAGTAAGGTAACTAAATAATAGAAAAGAGCTTATCCTGTACTTTATCAAGCAATCTGATGAACTTTTTACCGGCTTAATGGAAGACTATATGGGTAAGTGGTTTAAAGATTTAAAATGATCTTTAAATAAATTGAGGTTTGTCAGAATTAGCCTTTAATTCTTAATGTTTCCCAGTCTAACGGGATTACCAAATGGGGAAGGTGTTTAAAGAGTCGATTTTTTTTTTTTGGGGGGGGGGGGGTAGGAAGAGATATTTATCATATCTGAATGATAATGATCCTAAAAAAAAATCTTGTAATCTTTACTTTCTATAGCAATGTTGCAATGGGGGCATTTAATGGAGGTTTGCTACGACAAAACTTTAAATAAAAATGTTTCAAATAAATTTTTAGACAGATACGCTGTGTGAATCTCTCTCTCTCTCTCTCTCTCTCTCTCTCTCTCTCTCTCTCTCTCTCTCTCTCTCTCTCTCTCTCTCTGTCCTCCCTCTCTGTCTCTGTGTGTGTGTCTCTCTCTCCGTGCATTTTTTAAAAGTATATTTCCGAGTCTGTCTTTTTAACAGCCTGCAGCAACTAGTCAGTAACCCATCCAATCATGTGTTATTTTTACCAAACCACTATAAAGAGGGCTGATACGCACGGTTTCGAAGTTTAAGAAAAGAGTCACCTGCCTCGTGGATTTGATTAAAGTCCATGAACTATTTGATGATGGCATCAAATCTTGTCCTATCTGTCCTATCCATGAAGTGAGATTTAAAGGAAAGGAGGGGAAAGGGGTGGGCAAACTACAACAACCGAATAAAAATCGAAGATTTCAGCTGCTGCAGTGGTTATAATAAGTGAAAACCGCCTGAAGTAAAAAGGGCTTTGATCCAGGGGGATTCGAACCATCAGTTCAGAGCTACTGACTTCCTCACTTTCGGTAGAAGCAACACTCGATGTTAGTTCCCTTCATCGTTCCCCAATTCTTCATTCAGCTCATTTACACAATACAGTTCCCTTTTTTACTTCTACGAACTCTTAGAAAACGGTTCGTTTAACAATCTATTATTCACCATTCGTTCTTTATGAGATCGTTATTATATTCTTTTCTACAAAGTTTATGAGCCTCTTCAAAAGGAAACCCCGGAGAATAAATCGACATTTGTGCAACATTTATACGTATTTAAAACGTTATTAGTAAGTTTTCTTCATTATTTAGGGAAATGCTTTTCATATTAAGCTTGGGTACTATCAGATTCAAACTATTTCCCTATCCGTTGATATTAATACTTTCTTTAGGATAGACGTCTTACTCTGCCCACTCTCATATTTACTTTACGCAAAATAATTTAAAAGAATAAATGCCAAGAAAAAAAAAGTTCGCATTGGTATTGTTGAGGGGGTCGAAAGTTTTTTGAAAAATTATTACACTTTTTCATATCTCTTTGAGGAATATACATCACTGTTTTTGTTTGGGCACTCGATGCGTGTGAGCTGATTTGCATCAGACCGGAGATTAAAAACACTGCCATTAGACTGGCGAGAGCGAGAGAGAGAAAGAGAGAGAGAAAGAGAGAGAGAGAGAGAGAGAGAGAGAGAGAGAGAGAGAGAGAGAAGCATGCATAACACTAGAGATAGAGAGAGCGCACCACAGTCATTAGACTAGAGATAGAGAGAGCGGCGAAGTGAGCCTATTAGTTCAGCCTCTCTTCAAACACTTCTGCAGGTGTCACCTCATGAATATGAAAAGAAAAAAAATTCAGTTTATTCGCTCCAAGCTATTGATAACGTGTTTAAACTATATATTATCATCATATTTTATAGTCTAAAAAATTATTATGGCTTCATGTTGATCTGTGTATAGTTTGCTGAAACGATTCGAAGGTAAACTTTAAGTGCAGGGACCAGCAAAGTTTTCCAAAGTTTTTTCAATCTATTCTTTAGAAGTCACAGTGGCATACATGCAAATTCTTTATTTAGATAAAAACGGTAAAGTTTGCTCTTTACAGAATTTGGCTGCTCCTTTTTGCTAACCGCTAGTACTTAAAAAGGAAGAATTGCCTTCATTTAGCACAATAGTCTTACTTTAAAAGTTGTGTTTACTATGAAAAATCGACTAACGCGAAACATTATTTTTTTTAAATTTTATTTGTCCATAAAAAGAAGTCAACTTTCTCACCAAACCAGTTTCTTGTAAATAGCATAAGCCAACATTAATCGCATGGATTCTAGAAAATTCTCAGAAACCAAAAGATACTAGTAACTGAGAAAATTATATTCGTTTCATATTAAAGTCCTCTTTAGATAATATTTTTCTTTTATTTCTATCAGTTTACTGTGATAAGGAATGATTTGTATTGTTCATCTGTTCCATTATTTTGCGATTACAGCGACATGAATTTTTTTGCGGTATACTCAATGTTACTAATTTAAAAGCGAGTTAAACTTACCTGAACTGAATTAGAATTCTCATATATCAATTAACATCAATTACTTAACCCTAAATAGAAATCAATGAATAGAAAAAATCATCTAGATGTAACAGCAAGGATTGCAAAGGTTTAGTGAATGAAAGGTCACATGTTATGAAGGGTGTGACGAACTTACTGATAGTCTCGTATTTCATGTGCTATCGTAGAGATAAAAACACGTTGTTTTTCTTCGTGGGCCTTAATCATAATGATTTTGTTTTAACTGGGCAGTTCCTGCTCTCTCGGTAGAGGTATCTGATGCAACAAAATCAGACATTGAGCGCGTTCGTTCTGTGTTTTAGGAAACATTAATAAATTAAAAAAAAGAAGAAGAAAATGAAGAAGAAGAAGAAGAAGAAGAAGAAGAAGAAGAAGAAGAAGAAGAAGAAGAAGAAGAAGAAGAAGAAGAAGAAGAAGAAGAAGAAGAAGAAGAAGAAGAAGAAAAGAAAAAGGCGGAAGGTATAAGAAGAAGCGCAAGTATAAAACGTAACTCCCACATCTGGCATAAATAACATTAAAAGATCCCCTGTGCATATATCTTATAAACTTAACTCTTTGGAGAAGTAATTGAACACCTAGACACACATATCATATAACACACACATGTATATTTATATATATACATATATATATTTATATATATACATATATATATATATATATATATATATATATATATATATATATATATATATATATATATATATAAATGAAGCAGCATGGATCTATGCCAAATACCCATCACCTGTTTTTATTACTTTTATACGTCAAGAGTTGTTTTCTTTAGCCTCTAAGCACAGTGAAGTCACTACATTAAAGCTAATACTTATCAATCGAAATATACAGAACAACGATTTTTCTTCTTGCCTAAAAGCATTTGTTGACCCCTAAAACAATCATACTGTTCTCTTTTCTTGCTTAAAGTCACCAATTATATACTGTAAAAAAATAAAATAATTCGCCTCTAGAGTCAACAAAAAGGAGTGAAAACTTGACCTAAGGAAGAGAACGATGTAGAATGGAATTTTTTCCCCATCATGATGTGCTGACCCAATTTTGGATCAGCAATCTTTTAAGATAAGAGACCAGCGTCTCTTCCTCTAGACAAAGCTGTGGTGCCAGGATAGTTATTCCGTTTCTTTGTTGTAGTACAATTTTTTGTGTTCGTTCCCAACTTCCCTTGATAGGTATATTTTCTCTTTGTCAAACTCACTTTAGATTGTATCTATGACTGAATTTCAAAATGATTAGATCTAGTTGACGCTGATCATAGCGTGAAACCTCTGTTAGTGGGTTTCAAAACATGGCCTAGAATTCACAGAATTCCTATAACAGCGATAAAATCCAAATAGCATAAATTAGAAGGTAGCAAAATAAAAGTGCGAAATAAAAAAAAAACAACTAAAAAAGAAAGAAAAAAAAAACCAAGGGAAACCCTGTGGAGTCTAAAGAACCCAAATTAGAAAAAGATCTAGGTGAGCTACACTCGTAGTAGGTTGTCTAAAGTGTTACTCTGCAAAAGGGGCGAGAGATAAAGAGAGAAAGTTAGATAGGCAAATAGCTTTATACTAGACAAACAGAAAGAAGCAGAAAGGAGGAGGAAAAGAGAGAGACAGAGAGAGAGAGAGAGAGAGAGAGAGAGAGAGATAGACAGACAGACAGACAGAGACAAAGAGAGAGAGAGAGAGAGAGAGAGAGAGAGAGAGAGAGACAGACAGACAGACAGACAGACAGACAGACAGACAGACAGACAGAGACAGAGAGAGAGAGAGAGAGAGAGAGAGAGAGAGACAGACAGACAGACAGAGACAAAGAGAGAGAGAGAGAGAGAGAGAGAGAGAGAGAGAGAGAGAGAGAGAGAGTGAGAGAGAGAGAAATGAATAATTTTTTTATATTATGCTCTTGAGGTCTTTTTTTAATATGAAACGAGTCAAGTTTCATTTAAGTTTTCATCATTGTTTCTGCATTATTTTGTGGATTACATGCATGTGCAATAATGATAGTCATATTTGACAAAAATTGGGTGATAATTGTGTGTATATACACACATATATATATATATATATATATATATATATATATATATATATTTATATATAAACATTTTCGCAGCAAAACTAGGTGCATATGATAGAAGATGGAAAGGAACATTTTTTTTTCAACAGAAGTTGATTTTAGCATTGGAAAAATTACCTCTCTTTGCTTGATGAAGAGTTGCGAAGCAATCAGTTACAAAAAGGACTTGCTAACCCCTTCGCGTCTACTTAGTTGTGGTACCAAGCACGCATAGAATAATAGTTTTAAAAGGTTTAAACACTTCACCACGTTATGCATTACTAATAGAGTACGATCGAGAATATATCAGTGCGAGGGCGAGTTAGCATATTATGTTGATATTTTTCACAGCTGAAGAAATTTGAATGGGTTTAAAAAATGTATTCATGCGCATTCTTATGATCACAACATGAACTGTGTCGTGTGCATGCAGCATTACCAGAATATGCTTCGAGGTTTGTCAAGAGTATACGGTACTGAGTTGATCTCTGGTATTGCGGACACTTAAGTTGATTTCCGTCTTTTTTTACCATTCCATTTCATTTCACGATGGAAATAGTTGGTTCGCATTAGAGTGATTGGCGAGAATTCAAAAGGATGGCCTGAAGGGATGTGTCAGTGTCCCAAGAACTTTGTCACCAATTGCCGATTGAACGTTCAAAAATGAAGGTATTTAATGTACTTCATCATCATTCTGATCTACTTACATTATGAAAAAAAAATGTAAAAAGCTTTAAAACCAAGATGATATGATCTACAGGTTAAAGATTACGAATAACTGTGAGAAAAAGTGGATTTTTGTAATGCTTTATTTTTTTTTTTTTTTTTTTTTGGGGGGGGTGGGGGTAAAAAACCTGAATAAGAGTAGATAACGTGTTTTATGACACCGCTCCTCATAGTGCACCTTTATAACTTTCACTGCACGGATTGTTGTTTATGTGCCATTCTTTATCGTGTGGTAAAAGGGCTTGTTCATGTCATGTCAGGATATCCCACCGGCAAAAATCGTCTTAATCTCCGCTGGAAGCAATTAAATCCAGATTTGTAAAATTACTTCCATTCCAAAGGATCAACTTTGACGCCTCATGCGGGACCCTGTGATAGTTGCTTAAAACTCCTAGCCGTTTTCTGATCCACCTTAAATACCTTGTCCCCACAAGCCAAAGATTGACATGAAAATTGTTTAAGACATTGATTGATTTTATGACTTACTATATACAGCATTATGATTAGACTGATAGCTCTGAAGTGATTACAAGAAGAAAGTCGTCTAGTTAACATGCTTGCGCATTTTTTTTACAACTAGATTTAAGATATGTTTATGGAGATGTGGTATTATTGTTTCTTATGCACTAAGTTAAGTGAAGAAACGTGGCGGCATTACTGGTTGAACTCTGCATGCCCCAAGCTGAGGCAACAAACAATACCTGTGAACGCACGCACCAAAACAAAACATAGGTCATGATGCTAACAATCTTTGATAAACAAGGTTTCCGAGGCTCATAGGAGAAGGGGCAGGGCACGGGCGGCTATAAAATTAAACATTTAAAAAAAATTAGAGACAGAGTGGTAGATATAAATGATGAGAGAGGAGATATCGGTAAAGGAAGAAATAGGAGAAATATAGACAAAGTCAGAACATGAGAGACAGAGCTACCGAGAAAGAAACACTTCATAATCACAATAACAGAATCAGATAGACAGCGGGGAAACTAGAGGCACAGACGCTCATACAGCGAGCGTTACATATAACAGACGAGAATAATTTAGTATGAATTTAACGCAGATTTAAAATAAGGATTTAATTATGAATAAAAATTGGGTGGGCAAATATTACGAAAAAATATTATGCAGTAAACAAGCTGGTGAAACTAGCCAACTAGTGATCAGATAGATAGATAATTAAAAATGAACACCTTTAGATTAATTAAGCCATGATAGATAAAAGGTTAGATAGAAAGTTAAATACACAAATGGAGAAATAGATAACTATAAAGAGGGATATATATATATATATATATATATATATATATATATATATATGTAGAGAGAGAGAGAGAGAGAGAGAGAGAGAGAGAGAGAGAGAGAGAGAGAGAGAGAGAGAGAAAGAAAGAGAGAGAGAGAAGATAAATAGAACCGGAGAAAGAAAAAGTAAAAAAAAAGATAGATGGGAGGTTTCACTCAAGTAATGAGATCTATAGAAAAGAGTACGAGCAGTGAGTGAGCGAGCGAGCAAAATGTGAGAAACAGCAAGAGAAAGAGGGACAGGGGGGAGGTTGGGGTGGGGAAGGAAGACAAAAATTGAGATAAGTAAAAAGAGATGTGGAAAAAGTGGGTGGCTGTACAAAAAATTAATATAACGATTGAAGAGAGGTAGGCAGAAGGAATGAGATAGATAGAAAGAGAGAGTGATAGAGAGAGAAACAGAGCGAGAGAGAAAGAGAGAGAGAGGGAGAGAGAGAGAGAGAGAGAGAGAGAGAGAGAGAGAGAGAGAGAGAGAGAGAGAGAGAGAGAGAGAGAGAGAGAGAGAGAGAGAGAGAGAGAGAGAGAGAGAGAGAGAGAGAGAGAGAGAGAGAGAGAGAGAGAGAGAGACTGGAACCTGTGTTGCAGTAAGACATTGTCGTGTTGTGATACCAGGTAGAAATAAACTTCCCTGCCAATGTACTGGATGGTTGTGCTTGTTTTGCAGAGGTACGATAGAGTGCCAGGTTCCAATAGAGAAACAAACCTGGTCATGCAAAAACCAATTACCAGTTTACCCTATCTGAACTGGTAAACACTTATCTCTGAGTTTGGGTCTTGTTATTGTAGTTTGGACTTGTATTCATTTCTTTTATCCTGAGATTCTCTTTCGAATTCATGTAAGTATCAATGCTATTTGCTAGTTTCCCCACGTTTTTACTTCACAGTTTACTGAATTAAGAGTTAAAACTATTCATTAAGAAGGTATTTTAGGCATATGGTGTATTTAATACTGCCAATCAACAAGCTTTTACAAATTATGTGTGACCACTTGCAAAAGAATCGCATGTTTTATTTCATTCATGCTAGATATATACTTTCGTTATACAAAATTCTTGAAGCACACCATTGCGATATATCGACTTGTCTATATCTTCGTAATATCCTTTCATAGTTCATATTGAGCCAGCAAAATTATGCACGGTGAAATCCTATCAATTACACTTCAGCAGACAAGGTGTAAAGATGAAAGAGTGTTTTGTACTTAAAACCAGTTGTGTTTTACAGAATGGAAAACAAACATCGCCCACTGGTTTGTAATAAAAATATGTTTTACAAAACTGCTGCACAGTGCTTTTTTTAAATATTTGATCCAGTTCTATAGGAATCAATCAAGGCTTTTTATTTCTATGAACAACAGACTGTAAAAGTTTTGCGTTTTTTTATCACCCATGACACAAACCTGTTTGGTTTAACATAAATGTAATTTAAAAATTTTTAAAGGCAAATGAAATGAAAAAGTGTTTAGTGTGACCCATTAGCGAAACAATGGATGAAAATATTTGTTTACTCGAAATGTCAAAGAATGAGAGAGAAACTGTTTTGAAAGGACTCATTGATTGACTTTTTTGGTATGGTGCATATCTTATTTTCACATCCACGTAAAATGTCATATTCACTGGCTAAAGAATTTATGCTTCGTCCTTTGTAAATCGAACAGTACTTTTACTCTTCCTCACTTTTTCAGAGCTTTATCGTTCTTGAAGATTTACCATTAGGTGACATGAACAACAGCGTCATGTACCGAAGTTAAGGGTGTTGAGCGGCTGTTTATTACAAGATCTATACATTATGCTGGGTGTTTTTTTCCTTAGTAATACACAGGTGAATTGGCATGTAAATGCTTTGCGTTCAACGCCTTTTGCCGCTTCTTTTGTTTGAGTATAGCTAGGGATATATCTGGAGTGATGAAACCAACTTACATGCCAAGTAACTCAGAAATTTCTCAACAAATCGTAAAAAATATCAAGGGTATCGGGAATGCCTCTGTCATTTCCCGATCGTTTAAAATAGAAAACAAAGCTGCTGCTGCTGCTGCTGCTTCTACTACTACTACTACTACTACTACTACTACTACTACTACTACTACTACTACTACTACTACTACTACTACTACTACTACTACTACTACTACTACTACTACTACTACTACTACTACTACTACTACTACTACTACTACTACTACTACTACTACTACTACTACTACTACTGTTGCTGCTGCTGCTGCTAAAACTACTTCCACTACTAATAATAATCCAAAAACCTATTAAACATGTCACTGCAGTGAGTGCAGTCTTCTCTAAAACAACATTACCAGAGAGAGACAAATACATGACGACAGAGAGGCAGACAGGCAGACAGACAGAGAAAGAGATTGAGAAGAAGTATAGAGAAAAATAAACAGGGATGGAGACAGAAAGAGCGAAGAGTGGAAGGAAGAAAGAAGAGAATCAAAGATCTCCAGATGACAGACGAGTTTAAGAGAGGGGAAGGAAAAGATAATGAGAGAGAGAGTTTATGGTTTAGCTGGTCCTATAGGCTTCAAGCAATTTTAATGGCGTTTCAAACTTGTGTGGGTTAAAATTGCCAAAGCTCTTTCGTTTTTAAAGTCAAGAACTTTTCTTTCTTCCTGAGGCCACACATACATCATTGTGCCTACATTGCTGTTATGAGGTCTCGTTTCGAAACTGCTATGTAATGTTGTTGCTGTATGCTTGCATGGTGACTGATTCAGAGCAAAGTCCTTTCTGACTCATTTTTCTTAATGACCATATGATTCGCTACTAAAAGACACACTAATGTTGGTTTTGCTTAGGAATTTAGGTCGAAAAGAAGACGCAAAAAGATGGAAAGAGTAAAAATATGAATTAATTTTTAAAAAATACGAAGCCATTTAGTGCATTTTTTAAATTGAATACTACCTTTACACACTACATATTGTGAAAATCTACAATAGTTACTCATGTTAATATAGTGTACAAGGTAAATTTTTAAATGAAAAAAGATTAAAAGGCTTAGATCGTAAAGAATGAGATTTGCACCCTTCAATCGATTCCTCTAAAAAAAAAAAAAACAACAAAAAACAGAAATAGTACCCCTCTCTCTCTCTCTCTCTCTCTCTCTCTCTCTCTCTCTCTCTCTCTCTCTCTGTATCCCTCTGTTCATTTCACATTTCTCTCTCTCTTTCTCTCGCTGTGTCTGTCTATCTCTCTGTCTATTTCTCTCTCTCTCTCTCTCTCTCTCTCTCTCTCTCTCTCTCTCTCTCTCTCTCTCTCTCTCTCTCTTGCTAAATGTATTCTTAAGTCTCTTCCGGGGGAGACGTCAAAATATAGCGGACCTTGACATTTTTGCAAGTCAAATTTAGTTCCAGATCACTGAGTCAAGCAACGAGCATTCTCAAGTTTAAAAAATTCTTTCAGCTTTTATCAATACTTTCATGCATTCTTTTTCAACCTTAGACGAAAGCTGAACAGCTGAATGTCCTGAAGCTTATGAACAAACTGAATGGAATTTTGTGATTCCGGATTTTTCATGGCCATGAGATACTTTTTATCTTGTCAGTATAGCTATGAATAATACACTTTTCAATCAAGATTAGAAATTTTCAAACGATCACACATTATAAAAGATATTTTGTATATAGTTTAAAAGGACATAATTCTATAGAATCATTCGTCTGAAGGTTTACAACTTCATTCAAAAAGTAGGATATCCTAAACTTCTCTACGCCAATAGAAATCTAGTGAGAAGAATAAAAGTTGGAGATCACGCTTTCATGCTGTAGAAAACTGTTCTCTTCAAAACAAAAAAATTGGAACTTTTTGTAATATGTTGATCAAGATTCATTGCCACACATGTATTTAGTCTGTTCCAACAACCGGGACGCAACAAGAGTGAGCCAAGTTGAGTATTTAACTTTTTCATTCATATTCTGTGTATATTGTAGAAACAAAACAAAAAAATGAAGCACACCGTCTTCTCCACTGGAAAAAAGTATGGGATATGATCACTATATGCAACTTGTAAGGTGGTTAGATAAAATGAAATTTTGCTAGGTTTCCTAAAATAAGATAGTGTACTCTTAGTTAGAATTTTACCCCTCTCACAACATATCATTACGAGCGTAAACAACAAGCAGTACCCAGGATGAGGTTAACGTAAGAAGAGTTAGAGTCACGATCTTATTTAATCGCTGAACCAAAGTACGTCATGAATGCCCAGAAAAAGAATAAATCCATTAGAAGCGTTTTCCGCAATGACAAAGATTGATCTCACATGGTTTTTGTCTAATTAAATTAATGATGACAAACGAGAAGTAATTCCAGACTGTCTACAATACGGCCAGTCTTCCTCCTCTGCCTTCCTCATTTTTCACAAGTTGACGATGAGGAATATTTCGTTATTTACGCGTGCCAAGTAACCAACTATAATTCCGTGCGCCACTACGAATGAGAAATTTTCCATAACAGTGCTGGACCATCTTCTTGTCTATGCCTTAAGAGTTTTTGTGGGAACTCTATAGTTGTGACATTTTTTTTTTTACTTTTATTTGCACTTATCAGTTGCTTCCTTCTCTGGTTTGTAGAATGTGATTTAGTAACATTTGGAGGTATAGAAAGGTCAGCCACAAACCTAGATCTAGCTCGAGACCGACAAATAAGACGAAAGGCGAGAAAACATTAGAACAGATGGAATGGACAGGGATCGAACCTGCGCCTCGATGCGGCATCCTTCGCCTTGCCGAGACAAGACCAGGCACTTAACACTGAGCTATCCGCATCTACAAAAATAGATGCTTCAGGAACAGTGACTTTCATGCTGGCTTGAATAGACTAAGAAGTTTAATCGCTAAGAACGATCAAGTCCATATTTTTACAGGACATAAACAAACTAGCCTCCAACGGATCTTAGAAAGATGCACATTTGACTGAAAAGCACAAATGAATATAGAAATAAAGAAAGCAGTCAAACAACGTTAGAGGCTGAGACAGACGAAGCTAGATCTAAGGATCTAAACGTAAAAGTTTTATTTGATAAAACCCGCTCACACAAAGGTGGTCTAAGGTCTTTTTTGCGTATCAAACTTAAGGCCAGACTGAGCAGGAAGGAACAAGATGAGCACTAGATCTCCTGGTGACTTTGTGTGGTTCGAACCCGCGAAGAGGATATCCGCTGATATCAGAGCGAACGTTTCAACCCCGCAGCCACCAACGCTCCATCTGTAGAGGAGACAGAGGTGTATAAGAATTTGAGAACGGACTACAGCACACTAAAATGCCTCAAGAAGAATTCTGTCGATGACGAAAAAAATGGCTGTTTTCTGCTTTCAAACCTGTTTTTGCAGTAAGATTTGAACTGGTGAATAGCATGAAAGATTTTCTTACTCATCTGATTGGGCTTAATGTTTTAAAACCAGTGTAATATAATTATTTCGAGGGAACACAACGAGATATTATCCGTTTATTAAGACTTCTTATTCTAAACTTTCCCTTCATCATTTATATCTATATTGAACATGGATTGAGGTTTTAAAAAATCATATTTTATGTTTAAAAAGTCTTTTTCGGATATTGCCTTTATCACGTTTTTTCCTCCATGCCGCAAGAATAGTCTTGGATGATGAATCAGTTAGGATAACACATACATATACATGTACTTCCTTCTGCTTTTTTTCTGTGTTTGGTTTCGGCTTTTTTAAACCTTTTGCGGTTCACAGATTAAGAGTAGGCGAAATGCATTTCATTTTTTGTCAGGAGAGAGTCACATGAGTGAGTGCTTGAGGCCATGCACATGACAAGACTTCAGTCAATAGCCGTCATAGATTTTGGCAAGGGAAACAGTTAGTGCAAAGATATAAATATACAACGCCAAAACTATTCTGCTTTAAACTTAAATTTACAGAACAGCGAATGCTGAGCATGATCTGGTATATAAGATAAACAAGAACAAAAGAAATTTAAATCGTTTACAAAATCTTTGGAATGTTTTGGAGATTAGGACCAGCGAGGAGCTAACTCTACAGAAGATAATTCTGTTTGGGTGACAAACATGACTTGTATATACAAGAAATGTTTACAGGAAAGCTATTAAGGGTGAATTTTTTGTCGTTTGTTAACCTCGCAACTATTCCATTTGTCCTGTAATAAGACAAAAAAACTCCGATCATAGTAAAATTAATAATAATAATAGTAGTAGTAGTAGTAGTAGTAGTAGTAGCAGCAGCAGCAGCAGCAGCAGCAGGAGCAGCAGGAGTAGTAGTAGTAGTAGTAGTAGTAGTAGTAGTAGTAGTAGTAGTAGTAGTAGTAGTAGTAGTAGTAAGTTATTATTTCTGGTTTTCTTAGAATCACAAACTTTTAATTCTATGATCCACCCAAAGCAAAATAAATTTGACTCTGTTGTGTTTGTGAGTGTGCGTGTGGCATGGGGGAGGATCTTGAACCGAAGCGACTCTTAGGACAAAAATGAAAATCAGTTTTCAGTTCAATTTCGAAAGCAAAATATCAATCCATAAATAGATTTGTCTGTTTAAGATATATTTGAACGCCAACCATTGTATCCCTAGGATTGAATGTTTTCTGAGACTTAAGAGATCATTAAAACTTTTTTCAAAAGGCAAATTATTATTCTTTTTTAACTTGTCCGTCTTAACAGTGGTGGGTTTATTAATCTTTCTTTTTTATCCATGAGAGATTGTAGTCGTAATGTGCTCTGATCTATAATAATATGGTGCAATAATTATTTTTCATTTAGTTTTGTAAAAGAATTAAAAGGTAAACTAACACGCCACATCTGGGACTACTTGTCTCTGTACAAACTGGTCTACCATTGTTTTCATTCAAGATCACTTGATCTTTAATACATCATTTTAAGAAAAAAAAAAATCAAAACATCTGTGGTCCACATGGTGCAACACCGGTCATACTTTAATGAGAAACAATTTAAAGGTGTTGGTGTCACCCAGCATCTCATGCATAATTATGTTTTCATACTCTCACTTCTGTAATTTCAGGCAGTGGTTGTACCATCCAGCCCACCCACTCCTCACAGGGGTCATCTGGTCACTCAACAGGCGACACCTGTAGCGCCCACTAGACTAGCCCAGATTAGACAGGTGAGTTAAAAATCACAGTAATCGACACTTTTTATGTCTTGTTAACCTGGTAGTCAAAGAAAGTGTAAAAGGATTTTTTTTTTTTTGCCTTGTTTGATTTTTTCTCTCTTTACTATCTTCATTCCTTCTGACTCTAATCTTTCAATTTTTTTCACTTCAATCTGATTCCATGTAACGACTAGCAGAGCCAGACTTCTTGAATTTAATTCAAAGCCAAAGCTTGTTATTACAAAATCAATAAAATTTTATTTGCAGCAGGACTATTTGAAATATCTCAGCAATCAACTGTTGAGAGATTAGCGCGGTAATATAATTCTTCTTCTTTAAATTTTAATAAAACTGTCAAATCATTTTATGATTGATTGATTCAGTAATCTGTAATGAGCTGTAAAATCTTTAGTGAAGGACAAACTTTGTAAAAGCCAGAAAATTTAAAGTATCTGAAATGTTATGGCTGGGAGATTTGTTTATCTCTCAAGTCCAAAAAGGAGAATACGCTTCTTCCCTCTCTAAGTTATAAACATTGAAACAATCCAATAAAACTCTTTATACGTTTATTTTGAAAGTACGAGGGCTCTTTCATAATTAACCGAAAAATGCCTGTAAAATCCGCGCTTTTATGCTATCAACAAAATTCTTGCACCTGTTCATACCTTGACTCGTCCTTCATTTCTCTACGTAACAGCCAAGTCTGTCAACACACTTCTGCCAACGCCGCACCATGGAATAGATACCCTCTCGGAAGAAACTTCCGTCAAGGTTTTGTAGCCATTTCCGCACATGGTCAACAAGCTCTTCATCGTCATCAAAGCGCTTTCCTGCCAGCTCACGTTTCAGTGGCCCAAAGAGGTGATAATCAGATGGTGCGAGGTCTGGACTGTGTGGTGGGTGTGGCAAAATCTCCCATCCATATTTCTCTAGCCAACCTTGCGTCACTCGTGCTGTGTGGGGTGTAGCGTTCTCGTGTTGCAAAATGACCCCGTTGGTCAATTGCCCTGGGCGCTTTCTGCGAATGGCCTCCTAAGCTTGTCAAGAGTTTGGCAGTACCTTGCAGCATTGATTGTTTCTCCAGGTTGTAAGGTTTCGAACAGAAGAACACCACGACTGTCCCAGAAAACAGTTCCCATTATTTTCATTGCTGACCGCATGACTTTGAATTTCTTCGCGACAGGTGAGGATGGATGTTTCCATGTCATCGAATCTTGCTTTGTTTCTGGGGTGCAATGGTGCAACCAAGTCTCATCACCGGTGACTAAGCTGTCAAGAAAAGTCACATCGTAGCCTAGAAAGTCTCCGCCGGCGTTGGCAGTATGCCCGTGAACCCTGCGTGAGCTCTTGCTTCTTCTCAAAAGTTCCCTGCAGATGTCCAATCTTTGTTCTTTATGATTGTCTGTCAATTGCTTAGAACCCATCTTGCGCTGACTTTTCTGTAGCCAAGTTCATCAAATACAATTCTATGGGCAGAAGTTTCCGAAATTTCAAGACTGCTTGCGATTTCATGAAGTTTCAACCTCCTGTCTTGACGAATAAGCTCATCAACTCGCTTCACATTGTCTTCTGACGTCGCAGTTATCGAAAGCCCTCTCCCTTCCCTGTCTGTCAAGTCGGAATGGCCGGCTTCAAACAAATTACACCAGTGATAGACTTGTGTACGGCTTATAACATGCTCACCATATACACTCTGAAGTTCTTTATGAATTTCGGTAGGATTCAGACTTTTGGCGTTCAAAAACGTATGACAGCTCTGATTTCCTCCTTTGACCAAGTTTCGAGGTGGGCCGCCATCTTTAAAATCGTCTAGACATTCATTGTGCAAAATGATGCACTTCATAATTTCTGGGAATATCCGTAAGGAAATAAGGAATATCATGTTGTTTACAGAATTAAAAAAGCTCCACTGGTTGCTGAGCAATGGGCATTTTTCGGTTATTTCTGAAAGAGCCCTCGTATAAACTATCATTATGTCTTGAAAAAAATCATTTAACACGGTTTGACCTAAATTTCTCTCACTATGAAAGATATCCTTGAAAAGTGCAAACCAGTTAATAAAAAACCGCGAAAGCTTCTTCCATTTCATTTCAGTCCGTCATAGATAAAGGGTAGATTTATACCCGGCATAAAGTTAATGTGTATGGTGAACTCGTTAGTTCTCAAATATTTCAAAGACTTTCAAGATTCCTCCACGAAAAAATGGTTATTGATAAATTCAACTTGATTTCCTTTGAAATATAATATAAAATAAGATTTCAAGGTTATGCTTTCACTTGTATAAATTCCATTTTTAGATGACAGGAGAAAAATTATATCGACTATGTTGGTTTCGCTTGAATGAAAATATTTAACAGTCAGTAGCCAACTTGAAGCTGCTTGTAA